>CM060423.1:122515417-122537917 GCA_030545235.1 Helianthus tuberosus | reverse complement strand
AGTCTGAGTCAGCAGGGATACAGTCCTAAATAGCCGGGTTATAGTATTAATAGTAGTTAACTTATGAGGGGATCAAAGAGTTTGGACCCCCGCCATCCAATACCGTGAAGCATTGAAGGAGGTCCTACTAAATTTGACCCAGGTCCATTGCAGGACCTCTAAACGCTGAACAATGGCAAGACCTTTACCAAACCGTTCCCTTAACCCCCGACCAGGTAGCCAACATACCTCCATATAGACCGTGGAGATATGAATGGTGAAAATCTTTTATTTTATATAGACAGTAAAATAATGCCAAGACACCACGGACAAACGATAAGGAAAGATCACCTTCAACATAAGTAACTAGTTATTAAAGTCATTAATACAAAACCAAATAAAAAAGTGCAAAAGATTAGAAATAAAAAGTATTATACTAGACACTTTGTCTTCACCAAGTGATGTAAGAGACTTAGGCAAACATGGCCTTGATTGTCAAGAACTCTTACGATCAATCTTGGATCCCGAGACGACTCACACACTCTATGATGGACAATGGATGATGGTGGTGGATGATGGTGTTGTGATGGTGGTGGGTGGTGGATGAAGTGTGAGAGAGGTGGTGTGCCAAGGGATGAGTTGAAATGAAACCAAGCACTCCTATTTATAGGCTGAACAGAAGGCTCGGCACGGCCCCGTGTCCGCTGGACACGCCCCCGTGCCTGTCTGACATTCTCTCTCTTTATTAATTGTAATTCGCAATTACAATTAATGCGCCTGCTGTACTTTCGCCACGCCCCCGTGTTCACTGGACACGGCCCAGTGGTGGGCAATAGAAGCTTCTATAGATTTGTCTTTTCTGCTGCTTCTTGGGCACGGCCCCGTGCTGGCTGAGCACGGGGCGTGTTCAGTCTTCTGCCTTCTCTATTTTGCTTGGGAAGATGCCGTTGAGGGGTCGGGCAGTCCACTTATGTTCCTTTTCTTGTATTTATGTTAGATTTAGCTGTCTTTTTGCTTCTTTTGTGAATTTGAGCTCATTTAATCCTGAAAATACAAAAGGAAGACAAAAACACTCTTTTTCCAACATTAGTACTTAAAAAGGGTTAGTTTTATGCCTCATTTGATGTAATTTATATGTTGCATTTTACACACATCAAATACCCCCACACTTGAACTTTTGCTTGTCCTCAAGCAAAACTCTTTAATATGTGGCTTTACACTCCCAAATGGAATGGGTAGAAGAGAAGGTTTTGGGCTTGTCGTAGAGTGTTGGGAATCCAAGATCTTTTTGGGTTTTTATTTTTATCTATTTACAATCCTATTCGTTATGATTTGTTTAGAACGTTTCATAGGAGAAATTACTTATTTGGGCATAACATGCCTTTTTTTAAAATTCCATTTATATACAAGTTCACATACATCACGGGAGAAATCACTCACACTCGGCCGAAGGTGTATTTTTAGTGAATCACTCGAGAGCGGCATGGAACTTATTCCTACCATAGGCTTGCCAAGCAATCAATCCTCCTCCTTTTTAACTTTTATACCTTTTGTAAATATCAAGAGGACTTTGTGGGTGAAGGGTTAGGCTTGGGTTAAAGGTAGGTGGTTGGGTTAGTGGTTAGTGGTTAGTAGAAAAAGGGTGAAAAAGCGTAACAAGTGTCGGTTTTCGTAGGAATTTCTATTTTTGTAACTTTTATTTTGATGAAGCTGTTATTCAAATAAAGTTATTTTTGATGAACTTGTTTGTTTATTTTCTTTTGCTTCATCATCAACACAATTTTTTTTTTTTTGAACGATCATACGAAAAACCGAACTTGTTACTAAAACAAAGGGTTAAAAAAAAGAAAAAGGTTTTGGTGGGTGAAAGGGTGTTTGGTTTGGGTTATGAAATGAAAAGGTTTAGGCTCAAAGGGGCTAACTAGGGGGATTTTTTTGGGTAGGTGGTAAAAGAAAAAGAAAAATAATGGTGTAGAAGAAAAAAGGGTTAGTCCTAATGCCTCTATCATTTACTTACTCGGGTTTAAGTTGATAAGGACCGGGAATGTATCGTCATGGCAAGTTCTAGAGTCGTAAGAACCAAACGGCTATTCACACAAGAAACGAAAAATGAGCATTTAGTTTAATAATATGTAATTGTATGCTCAATAAAGGCTCAAAACTCACTTTTGTGGGAATGGGTTTTTATGTGATCAAGTATATATAATCAAATTTTAACTAAGTTTGCCATGCCTTTTCATAATTTTCTTATGTTGGTTCTTTTTATCATGACGCTATCGGTTGTAAATTCGTAAAAATATAACCTTTTTGAGAACTTGAATTTCCCGAGTTAAACCTAGACAAGTAAAAAAAATGAAATTTTTGAAAAAATTTGGGGTGATTAGCGGTTCCAATAGAGTTTTGTGTAAGGCTTGTATTTAGGACTTGCAAAATTTCAAGGTTTTAGCATCCCCCCCACACTTAAATTACACATTGTCCTCAATGTGTCCCAAAAATAATTTTTTAGGTTGATTAGATGTGTAAAATGGTGTTAAAAAGCAAAGATTTATGTTACTGGCAGTCTGGACACGGCCCCGTGTCCGCTGGACACGACCCCGTGGCGAACTGCCAGTAACGAAAACTTACAGAAGGCGAACACGGGGGCGTGTTGGTTAGGCACGGCCCCGTGTCGTGACAACAACCTGTAGGACAGAAACCAAACAGCAGGTCTGAAAGGTGAGCACGGGGGCGTGTTGGCTGGACACGTCCCCGTGTGGACAGTCTGTAAGTCTGAAAAACAGGTTTCTTCGCCCGGTTTTTTTTTCCATCCAGGCCCTATAAGTGCTGAGGCTTAGCACTCCGAGCCTTGGTTTGTACCTGTTTCGTCAATTAATACCACACCAAGTAACACAAACATCCTACATTACCATAGTTAATTGTCCCAAGCATAAAGTAAAAGAGAAAAAAAAACGGAAAATAAAAGTGGTCAAGGAAAGTAAATTGTTCAACACTTGGCACACAGGCCACCAATTGTTCGATAGATAAAGGGACTTAAACCTGTGGGCTTGCCATCAACCCGCCCCTGCTTTTCCAAACTCCCTACTCCATGTCCTCATCGCTATCATCACCTCCATCCCCATGCCCCGCCATATATTCCCGGATGATGCCGATATCGTCTTGTATATCGTTGATGTTGCGTTCAATAGCTCCGACCCGGTGGTATGTGTTGTTGGCGAGGTTGTAGGCGTTCCTGGTACACATGAGGTTTTCCTGCAAAAGATCATGTAAGCTTTGAAAGTTAGGAAAACCGCCTCCTTGTGAGGAGGATTGACCCGGATCACCATGGGGTCGATACTGGTAGTGGGGAGGTGGTGCGTGAAGAACTAGGGCCTCCTGCGGGTTCCATGCATAGCCTTGCGTCCTTTGGAAGCTTACCGATCCGTCTTCCGCCTCATAGAGTAAGTTCATGGCTCGGCAAATGTGGTAGTCAACTCGTCCCGACCATGGGCTTCTTTCAAAGGACCTTGGAATTCGCGTGTAATGCTTGAAGAGACGGTACACCCATCCTCCGAAGAAGATAGGCGTTGGAGCGCGAGCAAGGCGGTTGAGATGCATGTTTCGTAACAGGAGATATGGAACATCGAGAGGCTTCCGGTTGTGGATACAGTGAAGGACAACCAAATCTTTCAACCCTACAACGCCGCTACTGTCGTGACGTTGGTTAAGAGAGTAGGTGAGAAGCCTGTGAATGTAGCGATAGAGCGGATCCCTTAGCTTCGTACTCTTGGTGCTGCTAGGGTTGTAGATTCCTTCACCGATTTGAGCCCATGCGGCTTGTCGTTCACTTTCATCCAAGTCTCGTAATCCCCCGGTATTTTCCTCGTTTCCCGATTCCTCTTCCCCGTACAGTCCTATTATAGCTCCAAACTGTGCCATAGAGATCGAGTATCTTGTCCCGCCACACCGAAATGCAACCCCTTCATTGTCGAATGGGTCACACCTTGAAGTGAAGGTGAAGGTACTGTAGAACTCCATGGTGCATTGATGCACCGACCGAAGCCGAGTGTTCAATGCAACAGCTAGTGGTCCCGTAACGATGTTGTTGAATCGGTCCAGCTGGTTTACCAAGGTTAACAGGTCCGTGCATGCTCGCCTGGGGTACTCCTCGGGTCTTGTTTGAAGTATCTCATATCTTGCCCTGGCATCGAGCTCACTTGCATTGAACCTTGTGAACTTTGCCATCTGAAAGAATACACCAAAAAATTAGCATGAAACAATGAGATTTTTAAAGAAACTGCAAACAGTAGGATGGACACGGCCCCGTGTTCAGCGGGCACGGCCCCGTGTCCAGACGTCTGTAACCCAAAAACTTCATTTTTCGTCCCGGTCCTGAAAACTTGAAAATTTTTGGTCCAATAGATGCGGTTTCCCCCGAAAATGAAACCCTAAGTGCCGTTTTTCCCAAAATACCCCGTTTACCCTATTAATTTTATCTTTTTCGGTTCAAGAACAAGGGTTTGGGGTTTTTGTAAGAAATCGGGTGAATCTATGAACAATACAAGTGTATTTATTTCCCTTAACACTAATCTAACTAAATGCAAACAGATTTAGGCAAAAAAATTTAGGTTCGATCCGGATGATCTTGAAGAACCCTAGATTTTTCCCAAATTTTTGATGTTTAACTACATGCAAGTAACTAATCTAACTACTAGAAGTGATAGAATCATACCTTGATGTTGTTAGAGTGATAGGAGACGTCGAAATTTTTCGAAAAATCGCCTGGAACCAGAGCTTTTTCGGGGAAACGGGGCGTGTGGAATGAAGAAACTGTTTTGAAATAGGGGATATATCCCGACTGCAGCGCGGACACGGCCCCGTGTCCAGCGGACACGGCCTCGTGCCGAGCAAGTGTTTTTTTTTTTTTTTTTTTAAGTGCTCGTGTGAGTGCCCTTGTTTCCCATAAGCCTTGGTTAGAAAACTTACCGCTTTCGATGTCGTCCCAATTGCTCGTAACTTACCAGGTATGATGTTGGTTTCATCCTTCCACTGTTTGAAACAAGATCTCTTCCTCTTCATCCTCAATGAATCCTTGATAAAGTTTCAGCCGTTGCCCATTGACTTTGAATGGAGGCCCATTTCGAGGTTTAATTTCTACTGCACCGTGTGGGAAAATATGGGTGACGGAAAAAGGTCCTGACCACCTAGACTTTAATTTACCAGGAAACAATCGAAGTCGTGAATTAAACAAAAGAACTAGATCTCCTATCCGAAATTCATTAGGTTTAATATGTTTGTCATGCAAATTTTTCATTCTTTCCTTATAAATTTCAGAGTTTGAGTATGCATAATTCCTAAGCTCGTCTAATTCATTCAATTGACAAAATCGATTTTTACCAGCAAATTCTAAATCTAAGTTTACATTTTTGATTGCCCAGTAGGCTTTGTGTGCAATTTCTACTGGTAAGTGACAACTTTTTCCATAAACTAGCTTATATGGGGTTGTACCTATTGTTGTTTTATAAGCAGTTCGAAAAGCCCATAAAGCATCATCTAATTTATCAGCCCATTCCTTTTTATTTAACCCTACGGTTTTTTCAAGTATTCGTTTTAAACCTCTATTGGTCACTTCGGCTTGTCCGTTTGTTTGAGGGTGATATGCTGTTGAGACCCGGTGATAGACCCCATATCTTGTTAAAAAATTTTCAAGTTGATGGTTGCAAAAATGGGTACCTCTATCACTTATTAAAGCTTTAGGTGTGCCAAAACGAGAGAATAATTTTTTCAGAAATCTTACCACGACTCTTCCATCATTTGTTGGAAGTGCCTCGGCCTCGGCCCATTTAGACAAGTAATCTACTGCCACAAGTATATATTTGTTTCCTTTCGATGGTGGGAAAGGTCCCATAAAGTCGAGTCCCCACACATCAAAAATTTCACAAACAAGAATGCCATTTTGTGGCATTTCGTTTTTGGAAGAAATATTACCTGTTCTTTGGCAAGCATCACATGTTTTTACAAGACTTTGGGCGTCTTTGTAAATGGTTGGCCAATAAAATCCTGAATCGAATACCTTTCGTGCGGTACTAGCAGCACCATGATGTCCTCCGTATGGACCTTCATGACAATGGCGGAGAATTCTTCGTGCTTCACTACCATGTACGCATCGTCGGACGAGTTGGTCGGCACACATTTTGAAAAGATATGGATCTTCCCAAAAGTAGTGTTTCACATTGGCAAAGAATTTTTTTCTTTGATGATGTGGCCATCCTTTTGTGACTATACCGCTAGCTAGGTAGTTAGCATAGTCGGCGTACCATGGTTCTTCCTTGTATTCCACCATTTCCAAGGACTCAGTTGGGAATTTTTCGTTGATTTGCTCGTCCCTGGTTGCTTCCAAAGCTGGGTCTTCTAAGCGCGAAAGATGATCTGCAGCGGTGTTTTCTGCTCCTCTTTTGTCCTTGATTTCAATGTCAAATTCTTGGAGGAGTAGAATCCACCGAATCAAGCGTGGTTTTGCATCTTGCTTTTTGAAGAGATATCGGATGGCTGCATGATCTGTATAAACTATAGTTTTAGAAAGAACTAGATAAGAACGAAATTTATCAAAAGCAAATACCACAGCTAGTAACTCTTTTTCAGTTGTTGTGTAATTTTCTTGTGCATCATTAAGTGTTTTACTAGCATAATAAATTTGTTGGAAATGCTTTTCTTTTCTTTGTCCCAAGACAGCTCCAACTGCAAAGTCACTAGCATCACACATGATTTCGAAAGGAAATTTCCAATCAGGCGCTATCATGATAGGTGCATTGACTAACATTTCTTTTAAGGTGAGAAATGCTTGATTGCAATCATTGTCAAAGATGAAAGGAGCATCCATTTCAAGTAATTTTGTTAAAGGTCTAGAAATTTTAGAAAAGTCTTTGATAAACCGTCTATAGAATCCGGCATGTCCTAGGAAACTTCTGATAGCTCGTACGGAGGATGGAGGTGGTAATCTAGAAATGGTATCTATTTTGGCTCGATCCACCTCCATTCCTTCGCTTGAGATCTTGTGACCGAGTACTATTCCCTCCGTTACCATGAAATGGCATTTTTCCCAATTAAGGGTGAGGTTAGTTTCCTCACATCGGGATAGCATTCGTTCAAGGTTATCGAGGCATTGGTCATATGAATCCCCAAAGATAGAAAAGTCGTCCATAAAGACTTCCATTGTCTTTTCTATCATGTCGTGGAAAATGGCTACCATGCAACGTTGAAATGTTGCGGGGGCATTACATAGACCAAACGGCATGCGTCGATAAGCAAAAGTTCCATAGGGACAAGTGAAAGTTGTCTTTTCTTGGTCTTCGGGTGCTATCGGGATTTGAAAGTAACCTGAAAAACCATCCAAGAAACAGTAAAATTTATGACCGGATAGTCTTTCTAACATTTGTTCAATGAAGGGTAAAGGAAAGTGATCCTTTCTTGTTGCTTCATTTAATCGTCTATAATCTATACATACTCTCCATCCTGTGACGGTTCTCGTTGGTATTAGTTCATTCTTTTCGTTAGTTATTACCGTCATACCTCCTTTCTTTGGAACTACTTGGACAGGACTTACCCAAGGGCTATCGGAGATAGGATAGATAAGTCTGGCGTCAAGTAATTTGATGACTTCGTTTTTAACCACTTCTTGAACATTTGGATTTACTCGACGTTGTGGTTGTATTACTGATTTGTAGTCATCATTCATCAAAATTTTGTGTGTGCACATAGAAGGACTAATTCCTTTTATGTCTACAAGTTTCCAAGCTATTGCATTTTTGTGTTTTTTCAAAAGACTAATTAATTTTTCTTTTTCTAAGTTATCTAATTTAGATGAAATAATTACAAGTAAATTACCATCTTTGTCTAGAAAAGCATATTCCAAACCTTTTGGAAGTTCTTTGAGCTCAAGTGGTGGGTCTTTGGGAGACTCCTTATTTGGTTGCTCATTTCGATCAAGAACTTTAAAAGTTTGTTCTATGGCGACCTCTTCCTCAACAAAGTGGTCAATCTCTTCACTTGTATCGGGTGGTTCATCTTCATCTTCAATTAGGGGGTCATTATTGCCGAAAGGATATTTCATTGACTGTTCGATATCGACACTTCTTTTAAATGCCCCTAATTGAAGAGGTAGATTTTTGAACTTCCGGTTTTTCAAAGCTTCGTGAGTTTTTACAAATGGTCGTCCCAACACTAGAGGAGCGTCATCAAGAATGACAAAGTCGGTCGGGATTACCATTTGATTCGTTTGAATCAATACATCTTCAACTATACCGATTGATTTTATTACTTTCCGATTGGATAGAAAAATGGGTATTTGAAGTGGAGAAAAATCACTAATACTTAATTTTTCGAAAATGTAGTTAGGCATTACGTTAACACAAAGATCTTTATCGATTGTGACATTACTAATAAACGAATTTTGAAAGAAACATGGAACCGGTGTAATGTTAATTTCAAATGGGTCTTCTTTTATTAGTGAGGTTTGATCATTAGTTAACTTAACACTTACCGTTTCGTCAATTTTAGTGTTAGTGCTTAACTCTTTTAAAAACTTAGCATGAGGGTGTACTAAACAATGATTTTCAAAAGAAGGTGACAAGAGATTAATTTTTTCAAAATTAGACTCTTCTTGAATTTTAACGTTGTTGGACTCACCATTTTCGTTGTTTAACTCATGTGTCGGTTTTTCACTTATTTGTTCTTCCATTTTTACACTTTCGGTTATCTCTTCCTTTTTTAATTCTTCTCTTGCGCGGGACTCCTCTTCCCTTGCGCGAGCTTCTTTTATACATCGATCGATAACTCTAATGTGTTCTAATATCCTATCGGTCACTTCGGTTATAGAAAAAGAATCGGAATTTTCTAAGCTTGAATCCGGTTGTTCGACCCTTTGTTCCTCATAATACCCATATGAAGTCGATGGTTCGCACCATTGTTCTTCATTGTAAGAATATGATGGATAAGGTTCATAATTTTGTTCTCCATAATACTCATATGAGGTGGGTTGTTCACGCCATGGTTCCTCATAGTAAGTATACGAAGGTGGTGGCTCATATCTTGGTTCCTCAAAGTATGAGTAAGAAGGCTCATACCTTGGTTCTTCAAAATATGAGTATGAGGGAGGAGGTTCATACCTTTGGTCTTCATATGATGTGTATGAAGTTGATGGTTCGTACCTGGGATCCTCATAGTAGGTGTATGAATTGGATGGTTGATATGAGTGATTATTTTGAACCGAGCGTGTGTTACGAAAATTAGTGCAATAGTTACCCCTATAATCATCCTCCTCATAGGTGTAGTTGTAACCTCCTGAGTATTGATCCATAAGAATCACTCAGCAGACTACAACTAGGTCTCGAGATCAGAAAATAAAAATAAAAACGGAAACTGAGGCTGGACACGGCCCCGTGTCTGGTGAACACGGCCTCGTGTACAGGATCTGTATCTGGGCGTTTTAATTAAAGTTACTGGTCACGTTGAGCACGGGGGCGTGTTCAGTGAGCACGGCCCCGTGTTCAGACTCTGTATCTGGGTATCTAACTAAAAATATGCAGCACGGGGGCGTGTTCAGTGAGCACGGCCCCGTGTTCAGGCTACTGTAAATGCAAACTAAACTAAAATGCAGAAAAATGTGCGCGCGTTTTGAAAAGGTTTTGAAAAACTGATTAGGCCGTCGATTTTAAGCTTTCTTAAAATCCTTGTGTCCCCGGCAACGGCGCAAAAAACTTGATGCGTGTGAAGTGTTATATATATTAGGTGTATATTTTAAGCCCCTTTAACACTTTTTTAGCCAAGTTTTAAATTTATAAAACACGATATTTTACTAACACTAAACACACATATGGGCAAGTGCACCCATCGTGGGCGTAGTATAGCATTGGTAAGATACCGAGGTCGTCCAAGGACACAAGAGCTTTTAGTACCGGTTTATCCTCAACGTCTAATAAAAAATAAAAAGTTTAGAAAAATGTTTTAAACTAAGAAATAAATAAAAACTAACTAAAATGCTGAAAATAAAAATAAAAGAAAAAAAACAGATAGACAAGATGAATCACTTGGTTCCGACTCGTATCTAGTATAACCTTTGATTATTTCCGCACTTTTGCACATAATTAAGAGATTATCTTAGTTATTGTAGTGGGCCCCTCTTTTGAAGGTGACGTTACCCTCACCCCAGTAGTTTGAGTCAGCAAGGATACAATCCTAAAAGGGTGGATTATTGGAAGATAATTAATTAAGTTATTAATGCAAATTATGGTAGGCCCCGCTTTTGGCGGTGACGTTACCCTCGGCTAAGTAGTCTGAGTCAGCAGGGATACAGTTCTAAATAGCCGGGTTATAGTATTAATAGTAGTTAACTTATGAGGGGATCAAAGAGTTTGGACCCCCGCCATCCAATACCATGAAGCATTGAAGGAGGTCCTACTAAATTTGACCCAGGTCCATTGCAGGACCTCTAAACGCTGAACAATGGCAAGACCTTTACCAAACCGTTCCCTTAACCCCCGACCAGGTAGCCAACATACCTCCATATAGACCGTGGAGATATGAATGGTGAAAATCTTTTATTTTATATAGACAGTAAAATAATGCCAAGACACCACGGACAAACGATAAGGAAAGATCACCTTCAACATAAGTAACTAGTTATTAAAGTCATTAATACAAAACCAAATAAAAAGTGCAAAAGATTAGAAATAAAAAGTATTATACTAGACACTTTGTCTTCACCAAGTGATGTAAGAGACTTAGGCAAACATGGCCTTGATTGTCAAGAACTCTTACGATCAATCTTGGATCCCGAGACGACTCACACACTCTATGATGGACAATGGATGATGGTGGTGGATGATGGTGTTGTGATGGTGGTGGGTGGTGGATGAAGTGTGAGAGAGGTGGTGTGCCAAGGGATGAGTTGAAATGAAACCAAGCACTCCTATTTATAGGCTGAACAGAAGGCTGGGCACGGCCCCGTGTCCGCTGGACACGCCCCCGTGCCTGTCTGACATTCTCTCTCTTTATTAATTGTAATTCGCAATTACAATTAATGCGCCTGCTGTACTTTCGCCACGCCCCCGTGTTCACTGGACACGGCCCAGTGGTGGGCAATAGAAGCTTCTATAGATTTGTCTTTTCTGCTGCTTCTTGGGCACGGCCCCGTGCTGGCTGAGCACGGGGCATGTTCAGTCTTCTGCCTTCTCTATTTTGCTTGGGAAGATGCCGTTGAGGGGTCGGGCAGTCCACTTATGTTCCTTTTCTTGTATTTATGTTAGATTTAGCTGTCTTTTTGCTTCTTTTGTGAATTTGAGCTCATTTAATCCTGAAAATACAAAAGGAAGACAAAAACACTCTTTTTCCAACATTAGTACTTAAAAAGGGTTAGTTTTATGCCTCATTTGATGTAATTTATATGTTGCATTTTACACACATCACCAACAATGAACACTTCAAATTCCACAAATACATGAAGTCAGTTCGATAAGTTAATAACAAACTGAACTTTGTAAAAGTACATCCACCATCTTGATCAAAGTCTTCAACCCTTCATGTATGATCTCATCTCGTCACGTATCTTTATGAATCAATCTCCTATCTTCACGAATCCACTGAATCCCCGATGGCTTTCATCTCCGATCTTCCCCTTATCAAGAAGCACCACATAATTTCGAGAACAGACTAGCAACCGTCTTAGAAGAAGGACCAAGAAACTAATCTTCTCTACTCTAAACAGCAGCTATCGAGGCTCAATCTTTAACTAGTCGTCAACCAAGAAAACAAATTCATCATATCAATACTTGATTAATAACACGAACAGACTTGACAAAACTCCATCACACATAAATTCGGACAAGACAAAGTGAATGAATAAATTCGGATTCCAAAATGAATGATCAAATTCGGACTCCAAAGTGAATGAATAAATTCTCCTAAATCCGGACTAAGAGATGAATAAGTCTTGACAACTCCTAAATTCGGACAAGGAATTGAACAAATCTTGACAACTCCTAAATTCGGACAAGGGTGAAACTAAGAAACCCTTACGCACCTTAAAGTAAATTCGGACAAAGAGAAATAAGTAAATTCGGACAGGGTAAATGCACAAATTCGGACAAGAAAAATCCCAAGTTTGAAGGATATATATATATATATATATGAGTTAACTGCCATTTTCGTCCCTGTGGTTTGATCACTTTGGCCATTTCAGTCCATTTTTCAAAAATGCGCCATTTTCGTCCCCCACGTTCTGGAAAGGTGCCATTTCAGTCCAAAAATCATAACCCAGTTAAGTCAGTTTGTAAATAAGGACTGATTGTGTAAATTTGTAACATAAAGGACTGATTGTGTAAATTTGAAAAATGGACTGAAATTGCAGTTAACACCACCACCACTAGCCCTGCCACCACCACCGCCACCACAGCCACCACAGCCCTGCCACCGCCACCACTCCGCTGCCACCACTACCACCACCGCCACCACCGCCACCACCGCCACCACAGCCACCACAATAAATTCTTGAAAATCGGTTCCGGTAAACCTGATAATTGATTGATCATGAGAGTCAAGTTTGTCAAGCGCACGATACCCGCCGGAAGTTCACCAGATAATTGATTGATCATGAGAGTCAAGTTTGTCAAACTCATAAGATTTCCAAAACCGTCTGGGATTTTTCCAGTCAAGTTGTTTGCAGAGAGGTCAATGATTTGCATGTTCATTGCTTCAATTGCATCTGGAATTCCTCCTGTTAGATGATTAGCGTAAAGATAAACTTGTGTTAAGTTTTTTAACAAGAAGAGATCACTTGGTATTGTTCCAGTGATGTTATTCACAGACAAATCTAGCAACTCCATTGCCGGCATGCCAGACAAATTTCCTGGTATCTCTCCGATCAGGTTGGCTTCCGTCATGATAAAAATCCGAAGCTTGTTCAACTGAAAGAAACTCTGAGGAAGTCTTGATGGAGTAAAGGAATTAAAACCCAATAGTAACTCTTCAAGATCATTCAAATGACCGATTTCCTCCGGGAAACTGCCGTTAAACAGGTTCGCGTGTAGTTGCAGCGACGAAAGCTTCGATAATCTCGAAATACTCACCGGAATATCTCCTGTGAAGTTATTACCAAAGAGACTAAGGTACCGAATCTCTGGTGATAACCGCGATATATCATCCGGTATTCGGCCCACAAAGTAGTTTTGAGAGAGATCAAGGTACCGGAGATTGGTGCAGTTGTATAGAACAGTAGGAAATGATCCGGTGATGTAATTGTAGTTTAGATCAAGATGGGTTAAGTTTTTGAGGTCACAAATGAACGGCGGAACGGATCCGGTGATGTCTTGGTTGATTATGGTTCCAGTGGTTAAGTTTTTGAGGTCACAAATGAACGGCGGAACGGTACATGTGATCTCCGGCCATGTGCATGGGTTGGTGGATTGGTTCCAGTGGTTGAGGGAGGGTGGGTTTGACCAGAATTGTTTGATGTTTAGGAGGGTAGTTTGGTCATTTTGGGTGGTGATGGGTTGTGAAATTACGTAAAAGGTTCCGGCGGCGGCGGCGGTGGTGGTGGCAGTGGCTGTGGTGGCAGTGGTGGTGGCAGTGGAGTGGTGGTGGTGGCAGGGCTAGTGGTGGTGGTGTTAACTGCTATTTCAGTCCATTTTTCAAATTTACACAATCAGTCCTTTATGTTACAAATTTACACAATCAGTCCTTATTTACAAACTGACTTAACTGGGTTATGATTTTTGGACTGAAATGGCACCTTTCCAGAACGTGGGGGACGAAAATGGCGCATTTTTGAAAAATGGACTGAAATGGCCAAAGTGACCAAACCACAGGGACGAAAATGGCAGTTAACTCTATATATATTAATTTTTTTTAAATCATATAATTAGATTCTTTTAGTTTAGAATTTATAAAAGATCAGTGGAGTTGACTAACCCTAATCTAATGGCACCTATTCTGTGTTTTCATCTTCACCATTTTTAAACAAGTAAACATTAAACGAAAAAAGCATTAATCATTCCCTTCTTTTACTAGCCACCACCATCCTGTTAATTATCTTGAGGAATCTATAAGCATGAAACGAAAAAGCAGTAAACATGAAACCAAAAAAGCAATCATCATCATCATCATACTCAGAAAATCCACCAATAGCAAAGCAAAGGTAGGGTCTAAGGAGGGTAAGATGTAGACAGCCTTACCTATACCCCATAGGAATAGAGAGGCTGCTTCCAGTAAGACCCCCGGCTCGATAGTAGTTTTGCGTCAAGCCTTGGACATAAGGCACATAACACTCAGCAATTGGGACAAAGACCGATTAGTGCATCTACTCGTGTGTTTTTCAGCTATGAACACCACTACATGATGCATGATTAACTGTCCTTAGCTTTTAACGTTATTTTCATGAAATTAGTAAAATAACGTTAAAATTAATGCACTTTCACTTTTTCCCCCGATGGCCCACACATATATACGTTATATGCGTATACCGCAAGCGGGACGTGAAACCAAAAACAATCTATAACAAAAAAATGAAAAAAGAACAATCTGGAACAAGAACGAAAAAGCAATCTAACAAACACACTGGTCTGAGATCGCAACTTGCAAAGAAGGAAATCGTATCCTTGATTATTTATAGATTAATTCTAAGATCGTCGTCGCCGAAGCTTGGTTGGTAGTTGGAGGGTCTAAAACAGAGGGTAGTCGATCGTCGGAGGTCTCGTGAAAGGAATTCCGAATTGTCGGCGAGAGGTTGGGTGGGTTTAAAGAAAGGGATTAAAATTTATTTTGATTTTATAAAACTACCTAATCTAAATAATATCCAATTAAGCATTAAAATAAAATTAAAAAAATAATAGAAAACAAATTGATAGGGTTAAAACCTTGGGGAAGAAGAAAACTAAGAGATAGAGAGATATTTGACTCAAATTATGCTTGATTTCCATTCCATACGTAACCCAAATAAATAAATAAGAAACTTACATAAGACACCCCCAAACTAAACCAAAATAGCATACTAATCCCTTGACTTAACAATAGTAATAAAAATAAAAATAAGATACGTAACACAAATGGTAACCTGGTTACCTGGTAATTACATAGTATTAGAACACTAAATTAAAGTTTAGTTATTTTAGAGACAAAAAAAGTTTCAGTGACTTAATTAGAACAGTTGATAAACTTTTTTGTTACATTTCTGTGACATTTTCCCTTAAAAAAATTAAAAAACCACCCAAACGTCGAGATTTGACCAAAGCGCTGCCGAGTTGTGGCCAAAACGCTGAGTATTACCCTGAAGCCTTGAGCTTTGCGCTAAGTATTACCCAAAACGCTGAGCTTTCAAAGATCAGCACTTCATATGTCAAAATAGAAAGAAAAAAAAAAGTTGTGTGAATAGACGGAGAACTTCATCCAATCGTGGTTGTTAGAGATGAATAATTGAGTTTTCTACCTACTAAGTTCACATGACTAAATATTATAAATTTTTACATTTTAAGTAATATATATTTTAATTTGGTTCATACGTCTTTACTCTTTAATGATGAGAACGTGCAGTTAGATATTATGTTAGAACAGGATAGAAATTGGATTAAGAAAGACTTCCAAAACTTTTCTTTTCTTAACGAAAGACCATAAGGAGGAAAAGTAAACGTTGACTCTGTTCCTCTCATGACTGCAAATGGCTCTATATATTGCACAATATGTATTCACAGTTTCCTTCAACCCAATTACCATTTTCAAAATGGGAAAAGTATTTGCAAAAGTTGCATTTTATTCTGCGTTTGCTCTTTTCCTATTAGTGGATAGAGTTGTAAGTCGCCATTTGCAGTATAATGCTGTTGAATTGGCGTCGAATGGTGTCAGTGATGGTCGAGAGGACGGATCCATTATACGTATCAACACAAAGGATTCTTCGGAAGAGGAGTGCAAGCTAATGTACGGGTTTTTGCCATGTTCAACCAATATCCCGAGTCATTTGTTTCTCATTGTGATTTACGAGTACCTGTTATATCATGGTGAATCCTATGCTGGTGGTGATGGCCGAATATTTCGTGTCCTTGGCAAAAACTTTTATGCTACAAGTTTTTCTCAGCTTCTTGACGCCCTACCAGATTCTTTGATCCTTCTTGGTAAGTTTACTCGTTTATGTTGCATGCCATGTATTAACTAAACAGTTTAGGCATGACAAATTATAACCGTAAGACTAAACACTAGCGATTCACTTCAATGTTATAAACCGGTGAACTATTTCCTGACATTTCTACCCTTGATCGTTTGAAACATAGTAACTGGACTGGCGAGTAGTAAAGAGAAAGCTCAAGAATACGTTCTAACAGGTGCTGGGTTGCTTGCTGGATCGTCAATATTACTTCTCACACTTCTCTGGGGAGCATGCTTCATCTGCGGCAGAAGAGAATTCTATGTTCAACCTGGTTCCGAAGTAAAAACTAAAGCGAAACAACTACTATCTGGTTTGCATTCTTCATCTTACTTAACAGTACATCAATGTTGTCGTTTTATATTAGCTTGACTCAGCTTAAAAAGCATGTAGGATTGTTGATATGAACCTAAATGGCTAAATATATGGTATATTTTTTATAGGTTCTGGTGTTCTTACAGATGCAGAAACCAGTTTTGATGCCAAAGTTATGTTCTTTTCACTTATACCATTTTTAATCATCCTATTGCCGAGTGTGTTTGGTTTGTCGTATTCTAGTGAAGAATACAAGAGGGTCCTACTCGTGTCCCTTTCTTCTTCTATAATATGCTTGATCTCATACTTCTACTATCAGGTATACATTTGTTTCGTTTACAAAAAGTTGCTTGAAGCGTATTGAATGTAGATATATTACTCAATTCTGATTTTTCCATTTTGGGAACCTTTTCTTATTTACAGAGTAATGAACCAAAGTTATGGAAAAGGAGACTGCTGTATGCAGAAGTCGAACAAAAAGTGGAAATGCATGTATCGTTTTATGACGTACAAGAACTTGTGCTGGACAGGGGAAAACATTTGATGAATAGAGACAAAAACATGGAGAAAAGGTTGAAAAACAGGGGCGGATCTACGTTGAGACTTACGGGTTCACATGAACCCACTCAATTTCAATTTTTTAGTAGAAATGTTAGTAAAAAATCTGGTATGAACCCATAAAAGAAGTTTGGGATGAACCCATTAACAAAACTGAGAGATGGCGGAGTGGTTAAATCATGTACTTCCATGCTTGAGGTCATTAGCTCGACTCCTCCTCGCTTTAATTCCTTTTTTTATTTTATAATCTAAAACAGAACTTAGGTGTTTAACATTAAACCAGCTCCCGCATGACCGTATTTTTGAAACCAACAAACCACGAAAATAGATCCCCAAATCTCTAAATAGAAAGCTAACGATTGAATTTGTTATCTTGGCAACATTCCTGTACATGCTAGTAATGAATATGTTTTTTTTTTACAGATACCAATTAAATTAGATTGTAATCTCATAGGGTTTTAGGGAAAGATCAGTAAGGACATCAATAGTTCCTGTAAACTGGTTGGTTTGCAAATAAATGAATCCAAAGCAAGAATGATTTTTATTACTGACTTGCATACAAATGGGCCTTTGGGTTTCTTTGTACCTTATATTGATCAACATAATAGAATACAGAAAAATATCAATCTTTAGTTTTAAGTTAGTTGTGGGTCGAAGATGTAATGCAACGTTTTCATCTTCAAAACTCGTATCGAAAAACTATACTTTTTTAATTCGTAAAGACCATCCTACTTATATTATTTTGTTTCGAAATTTCTAATGATAGCGTAATTTTATTATTGTATTGTATCTTTATTATGTGATGAACCTTACCTGATCCGAACCGTCGCACCGACCCGAAAAATTTTATGTCCGGTACTATGAAATGAGCATTTAAAACAGTGAACCCACTGAAAAAGATTTCTGGATCCGCCACTGTTGAAAAATCTAGAGAGTGAAGAACAAACAAGTGAAATGATTAAAGAATGGGTTGATGACACTCGAAAGTTAATGGATACTGATCCATATACATGGGATATAACGGACACCGAATATAATGAAGTCAGTGTCTTACAGTTAACCAGTATCACCTTGCTTGGTGAACTTAAATGAAAATGGGTTTGAGGTATGAACCATCTGTTAATGATACTTTCGGTTGTATATTTCAGGTTGCGGAACTGTTGCTAGAAGAAAAGAACACATTGATGGCTCAAATACGGTCTATGATGGAACATGCTTCAAGACAGGAATTGCTTAAAGATGGAACACCAGATGAATCTGCCATAGATAGGTAAGGCCAGGCGATGTTGGTATCCGTTACAAGTTGCAATTGTGATTCGTCCAGTTTTTTACAAGTTAATTTTGGTGGTTGTTTACCTAACATGGTTCAAGGTTATCAAGTATAAATTTTTACTTAAGATTCTAAAATTGTACTAAAAAGTGTTTGTAGATCAGCCCAAACTTGCCACTTCTCTTGCTATGAATATGTGACTATAGTGTTACTTTGGGTTAAATTTTACAGATTCTTTAAACTCATAGATACCAACGACGATGAATCTATTACACGAATTGAACTGAAAAACTTCATCATGAAAGTCAACAATGAGAAGATACTGATAGATGACAAGATAGCTGAGATCATGATGAGACATCTAGACATTGATCGAGATGAAAAAATAGATAAAGACGAATTCAAATCTGGAGTCGGAAAATTGCTCACATCTTGTAACTCAGAAAAGCAGGCGCGGGACAGCAACCAAGTAAGAAACATCATGACAATATAGTTTAAAGATGAAAATTCAAACCAATTATAAGGTTGTTAGGTGAATTTGGGTTGTAGTTTATCTCTAGAAACGAAACTGTTAAAATAGTTAATACTGTGGTAATTTTTGGACCCGTTACCCAACCCATTCAATTTTCTACCTCTAATATTGTATTAATGTTTTTGTTCAGAAAACCAACAGGTACAAGACAAAGGAAATGTTTAAGGCAATAATACTATTGATAGTTGGAATCTTTATGTTAATAGTCTTGGCTGAGCCCCTGGTGGAAAGTGTTAGACGATTTTCAGAATCCGTAAACATAGAACCCTTTTATGTGTCATTCATCTTAGTTCCATTGGCTACGAACGCTAGAACAGCAATTGCAACCATTAGAGCTGCAAATCAGAAGAGACATAAAACAACATCTTTAACTTTCTCTGAGGTTTGTCCCTCTCTTGATTTTGCATTCATTATTTAGCTGAGGTGGTTTGACCCATATAATTTACATGTGAAGAGTTGATTTTCGTTGTTTTTTTTCTTTGAAATGGACCAAATTGGTCAAATCATACAACTTTAAAAGGCAAACGTACAAAGTAACTTTTTAATGCATACAATCTCCTAAAACAATATTTTTTTAGAGATTCATATTATTACTTTCTTAAATATTGATTCTTGTCACAATTACTGCAGTAACTATTTATAAACACATTAAAGACAGAAAAGTTTTTTCCGGGCTAACCAAATTCAACGCATTTTTGAAAGACACGTTTTAACCTTAGTCCATTGGATCCCTTACCAGACCTGCCTATCTTGCCACCACTAATTTCGACCATCCGTAATTGCACCTGTGTTAATTTACAGGCTCGATTTTCTTGAAATGCAGATATACCACAAGGTTTTCCTGAACAACATTCTAGGATTTTGTGTTCTTGTCTCAGTCATATATTTCCGTGGGTTCACATGGCATTTTTCAGCAGAAATTGTAGTTGTGGTCTTCGTCTGCATTATAATGGGACTTCTCGCAAGTTTGAAATCCAAGTTTCCGGACTGGACTTTGCTCATCGCTTTCCCTCTGTATCCATTATCTATGGTAGTTGTATACTTTGTCAATGATGCTTTTCAGTTTTCTTGAAAGTTGATGTAGAATCTGCATTAGACATTGTTGGTTTATTTGATCGAGTTTGAGTAGTTGTTAGACACTGCAACTTACAAGTAGACAATCACAAACGTATTTTGTACCTTCTTACGTAATTCCATTTTGATATTTGAGTTGGTGGATATGTTGTGTCAGTGTTTCACTTTAATTTCATGCGCTGGTTTCCTCAGCATGCATCTGTTTTGTTTGAAAACCGTGGAATATATCCATTTTGTACATGCAGTCCAAGTCGTGAACAAAAAAAAAAAATTAACTAGCAGCTTCTTTAGTAACCCAAACTTTGTTTAGAAAAAAAAAGGCTGGAGATATTTGGACACCCATCGCGCCTATTTTCACACCTTTTGTGCCCTAGACGCCTCGTATAGGTCTATACGAGGCGTCTAAGCACTGAATTCAAGGGGGTCTGAGAGGGTGTCAGGCACAAAGTTTAAGGAACCCTAGACGCCTCGTATAGACCTATACGAGGCGTCTAGGCTTGGGCTTTTTTTTTTTTTGGCTGAAATGAGGGGTGTTTTGGTGGGTTTTGGTATGGTTTTTTTGATAGTTTTTGAAGATGTGTTTTTTGGTTGAAAATTTTTTTGGTTTTTAAAAAAGTTTTGTTTTTTAAAAATCAACTATTTTAAAAATCGGCTCTTTAAATATAGAGTTAACTGCCATTTTCGTCCCTGTGGTTTGGTCACTTTGGCCATTTCAGTCCATTTTTCAAAAATGCGCCATTTTCGTCCCCCACGTTCTGGAAAGGTGCCATTTCAGTCCAAAAATCATAACCCAGTTAAGTCAGTTTGTAAATAAGGACTGATTGTGTAAATTTGTAACATAAAGGACTGATTGTGTAAATTTGAAAAATGGACTGAAATAGCAGTTAACACCACCACCACTAGCCCTGCCACCACCACCACTCCACTGCCACCACCACTGCCACCACAGCCACTGCCACCACCACCGCCGCCGCCGCCGGAACCTTTTACGTAATTTCACAACCCATCACCACCCAAAATGACCAAACTACCCTCCTAAACATCAAACAATTCTGGTCAAACCCACCCTCCCTCAACCACTGGAACCAATCCACCAACCCATGCACATGGCCGGAGATCACATGTACCGTTCCGCCGTTCATTTGTGACCTCAAAAACTTAACCACTGGAACCATAATCAACCAAGACATCACCGGATCCGTTCCGCCGTTCATTTGTGACCTCAAAAACTTAACCCATCTTGATCTAAACTACAATTACATCACCGGATCATTTCCTACTGTTCTATACAACTGCACCAATCTCCGGTACCTTGATCTCTCTCAAAACTACTTTGTGGGCCGAATACCGGATGATATATCGCGGTTATCACCAGAGATTCGGTACCTTAGTCTCTTTGGTAATAACTTCACAGGAGATATTCCGGTGAGTATTTCGAGATTATCGAAGCTTTCGTCGCTGCAACTACACGCGAACCTGTTTAACGGCAGTTTCCCGGAGGAAATCGGTCATTTGAATGATCTTGAAGAGTTATTATTGGGTTTTAATTCCTTTACTCCATCAAGACTTCCTCAGAGTTTCTTTCAGTTGAACAAGCTTCGGATTTTTATCATGACGGAAGCCAACCTGATCGGAGAGATACCAGGAAATTTGTCTGGCATGCCGGCAATGGAGTTGCTAGATTTGTCTGTGAATAACATCACTGGAACAATACCAAGTGATCTCTTCTTGTTAAAAAACTTAACACAAGTTTATCTTTACGCTAATCATCTAACAGGAGGAATTCCAGATGCAATTGAAGCAATGAACATGCAAATCATTGACCTCTCTGCAAACAACTTGACTGGAAAAATCCCAGACGGTTTTGGAAATCTTATGAGTTTGACAAACTTGACTCTCATGATCAATCAATTATCTGGTGAACTTCCGGCGGGTATCGTGCGCTTGACAAACTTGACTCTCATGATCAATCAATTATCAGGTTTACCGGAACCGATTTTCAAGAATTTATTGTGGTGGCTGTGGTGGCGGTGGTGGCGGTGGTGGTAGTGGTGGCAGCGGAGTGGTGGCGGTGGCAGGGCTGTGGTGGCTGTGGTGGCGGTGGTGGTGGCAGCGGAGTGGTGGTGGTGGCAGGGCTAGTGGTGGTGGTGTTAACTGCAATTTCAGTCCATTTTTCAAATTTACACAATCAGTCCTTTATGTTACAAATTTACACAATCAGTCCTTATTTACAAACTGACTTAACTGGGTTATGATTTTTGGACTGAAATGGCACCTTTCCAGAACGTGGGGGACGAAAATGGCGCATTTTTGAAAAATGGACTGAAATGGCCAAAGTGATCAAACCACAGGGACGAAAATGGCAGTTAACTCTTAAATATATTATATCGATTAAATATTGTTTCCGATTAAATCGGCTCTTTAATGTTTTTAACATTTTACTTTTTTATTCTTCCCATTAAAATTTTATCTCGTTCAAATATTGTTTCCGTATTATATTCAAAACATATTTTGTTTCCGTATTATCTCAATTTAAGACAACAATCATTAGGTAACCGAATAACTGAAAACAAACATAAATATAACATATATAAGATAACTTTGTACATCCAT
>CM060423.1:122087917-122510417 GCA_030545235.1 Helianthus tuberosus | reverse complement strand
ACACGTGGCTCCATGAATTCATCCAACATTGACTTGACCCTCTCAATCACCCACACAAAGTTATCACCCCGTTCTTTACTAACAACGGGATGCGCGATAATAAACGATTTGTTGGTAGGCGTCATACCAACAATCTGGATAAAGGGCATATTGTATATGTTTGTCTTGTACGTCGCATCGATCAGCATGACGTGGGGGAATGCACGCCACATGCATCTCGAGTCCCGATGAAGAAAGAAGATCTCTGTTACGATCTCTGTTCCGGGTTCCTCCCGTGTCTCGTAAATAAAGTCGTTGTTTATCAGCTTGTTTTCTAGTGACTGCATGGGAGTCAATCCTTGTCTTTGTTCGGCTCTAATCTTCGCCACAACGTTTTGAACATCTTTCAGAACATGAAACCTGTCGGGATCCTGCTTCCTTATCGTTTGAAATATTTTGCGCGACTCCATGTTTTGAGCTGTCAGCTGCTCGATCAGTTTCATTTCGCTTGGAGTAAACCTTCGCACAAACGCGTGGGCCGACAGGTCCTCACAAAGTTCGTGGTTATGTTCAATTTTTCCGTCTTTAATCTCCCAGGTTTCATACGGGTGGTTTCGCACAGCCAGCAGGTAAAACGGGCAACCGGTTTTTTTGCTTCCGGCTTTTCTAAGTGTTGCTGTAGTCTGGTGCTCACCACCACGATCACATTCAAGCCATACCCTCCCGATTCTTCCACCGGTTTTCTTTGATCGACGGGTGACAATAACGAAACCATCCGCGTTTGCTATTTCTTGTATCTGATTCTTTAGTTCATCTAAAGAGTTGAAAACCTGTAACATCGACAATAATAATAAATAATTTTAATAAATAAATAAATAAATAATAATAATAATAATAATAATACTAATAATAATAATATTAATAATAATACTAATAATAATACTAATAATAATAAAAATAATTAAATAATACAAAAATAGTAATTAATACCTGCTTTTTTAAGTACGGACTGTCCTGGATGGGAGGTGTCTCACCACCATATCTACCATATCCACCATAACCACCGTCTCCTCCGTATCCACTGTATCCACCATCTCCTCTGTAACCACCGTCTCCTCCGTATCCACCGTCTCCTCCGTATCCACCGTCTCCTCCGTATCCACCGTCTCCTCCGTATTCATACCAGTATCTATAATCCGGATACCCTTGTTGCGTCGGATAACTTGGTTGACAAGCATGGTATGAGTCATCTACAGGGGCTGTTTCATCAACAGGGGGATGATTGTTCAAATCTAGAAACGGTTTGTTTTGTTCTCCTTGTATACTAGACACAACCTCCTCTTGCTCATTAGAATCGGGAACGCAAGACTCCTCCAAAATAAAGAACCGTATCATCATTAGTAAATAATAAACTAAAACAAAAACTAATTAAAACATTTAAGTACCTGTACTGTTACCGGATCGCTTTCGGGCACCCAGTTCTCGCTATAATACTGCCCGAAGACATAGTTGCCGTCCCAGTATGATGACATTTCAACACTTCGGGATGATAAGAACACAAATGCAAAGCAGAATGAAAGAAGAAGAAGAAGCAGAAAGATGAAGCAGATTTAAATGTTGAATGCTCGGGGGTGGACAAAGCATACACTGTATGTTGCACTTTTTCATAAGTCTTAGACGCCTCGTATAGCTCTAGACCCCTCGTATACCTTTAAGTCACTTGTCAAATGTATAGTAAATTAGTCACTAAAGACGCCTCGTATAGGCCTATACGAGGCGTCTTAGTGCCTCGTATCCACCCCTCGTACAGACCTAGACTCCCCGTCTGATGTGACTGATTTGACATTGTGCTTTGGTGCAGAGCTGGTCGGAAAAGTAACCCTATACGCCTCGTATAGGTCTATACGAGGCGTCCTGAAGGGTGTCAAAATAGGCATTAAGGTGTGTAAATATGTACACCCAAAAAAAATAACAATAAGAGTACTGATTGGTTAACCTATTACAGCATAGTTATATATAGTTACGAACCAGGAATTTTTTTAACGAGCAGCAGGAATTTTTAAGAAGTAGTCGTCTATCGCTATAATTTTTTATTTTTTTTGGTTCGGTTGGGACATATAAAACAAAAAAATATATAATCAAACAAAATTATATATACTAAAATTAGCAACTTACATGAACAATAAGTTGTTTTTTGAGTTTTGACTTTTTTTATACTTTCAACTCTCAACTTTTAGCATTGACACTTAAACTTCTTAACTTTCTAAAGACTTTTTAATCAAGTTTTATGTGTTCACTTTTAGGGTAAATTACAGTTTTCGTTATTTATGTTTGTAGAGCTGCCTTTAAACTTCAATAATTACAGTTATAATTCTTTATTTGGAAAACTCATCACACCTTTCGTCTTGTACAACTCTCTACTGTAAAATGAGTTTGTTTTTATTTGTATGTACCAAAAAATGCTTTTATTTTTACTTTTTTATTGTTATTTTGGTTTTATTATTTGTTATTCTACAATTATTATTTAATATAACTTGTTTTAAATATATAAATAAATACGTCTTTTTCAAAGTGTTTTTTTTTTATAAACGTCTTTCTAAGAGCATTCACATCCTGGGAATCAAAATTTATGTGTGGAGTTTTTAAAATATAAAGAGTATAAAAAGTGGTTGTGAGTGGAGGAGAGAGAAAATGTTACTGTTCATCTGTATATTTGGGGGGACACTGTTCACCCACTATAATTTTTCAATATATATTGAAAGTGGTTGTCAGTGAAGGAGAGAGAAAAATATAATGATAAAGGTATAAAAATATTATTTAATTGAAAATGAGAGAGAGAAAATTTTTTTTGGTTTTTAGTGGAAATATATTGATATAGGAGTTGTTTTTTAGTGGAATGTGTGTATATTTTTAGGGAGCTGGATGTGAATGTTCTAAGATCATTTATTTTCAAACTTCTTTCTAAACTGTTCATTTTTTTTAATATATTGTTTATTTAAATTGATCATTTGTTTAAAACTAGTTGGTTTCCGAGCCGCGCGTTGCGGCGGAGATCCAACATGTGTAAAACGTGTAGCAATGACGATAGTTTACGGACCATATGATAATCATTAAAGTTTAGAGGTAGCAAAGTAAATTAGTAGCGGCTAATTAGTCACGCTCACGGTAGATTGAAAACGTAGATAAAAATAAGCAAGGCGCAAGGATATGGCGACACATTTTTTAAACCAACCAAAACCATAAAAATGAATATTAGTAACGGTTCTGATAGCACCAATGCCGGTACCTATGTTCGGTCGGATTCGATGTTGTACTCGATATTGTTAGAACAATTCTATTGTAAAGTAAATTTATAAAAGCTGAAAATTACAATATAATAAATTGATAAATCAACGGAAAATCCAACATCTTCACCAATAGTGTAACAAAGATCTCAAACATTTCACTCAGGGAAGCTTTACAATTTTACATTGTTTTTCAATTTATTCCCCCACTTTTATCGCTCTCAACCAAACCCACCCATCTTCTATCTGTTTCTAACTTCATATGCAGACCACGACTGCCACTATCCCGTCACCGTCTCTGACCAGGGCCAGTCATCTCCTCCGACAACAAACAACACCATCTCCTCCAGAACCAAGAAAATTTGTCTAAACCAGATTCGGCGGCCGGAACCAACACCATCGCTCCATCAAATCTGCAACTTCTCTATTGTTCTGCCCTAGTACCCGGCGGTGAGGTGGAAACAATGTAACCATCGCTGAACCAACCGTTGTCTGAGCACAACACCAACCACTAATGTTGGTTCGTCTTTTCTCACCACCGCCACCGCCACCGTCACCACCGTCACACTCTACCTATTTCTTTGAAGACAGACTCGTCTCCTCTCCATCGCCTAGCGGCTGAACCCTATCACCCTCTCTCTCAACCAACATTGGCGGTAGTTTTGTGGCTGTGGTTTTCTGGCAAGAGGTCAAAAAAAGAAGTAAAGAAAAATTAAGTTGCAGACCACACATGCCCACGCATAGATTGGTGTTTTGAAAATGAGGAAAACCGACAGATGTCCGTTATGTAAAACCTGGAGATGGGCACTGTTCATAAGGCTTTTCATCCTTTGTTATTATATAAATGTTCGTTTGTTTAAAATTCATTCATTATTAAACATTTTTTTTTGGGTAAAGACCATGTTTTTTCGGTGTCATAAAACGTTTTTAAAACAGAGATGATTACAGACTAATGGCAGGTAGACGAGCAACAAGTTGCGTCGCTACCCCCTTCTGAATAGCAAACCCTACCCTGCTAAACACAAAATTATGCCCCTTAACATACGCGGTGTTACTGCTTACCACCTACTGAACCCGCTTGAGAAACCGCACCGTGTCAGGGGCGAGAGCGCCAAAGGTAACGAAAGCGAACGGGACGAACACGTGCTGATTCTTGATGCAAGCTTTTTCGTGCTTAGCTACTTTGTCCGTCTCTGCCTTGTTTATCGCCTGTCCCGCCACAAACCCGTGGTCACTTAACCCAACGAGGGGGGGACACACCTGTCAAATCGACACACGCGTGTTTCCAATCTTCCTATCTAATAATTAAACATTTTATATATAAAATTTTTAGCTTTCTTTAAATCAATCATTTTTTAAGTTTTTTTAACCTTTCTTTATGTTATAAATGTCTTTTTTAAAACGTTTCTTTTTTAGAATTGTTACTTTGTTTCAATACAAACGTTCACTTTTAAATTCCTTCAATTTTCATTGTCATTCATTTTTTTTTTTGTTATAGGTTTTCTTATTAACTGTTTTTGGTTATTTTTTCCTGTTCTACCGTCTTTAACTATTTTATGTGTATTAGTTCTCAAATTTTTTTTAACGGCAAAATCACTTTATATATATAGGGTAAGGTTATTGTAAAAAAAAGGTTAAAAGTGTGATAAATGTGAGAAATATTGTGGAGATAACATGTGTCCTCCATCTAAATTAATTCAAAAGGGTAAACAATTAATTTTATAATTAATTCAATTAATTCAAAACTTACCATAACCGCCACCTTAATTATAGGAACATGATTTTTTTAAAAGATCTCTAAAAAAACACTACGAATAACACTGCAACCACCATTCAGCACATATATAACACCATTCAATAATTATATAACATCATTCAGCAAGTATATAACACCATTCAGTAAAAAATATAACACCATTCAGTAAAGAATATAACATCATTCAGTAAAAGAATATAACACTATTCAGTAAAGAAATATAACACCATTCAGTAAAGAATATAACACCATTCAGTAAAGAATATAACACAATTCAGTAAAGAAAATAACACCATTCAGTAAAGAATATAACACCTCTGTATCATCTTCTCCACTTCCGGCACCACCACTGCCGCTCCGCCGCCGTTGCCGTGTAGAGAGAGAGATCATCTGGTCGTTCGATGTAGAGAGAGAGATCGCACGACCAACACCACTGCCACTTTCGGCACCACCACTGCCGCCGCCGCTCGCCGCCGCCGCTCCAGTGCGATGTAGAGAAATAGATCGAAATTGTAGAGAGAGAGAGAGCATATGTTCGAGCGATTGGAGAGAGAGATCGAAATTGTAGGGATTTAGTTTCCTATTTTGAATGGATATAAAGACTTTATTACCCCTATAATTTTCAATTCAGTCCAAAAAAATAAAACAAATTTTACAATTTGGTCCCTATTAATCTAAACCATTAGATCAAAGATCTAATGGTGTAGATTCTTTCTTATCATTCTCACACTTTTGGTCTTTTTTACAAGAACCTTTACCTATATATATATATATATATATATAAAGAGCCAGCAAAAAGCTGGGAACAAACAAACAACCAAAAAACAAAACAAGAAAAGGAACAAGTTAAATTATGTCTACGACATCGAAAGTCACCCAGTTTTCCCATTTAGGTTTCTTGTGCTTCGATCGGTTGCTTATCCATAAAAAAGCGTCTTCCTTTACCAACTCCATCGTCTTCATAATCAGGATAAAACAGTCTTCGAAAACTTTCGCATTCCTCGCACCCCAAATTCTCCAAACAGTAGCTATGACGATCATATAGACTAACCGTTTCCAAACTCTTCCACCCGAACTCTCCTTTACATAGTTAATAAAGTCCAAAAGCGTCGTACAGTCTTCAGGGAAACGAATACGGACCCAGGCCAAAACATTCCACCAAATACTTCTAGCCCATAAACATTTTATAAAGAAGTGATCCGGGCTTTCCACTTCGAGTCCACATCTTGGACATCCGACATCGGTCATCACAACCCCCCTACGAGCCAGCCCCTCCCTAGAAGCAATCCTGCCAAGAAGAGCTCTCCATAGCAGGAAATTTCCTTTGCATGAAGCCCAACTGTTCCACACAAACTCCGGGTCGTTTGTCGAATCGGCCAACTTCGCTCTTTCAATGTCTATATGAACCTGTTTGACAGAATACTGATCCTCCGAAACATTCCGCCATTTCCGAGACCCATTCTCCACAATCAGATTCTGATCCAATGTTATGCCCAATTTCGCTAACTCCGAATCCATTTTACCGATATCCTTCCACACCCCTGGGATCGATTTTTTAAAGGAATTAACTGATTCACATTGCTTTTTTTATGAACCGAAGTAATCACCTTAGCCCATAGCTGGTTCGGGTTCGAGTTTAATCTCCACCACCATTTTGTTAACATCGCATAATTGAAATCAGTTATACTCCTACCCCCATGTCGCCTTTTTTCTTCGATTTCAGCAACATCTCCCAACGAACCCATCTGAGTTTTTTGCATGTGTCCGTAATACCCCATATAAAATCCCTTCGAAGCTTCTCAAGTTTGTTGAGAATACATTTAGGAACAGCAAATAATGAAAGGTAGTATGACGGAAGGCTTCCTAAAACCGATTTAGCCATACTGACTCTACCGGAAAAAGATAAATGCCTAGCTTTCCATTTAGATAGTTTCGAGTAAAACCTATCCACAATAGGTTTCCAAAACTTCGCCCGCTTCATGTTAACCCCGATTGGGATGCCCAGATACGTGAAGGGCAGGAGACCCACCGCACAATTAAGAATTTTTGCCAACCAAGACATCTCGTTATCCTCGACACCAATCCCAAAAAGCTTGCACTTCCGGTAATTTACTTTAAGACCCGTAACCAGATTTAGCCATCTTAAAAGACGATTAAGAGTAGCCACATTCTGTTCCATCCATTTGCCAACAAAGAGAATATCATCCACGTAACAAAGATGGGAGATAATCGGTCCACCGTTAGGAAGTTGGAACCCTTGAAAAAGGCCTGAATCCATAGCCCTTTTCAGGAACAAATTAATGACTTCCATCGCGATAATAAAAAAAGGAGAGATGAGATCTCCTGTCTTAATCCCCTCTTGTAATTAAACTCTAACGTTGGCGATCCATTCACGAGAACCGAGCCCATTCCGGACACTAGGCACCCTTTTATCCAACAAATCCATTTCTTCGGGAAGGCCATGTATTCCATCATTTGGAATAGGAATTTCCAATTAATGGAATCGTAAGCCTTCTCGAAGTCGACTTTGAAAATAAGCAACTTATCTTTATCCTTTTTTGCCCAAGGTACTGTTTCACTTATTCTAAGAGGGTTGTCTAATATGTTCGTTCCCCCAATGAAAGCCGATTGCGTTGGAGAGATAACCTCATTAATAACTAGCTTGAGGCAGTTCGCCAAAATTTAGTAATTATCTTGTAAACTGACCTAACTAGAGAGATCGGTCGAAAGTTTGCTAGCACTTAAGGGTCTTTCGTTTTGGGTATAAGAGCCACAAAAGAGGAGTTGCATCCTTTGCTGATTGTACCACTGCTATGGAATTCCCTCATGACCCCCATGATAAGGTGTTTTAAATCTTTCCAAAAAACCTTATAAAATTTCATCGTAAAACCGTCCGGTCCAGGGGCTTTCCCTCCATCACAACAAATAGCTCTCAAAACTTCCGCTTCTGAGAACTCTTCACAGAGTAGCAACCCACTCTGATCTGATATCCTCGGTAGTCCTTCGCTATTGAACTTTGGTCTTCGTCTAATAGGTTTCGAGAACTGTTTTTAAACCACCTTCTGATCTCTTCCTTAAGTTCCTGGGGGTCTGAAACAACTTTGTCATTGAACAGAAGCCCATTAATTCTGCTGCTAGCTATATTCACATTCAAAATTCTATGGAAGTAAGAACTGTTCTCATCGCCAAACTTCAGCCAGTTAATCCTAGCTTTTTGCTGAAGGTTTTTAGCCTTGACCTGCTCCAACTCGATAAGCTTAACTCTGAGATCAATTCTTGTCTTCTTTTCTATATCCGAGATGGGCCCAAGAGTGGCCTTTCTTTCGATTTCTCCAATAGTCTCCAGAATCTTATTAACCTCCTTGTTTTCTTCAGCTCTCTCTTCCATCTTCCACTTCTTAATATCATTTTTGATCCGTTTCAGAGTCGTAGCTAACACCACGTCCTGTTTGCCACCTAAAGGAGAGGCAGCTGTGACATTCAGGACAATTTTCATCAATTTTTGGTCCCCCGCCCATGAGTTAAAAAACTTAAAGGGAATTGGACCAAATTCGATGGGGTTGCATGATAAAGAGATTGGACAGTGATCCGAAGCGCCCCTAGCCTGGACTTTGACTTTAGCAACAGGCCATCGGTTCATAAAATATCGCTTACTAAAAACCTGTCAAGTTTACTCAATTTCACATCAGCATGACCAGAAACATAAGTAAACTTACCCCCTGTCATAGAATATTCAAGAAGACCATCCCTGGAGATGAAATCATTGAATGCTTCAGTCGCGCCCCGGTCAAATTTTGAGTTCACACGTTCATCTTCGGTCTGGACATCATTAAAATCCCCAAACATAACCCACATCCCTTCCATTTACCATATCAGTTCAACAATATCACTCCACATAGCTCTTCTAAGTCTAGCATCATTCGGAGCATGAATATTAATGATATTAATTCTGTCCTCCACCCCAATAATCTTTCCTGAAACCAACAGGAATCGTTAGTTCCTCTGAATCAAATCATCTCAGAAAATATCCTGGTTCCAGATCAGCGCCAAACCCCCGGATCTACCCACCTGTAGGATCGGATTGTGACCAAAACGAGTCGTTCGGAAGAGCTCAAATCCGTTTCAGAGGCGGAAATAGAGAAACGGATGTGAAAACAGCTTGATTCACACTTTAATCCTCTTGTATATTGATTTAACAACGTTTACAATCAGTAGGAAAACCGGCAGCACCTCGGTGTCACTCTGCAAATTCTGTTAAAACTATTACAAATGAATAGCTCTCATGCCTATTTATAGCCTACATGGTTTCGCTTGAAACTACCCTATGACATCACAAGCGAAACCCCTAAAAGCTATTCAAGTGAAACCCATCAATATAAAACTCAATTTTCAAGCGAAACCTCTAGAATCTGATTTGTCTTCTTGTGATGATGCCATTGATGATGTCACTTTGATGATGTCATCATTGTATAATATGACATCACACTTGTTCAGATCCTCAACACAAACGAGACTCGATATAAGATTAAGTCGACAGATGAATGCACTAACAGACTCCCCCTCAGATGTTGACGAGTCTTAAGTGTCGAGTATTCTCAATCTTCAGTCTTTATCAGTCTTCGGGCTTCCTTCAGGATCTCTATCTGGCTCTATCCTATCTCCAATTCTCTTTCAGGATCTCTGGCTCCTAGCTCTTGCATCTTCAGACTCTTTTTCTCTAACAGACTCCCCCTCAACTTGTACTGGGATCGTAGTCTGACTTTCACAGGTTCAGGTATCGTAACCTGATTCACCTGCATATTCTCTACCCAAAACATAAGTTTCATAAAAGATAAGATATAACAAATTTAGAATCTTTGCCAATCACTTTAAGACACAACCCTGAATACATCATTTTCAAGTATCAAACAAAATGATTTATCATGTCAATTTCTGATGAACCACTTGAATATATAACGTTTTCATTTCACACATTTTCAAACAAACTTTCCCAAACCTGTTCGTCATGTTTAGCACTCGGAATTTTGAAAATCAGCTTTTCAACATCAGTTGTCTAAAATCTTTTTGAATTTTTCAAAATTTATGCTAAAACACACCGAAAATCTTTTTGGATTTTTGAAATAACTGAAATGAAATGCAGTAAAGAAATATTTACATACAATATTTTTGTGAGATTGTGTAAGAGGATCATATCAGTTTTTGAGACAAATCACCAACACCGTTAAGCTTTATACATTTTAAGTTCTAAACGATTCACTTAGATTGTCAGTATACTGATCCACTTAAATTCTCACACAAAGTTCAACTGTTTCGAGATACGAGATTAATGTCTTAAGCACTTAAACTTAATCGCGTGTCCCACCTCAGAATATACTCCCGTATCCAGATCCCAATATTCAGTCTTACAGGTGAGTATACCTAGATGATATCTGTAAGGGGTTAAATTGCGAAACCGTGAGAGCTCAGGTCAGAACTTCCGTTCAGCAGAGAGATGACGGTTCGACTTTACGGTGGGTCCCCTTTAGAGGATCTTTTTTACAACAGCATTGATTAGCAATTTTATTGTCTCATCATTTATGCTGAGGGCGGCGCTATATTTCAAGCAAGCGTAAAGTATTCTCCGGGGACTAGGCCATTGCTTCCGCATTATCAGAAGTCCCGGGATAATACCCCAGATATCACTAAGCATAAAGACCTAGTATCTCAGAAAGAGGGGTCCTTCAAACAAGATTTCGGGGGTTACCCATATATCCGAGAGATGTTACCCACGATATAAGCAAGTTTGAATTTAGATTTATATCTCGTCACAATCTACTAAATGTGCAAAAACCTACTGACACATCATCAGTGAGACCGTTTATCACTTTTTACTTTCCATTTCTTTAGCATGCTGTGATCGTCCACTGATGTACTATCATTTCCTCTTTTATACAATAAAACTCATTTTGAATTTTATCATGTTTTTGGCTTTTTCAAATTCTCAAATGTTTTTGGATTTTCTGAAAATTTTTACTCCCCCTAAAATGCAAACACATTTTAGGAAATTTGAAAATAAACTGTACAAACAAAGTGACAACTGATATCAAATCGCTTCAGATCGCCATCCACTTGGCATAAACAATCAGAACTCCCCCTCACAACAAACTATTTTCCCATTGTGATTTCAAAACACTTAAGTTTGTTTTAATCAAATGGTTTTTCCGGAAAATTAGTTTTGTTGATTTTCAAACCACTTGTAGGTTAGGGGAAAAAACTCATCATATTGTTCTCCAAAATGCCACTTGTAAGTATGATCCAATCAAGTTCAACTTAATGACCTTGATTAACCATTTGAAGATGAAAATCTTCTTCAACCACTTGCTGGTTCACTCACCAACCATCCCATTTGTAAATCAAAATATAACAATTTAAATATACCACCTGTACTTTACCAACTGTACCACTTGTAGGATCATTTGCTAAGAAAGATGCCGATTCCTGCTCCACTCTTACCAACCTGGGAGCTCCGGTAAGTCCGGTATTTACTCAAACATTATATCCACCCAAGCCTGATCAGCCTTGGGTGATTTTGGAACACATCTATCCCACCAACACTTTGATTTGTAAAACTCTTTAGCATCCTTTACTTTCCTGTCTACCATCTTACCGAAAATATGTTTGACTTTCCCATTGAAAGCCTTCTCAACATCAAATTCTTCTTTATCAGCGAAGAATTGATTTGAAATCTCTACCTTTCCCACTTTCGACATCAGATTTTCCTTTGACAATTGAGGAAAATTCTCATCGTTCACTTCTGGAACGGAACTCACAATCTTTTTTCTCAACCAATGACTCCTCTGATTTTATGGAATCAGATTCATTGTCAGAACAACTATCTGTTTTAACCACCCACTTTTGTTTTGTTAAATCAACTCTTCTTTTGTAAAACCGTTTTGAACTTTCACCTTCCTCAGAAGTTGAATTTTCAAACACTTTCGATTTCTCAGTTGATTGTTTCTTATCAAAGACAATTTTTTCTTTCAGTTTTGAGTTAGAAGTAACTTCCTGTTTTGTGTTGTTGAACTGTTGGCAATTCCAAGCAATATGTCCAACCTTTTGGCACTTAAAGCAAGTTCTTCTGTCAACTCTTTGAGCAAACTTCTTTACATTCCTCTTTACCTCAGCAAGAAATTCTTGATTTGACTGTTTCCAGAATGGTTTCTTCTGCTCATCTTCACAACTTCCACCTGCAACAAATTTTGTTTTTGGTTTATAATTTTTCTCATTTTTATAATTTTCTGGTGGTGTAAATCCAAGACCTTGTTTTTTGAAATTACAGTTGTGGTTTGGTTTCTTTCGATAACCTGAACCATAACCGTAACCCTTTTTCTTGTTCAATCTCTGTTGAACTCTTGAAGTGTACTTTTTAGGTTTTTCATGAAGATTTAAATCTTTTATTTCAGAAATATTAATTTCTGTTAGTTTGAAAACCTGTTTGATCATTTCAGTTTTTACACTTCTTATTGGAAATTCCTCATCAGAATATAATTTGTCTGAATCATTCAAAGTATAAACCACTTTGATTGGTTCATCATTCAAATTAGATTTTGATAGAAGGAATTCATTATTATAAACCCTTTTAACCGGTGAACTCGGACTCTTTTCTGATGAACTCGAACTTTCAGAGTTAGACTCCGACTTTGACTCTTCATCCATATCTAACACCTGATCGACAACTTTCTTTACTAACTCAGACTCATGATCAGTGTCAGACGCTGTGAATGTAACATCAATATTATCTGGTAATTCATCAATGATTTCAGACTTTAATTTGATGTTGACTGCCTTTTTTAGACGCTCATCATTAGGATTCCTTGGAGAATAAGTTTCATGGATCGGGGGCGGACATCTGTTATACTTGACACTTTGTTTCTTACCAGTATCAGTATCTTCAGACTTTTTCTCCATGAATGCTTCAAGACCTGCAACAGTAGGATAAACACGATCAATCAAATAATCACAAGTAGTATAACTCAACAGTAATCGTTTAATCCTTTCACTCTCAATCTTCTCAAGTTCCACATCCTGCTTCAGCTTTGCACAATCTTCGATGTAATCATTTATGACGCTCTGCTTTGTCATTAATGTTACGCTCATTTTTTCCATTGCTTTTTCAATTTCTGTATTCGTCTTTTTCAGGCGATCAACTGTTTTGTTCAGCACATCATAAGATTCCTTCACATACTTCACATCGGACAATAAATCTTCTTTAATCTTCTCTAATTCAGCAATCTTCTTATCTTTCTCCTCACAAGCTTCACAAGATTCTGAACACTTTGAACACGGTTTTTCAACTTCAACCAATTTTTCAACTATCTTTTCAACCTCGACAATCTTTTCAACTTCAACAACTTTTTCTACCTCGACGAGTTTCTCTACTTCGATCAGTTTTTCAACTTCGGCTATTTTTTCAACCTCAACAATCTTCTCCACCACTTTCTCCACTTCAACGATTTTCTCTATTACTTTCTCAGTTACTAGATCAACATTTGCTTCTCCAGCTTCTGTCTTTGTCTTTTCATCAGCTTGCCTTCTTGCTGCTTCCAGCTCTTTCTTCAATCTGGCAATCTTCTTCTGATTCAGCATCTCCATTTTGTCGGCAAAAAACAAATTAAAACTAGTAGGATCAATGCCTTTTCTAGCTCTGTTGAGATGTTCTTCCTCATCATCAGTATCCACATCGCTTCCAAGATCTGGAAAAATTGGGATTCTTTTCTGATTAGTCTCATTTTCACCAAGAACTCTGGCAACAAGAGCTGAACCAGGTATGTACTTGTCCCAACTAAAACCCTCTGCAACTTTTTCATCATCTTGATGAATAAGTAATGCTTTCTTCTTTCCATCTTCAATAGCATGAGCATGTGCAGTTTGTGGTTGTTGAGCAATCTGATGGAAAATTGATTTCTGATAATAATTGTTCCTATCTTGATTCCCGGTTGCTTCTTTGCTTTTGCACTCTCTTTTAAAGTGTCCTTTTCCTTTGCAACGAAAACAGGTAACTTTCGATTTATCAAAACCCAACTGAGAAGTAGCCATTCCTCGAAATTCATCTCTACCAGTAATCTCTTGAAACTTTTTAGCTCTTCTCCAAGCACTCGCTAAGCACCATTTTATATCCATCAGCTCAAGTTCTTCAGCATCAATTTGGTCGTAATCTTCTTTGGTAAGCATCGGATTACCAATCTTCCCACCGATCAAACTTTCGTAAGATTCTAACATAGCAACCAGTGATGCCATGTGTTGCTTGGCAACTTCCGGAGACAGATTCTGACCATTCTGTATGTTCAATGTAACATTGCACTGCAGATTTGTTGAGTTCTGTCTTTGAGGACTTGACGTTGTATGATTTGGATCATAACTGGAATAAGAAGATGAAGATCCACCACTTTGAGTAACATTACTCTTTGTTCCAGACGAACTGTCAGCACTAAAACCAGTTTGAATCTTTGGACTAGGGCTGGGGGTAGCCTCAAACTTGTTCCCTCGGTAATACAGACTGACATCTTGTTTGGCATTCGGATTCGTCATTATAGCAGTTTTCTGAATATCCAGCTCCTGCACTTCAATCTTTTGAATGAACTGTGCCAGATTCATACTCTCAGACTTTCTTGTGTGTTTTAAAATCATCAAATAAGTTCCCCACTTTTGTTGTGGTAGTGCTTCAGCTAGTTTATCAACCCACTCATCATCTTCTTTCTCAATATTGAATCTTTTCATTTCCAAAACTAGATGACAATATCTATCAATGGTCTGCTTTGTTGTTTCATAGTCGAAAGCTGAAAACATATCAAACGATTTCTTCAATAACGCCTTTTTGTTCTTGATCATATCTGCGCTTCCTTTGAAGTTTTGAATCAACGCATTCCAAATTGATCTAGCAGTGCCCTCATGTTGAAGTAAAACAAAGATGTCTTCCTTAATCGCTTACTGAAGAATACTGATCATCATTTTCTCACTAGTATACTTCAATTTATCAGCCTCTGTAAAGTCACTGAAACCCTTTTCAAGACCACGTTCGTTTTTCGGTTTTTCGTAATCTTTCTCCAACGAACACCACGCATCAAACTTGTAAGCTTGCACCCAGTTCTTAAATCGATTTTGCCATCCTTTAAAATCTTCAATGTACATAAGTTTTGGCGGTTTTTGATGAGTTCCCATCTCATTTTCACTGTATAATGTTTCAGCAGCTATAACTGGTGCGACTGGCGTGGCAAACGCATTGTAGAATTCCTCTTCCATGCCTTCGGAAAATTTGATATACTTTGGTAAACACCTGAATGAAAAACAAGCAAATGATCAGTTTAAACGAATTGAAAATGTGAATGTGAGTGACGATTGAATCAATCTAGGACTCGTGTCGAAGAATTGTGGACTCGTTTAATGAATTCCATAAACTGAATGAATGAACTAGATCAAATGGGCCACGAAATATGGGCTTCCAATGGATAGTAAACAATGAAGTTCACTTGAGCTTGAAAATGATTTAGGTCGAAGAACTTTAACTTTCTGATTTGGGCCGATGAATGAATAACTTGGGCCAACTACAAACAATTCACTTCTATTGGGCCTTTAGAACTTGATCAAATATAATGTGATTTGGGCCGGTTGTATATGTAAACTCTGATTGGGCTCGGTATCAACTTTCAAAGCCTTGATTTTAATTGGACCGTTGATTCACATGCTTGATAAGATCGATGAAATGTAACTTGTGCCAACAAACATCACATGTGCAACTGACAAAACTAATATCATTGGACCAAACAATTCAATTTTTATGTATTAAACACTAGAACCGAGAAGTGGTTGAACCGACAATCTGATAACAATATTGATATTATTCAATTGATGATTGGTCCTTGCAAAGATCACATGCACTCTGACACAAAACTTTATTACTCTAAACACTTGATTGGGCCGATTGTATGAAGTCACATGAGTCAATGAACTTCACATGCAAAAACTGATGACTATGATCAAATCGATGCAACCAGAACTTCAATTTTCAAGACCCGAAATGATAATATCACATGAATTTGACACAAAAACACGCCAATTCACACAACACGATGCACTTTCAAGCACTTCAAGCAGACTAACCTACTTCGCTTGAAATATCCACACAAATTCAAGCGAAACCTGAACTTTTTAAGCGAAAGACCTTGTTTCGCTTCAAACTACACACTTTTTCAAGTGAAACGTCAACTGTTCGTTCAAGAGAAAGATGGTTTTCAGTCCATTTTTACTAGATTTACTTTGAATTTTAAGCTGATATTCTCAAGGGTTGGTTAAAACACACTTTTACACACACTGAGAAAAATTTGTCTGATTTTAACCGTGAAATCTTGAAATTTTGAAAGAAGGTGTAGAAAAACAGAAATTTTCAAGCTGAATCGTATAGAACTCCTCCTCCTGAGCTCTGATACCAATTGTAGGATCGGATTGTGACCAAAACGAGTCGTTCGGAAGAGCTCAAATCCGTTTCAGAGGCGGAAACAGAGAAACGGATGTGAAAACAGCTTGATTCACACTTTAATCCTCTTGTATATTGATTTAACAACGTTTACAATCAGTAGGAAAACCGGCAGCACCTCGATATCACTCTGCAAATTCTGTTAAAACTATTACAAATGAATAGCTCTCATGCCTATTTATAGCCTACATGGTTTCGCTTGAAACTACCCTATGACATCACAAGCGAAACCCCTAAAAGCTATTCAAGCAAAACCCATCAATATAAAACTCAATTTTCAAGCAAAACCTCTAGAATCTGATTTGTCTTCTTGTGATGATGCCATTGATGATGTCACTTTGATGATGTCATCATTGTATAATATGACATCACACTTGTTCAGATCCGCAACGCAAACGAGACTCGATATAAGATTAAGTCGATAGATGAATGCACTAACACCACTGAGTCCACCGTAATCGCTTTCATACTCGAGTTATCCCAAAATTGACGAAGGTCAATTTCCGATAACCCCATTTGATGAGTCTCCTGAATTCCAATAACATTTGCTTTCAAATTCCTCTTCAGTTTTTTCACCCATGGACTTTTACTAACCGAAGTAACCCCCATTCATATTAATAGATAAAAAATTTATTGGCAACCCATAGCCTCCATTTCCCCATTGACAATTTTCTTCACTTGATTTTCGAATCCATTTACCTCAATGCCCAGAGAAGCTCCTGATTCAAGCGTATTAGTGACCTCTGTCTCGAACACCCTGGAGCTTTGTTCAAAATCCTGATTGCAGCTTGCCAGCTCTACCAGTTTTTGCCTTCTTACAGTCTCCTCAGCCCCCCTATTATCCTCTTCTTCCAATCTAAAGATCTCCTCAATATTGAATGAATCAGAATCTTCCCCATCCTCTACCGTATTGTTTAAATCAGGGGTCTTGAAGGCTTGGACTTTTTTACTCTTTTTTGATTTTTGGTTGGGCCTCAATGTTATAAAACTAGGTCGTGTGGGCTCAGGAGCTGGCCCAACGTCTACACAGTTAGCCCCACTATTCTGCCCATCAGACTCCACGTTTTCTCTCTCTTCGTTAAAAAATCCAGCCAACAAACCCTGATCCCCAGGAGTATCATTACCATGCACATGAGTTGATGTATTGGGAAGTTGAGGAGTTGGATGATTGTCCATGCACGTAGGTGTTGTTCCCGACATGCAACCGTTCAATTCATCCCTGACGTGCCCCATTGTCTTTCCAACTTCCGGTGACATCGTCGGACTTTCCATCTCCACCGTCTCCTCTTTAGCCTCCGTTAGCTCCTCTTCAACCTCTGGCTTTTCCTTGTTAAGGAATGCCAGACACCATTGCCCAGATATCTCTTCAACCCAGACCTTGATGGTATGATCCTTCCAGGTTATTTTGAACTCTTCAGAAATTCTTTTCCCTGTTTGGACCAACACCGCCAACCGATCTTCCACCAAATTACCATCCTCCGTTGAGGCCTCTAACTTGCCCAGAAGCCGGCCACATCTTTCCCCGATTTTCTTAAAAATGTGATGATCCCATAAGCAGGCAGAGACACCAAGTACCTTGATCTAGGCAACTCTGTTGAACAGCAGAGGGAATCCCTCCCAGACGTAGAGTCTCCAAAACCATTGTTCCCAAGCCCCCACCTTATGCCTCAAAATTCATCAGCTTCCTTGTTATTGCTAAAAGAAATGAGAACTTTAAGACCTCCCAAATAACTCAGCTCCAAACCTTCCTCCAGCAGATCATTCAAATTGTTAAGGATATCAATATCTTTAGCCTCTCCCACAAGAGACTTGAACTCACTCCTTTTAATATCCTTGTTTAATGGGGGTAACTCGATCACCTTCCCACTCTCCAGATTCTCCTTATTTTGATTTTTCACAATGGAGCTGTAAGATCTTCCGCCAGGGGGATTGGCCGCCTTCTCATAAGCGTTATTTGTCCCCCGTAGTCCTGCAACTCAGGTTCCACCCTTCTTAGCCTGGAGAAGACTGATGTAATCAAAATGCAACATATAAATTATGTCAAATACGGTGTATGTCACACCCCAACCGATGGCGGAAACATCAGGGTGCGAGCACTAAGCGTTCAGATTGCTCACGAGATTTTCATAACGCTAAGGTTTCAATATAGATCAATAGATTTCATGCAAAACTTGTCTAACAGCACAACCATGTCAAAATAACCACAAGTTCTGACAAAACATCAAGTATCATATTTTGTTCATAGACTAAATTAACTAGGTGAGTTTCTAAGCTTCATCCTAGCTTGGTTCCATGTTCTCAGCATCCTATCAGCCTGCAACATGTATTAAAATAGAGTCAGTACAAAATGTACCGGCGAGTATACAAGTTTGAATAATAGCATACTAGATTAAAACAACTCATGTCCACAGTGTAAGAATAAAATAGTTTCAGTCGTGCTAGTGTCGCAGTGCAGGCAGTGATAGCCCAAGTATCCCGATGCTTTAGTGTTTACCCAAGACTCAAGGTAAACTAGAATCCTCCTAACAATACCCCCCGAGAATAATGGGAGAGGTGCACCCCCTATAGCACTACTATTGTTAAGGCAGAACTAAACACCCTGGATTAAACGTCACATAGCACAAAATAGAATACTAGAATGCACAAGTTTCACACACACGTAGGATAGAGTATAGTTTGCAGAAGTATCAAGTCTCATAGTTTATAGAATACATGTTACATCCCAAAGTTTAAAACAAAAAGGGATCGAGTATACTCACAGTGATTGCTTAACAGTTTATTGGATCAAAGGGAGCTCTCTTAGAGTTAGCCTGCTAGATTACAACAGATAAGAGTCGGGAAAAATAACGAGATTACGCAAAGTGACGAAACAGTCACTGGATCGGATGGTTGTCCGATCGGATGGCTATCCGATCGGATTGCCAGTCGATCGAGTGGCTAATTGTGAGAGGGAACGGATGACTGCCCGATCGGATGGCTGTCCGATCGGGTGGTCACTCGATCCAAGTATCAAGTTTAGTGTTGGTCACCTTGATCGGATGGCTATCATATCGAGTTGCCACTCGATTGAGATTTCCAAAATTCCAAGTTTCTGAAAAAGTTCTAAGTCCTGAGTGCGAGACAGTTGCTACCCGATCGAGTGGTTGTCCGATCGGATGGTCATCCGATCGGATTGTCACTCGATAGAGTGATCCTTGTCCCATTTGTAACTTTGTAAAATTTCCAAGTTTTTAGATCGACAAGGACGGCACAGGTCGTACTGCGACAACGGTAAACTCACTATCTTACAATCGTTCTGATCGGATGGGAATCACCCCTGTCCGGTCAGTCGTCTGTTTACAGCGGTTTATGTCGGAATCCGTTCCATGGTCGTCTCTTCCGGTCATCAATCTGTTTCCCAACCTACTCTAAACTACCCATCAAGTCTACAGTCCGTTTGTACCCGGATTTCACCGTTTAAAATGAAAGATCGAAGGAAAGATGAAGGAAACTTAAGTTTTACAATAAAAATCCTAGATCTAGCTTAGATTTGGTGCAAAACACCTGAAATTCCTTAGATCTGAGCTAGATCTTGTCAGGAATGACATCATATGGCAGTTTGTACCACCCACCATGATGACATGTAGGATCGATATACGACCTAGATGAGTCGTTTAGAGTCAAACTAAGTCGTTTGAAAGGCGGAAACAATCAAACAACTGAGAATCAGTGATAGAAAGGTGTAGAAACAGAGAATTATACTTAAAACAGGTTTTTCATTGATATTCAACTTGATTACACGGTGAGAATTGGGCAGCACTTCGTTACACGTCTCACTATTTCGTACCAAATAATAAACCAAAGTGCCATATATATAGGCAACTGATTTCGCACGAAATGGCAACAAGCCATTTCATACGAAATAGCAACACTACATTTCGTACGAAATGGCCAAAACCCATTTCGTGCGAAATGACTTCTAAAACATATAAAATTACATTTTTGACATATTTAACCCTACTACAAGCTACCGGCATGACCTAGACTGTTGACGTAGGCGATAGACATCGTGCACCAACATGACATCATCCTTAAGAGCTTAGATCCGAGAGATTCCACGGTGAAAAGTGTGATTTCAAGGGTGAATCACGTAGGGAATGAAGTGTAGATCAAGAAAGTACAAAAATATGGCGTGAAATGTACCGAAAAACCCAAGAAATCGAAGAAATATGGTGTTCGTGCGTCTGAGTCGAGCAGGGCTGTCACATCAGTGAAGGACTGATGTGACAGCTCCTATTTATAGTGTGAAGGAGGGTGAGAAAGGAGCTACGCGCATGGATCGGGTGGCAACTCGATCGAGTGGCCATTCGATCGGGTGGTCATCCGATCGGATTGCCACTCGGCCAATCCATCCTTTCCGTGTTCCCGTTTTCGCGTGTAGGATTAAGCGTTGCGTTGCGTATTTATTGGTTAATAGCATAAATAGTATAATTTAGGCAATAGAACCAAAGTTTTCAAAGTCTCGTAGTTTCCGCCAGTGACAAGACTCCAGTCCCTCGTTCAACCAAGTTTCAAGTTTCGCGAGCCTCAAGAGTCAAGCACCAAAGTGTATAGATTTAGGCATTTCAAGCATGTAGAATTAGGCATTTCAAGTATATAGATTTAGGCGTTCCAAACATAGATTTAGACATTCCAAACATAGATTTAGACATTCCAATCATAGATTTAGACATTCCAAACATAGATTTAGACATTCCAATCATAGATTTAGACATTCCAAACATAGATTTAGGTATCACACATCATATAGATCAGGGGCTAGACTTGCCAATAGCTAAGGTTCAGGGACTAAATTGGATAAAAGTCTAAAGTTTAGGGATGTTGGGCGTTACAGTCTCCCCTCCTTTAGGAGATTTCGTCCCCGAAATCTTAGAAGAAGGCTGCTCGAAAAGCTGCGGGTACTTGGCCTTCATATCACTTTTCAACTCCCAAGTGAATTCGGCACCACGCTTTCCTTCCCATCGAACCTTAACAATGGGAATTTTTCTACGCCTCAGACGCTTGACAGCTTGATCCATTATTTCAACCGGTTTCTCCACAAATTAAACAGCTTCATTTATTTGCAAGTCCTCAAGGGGAACCTGAAGTTCCTCGTCGGCTAGGCTTTTACGTAGATTAGATACGGGGAACACTGGATGCACATTGTTTAGTTCTTGTGGCAAGTCGAGTCTGTACGCCACCTTGCCAATCCTTTCGAGTATCTAGAAAGGACCCACATAGCGAGGAGCGAGCTTTCCCTTCTTTCCAAAATGAACTACTCCCTTCCAGGGAGATACCTTGAGAAGAACTCGATAACCAACATCAAATTCCAGAGGCCTACGCCTAACATCTGCATAGCTCTTTTGTCTGCTCCTAGCCTTGATCAAGTTATCAAGGATCTGAAGAATCTTGTCCGTTGTCTCTTGAATGATTTCAGGGCCAGTAAACTGCTTGTCACCAATCTCATACCAGCTGAGAGGAGATCGGCACTTACGGCCATACAAAGCTTCGAAAGGAGCCATTTGAATACTGGAATGATAGTTGTTGTTGTACGAGAACTCAATCAAAGGTAAATGTACATCCCAGTTACCACCAAAGTCGATGACACAAGAACGGAGCATATCCTCTAGGGTGTGAATAGTACGCTCGGTCTGTCCATTCGTTTGAGGATGAAAGGCCGTTCTAAGATTCAAATGAGTACCCATAGCGGATTGGAAAGTTTGCCAAAGATGTGAAGTAAATCGACCATCACGGTCCGAGATTATGTCAAGAGGTATGCCATGTCGGCATATAATCTCGTCAGTATAGATTCGGGCAAGTTTCTCCACCCTATAATCTTCACGAATAGGAAGAAAGTGGGCAGACTTGGTCAAACGATCGATTATCACCCAGATACTATCGTGACCGGAAGGTGTTCGAGGTAACTTAGTAATAAAGTCCATAGCGATACCATCCCATTTCCAGACTGGGATTTTAGGTTGCTCTAAGAGTTCTGAAGGGCGTTGATGTTCAGCCTTTACGTTCGTACAAGTAAGGCATTTAGAAACGTATACAGCAATGTCCCTTTTCATGCCAGGCCACCAATAAGTTGTACGCAAATCATGGTACATCTTATCGGCGCCCGGATGAATGGAGTAATGGGATTTGTGAGCTTCCTTCATAATAAGCTCACGGAGATTATCGCGATCCGGCACCCAGATGCGAGTAAGGTAATACTGCAGTCCATTAGGTTTAGTTTCAAGCTGATCAATCCTAGCGCCGTGGATTTCTTCTTCTAGACTTCCTTCATTTGCTGATGAATACTGGGCATCACGAATACATGCATAAAGATCATTAGAGATACGAATAGCATTTACATGAGTTTTACGACTAAGAGTATCGGCCACTACATTCGCCTTGCCAGGATGGTAGCGAATTTCGAAGTCGTAGTCGTTAAGCAATTCCACCCAACGTCTATGTCACATGTTCAGCTCTTTTTGGTCAAATATATGTTGGAGACTTCTATGGTCAGTGAAAACCACGCACTTAGTACCATAGAAGTAATGTCGCCATATTTTTAACGCAAACACAACTGCACCAAGCTCCAGATCGTGAGTAGTATAGTTTTTCTCATGCACTTTGAGCTGACAAGAAGCATAAGCAATAACCTTGTCTTGCTGCATGAGCACACAGCCCAATCCACGGTTCGAGGCATCGCAATATACAACGAAATCGTCATTCCCATCAGGGAGAGTAAGAACAGGGGCATTACACAAAAGAGTCTTAAGAGTTTGAAAGGATTTCTCTTGTTCGGGACCCCAAGCAAAAGGTTTCTCTTTCTGAGTTAGCGAAGTAAGAGGAACGGCGATCTTTGAGAAATCTAAAATAAACCGGCGGTAATACCACGCCAATCCTAGAAAGGAGCGAATCTCGGATGCAGATTTAGGCGTACTCTAATTCTTTACAGCTTCGATTTTAGATGGGTCAACATGGATACCTTGCTTGCTAACGACGTGACCAAGAAATTGTACTTCATCAATCAAAAACTCACACTTAGAAAATTTAGCGTACAGACGTTCACCACGTAAAAGTTCAAGCATCAAACGTAAGTGTCGAGCATGATCAGCTTTAGTTTTAGAATAGATTAGAATATCATCAATAAAGACTATCACAAAACGATCAAGATAAGGCTTACACACACGGTTCATTAGATCCATGAACACAGCGGGTGCGTTGGTCAATCCATAAGGCATGACCACGAACTCGTAGTGTCCATAATGGGTACGAAATGCGGTTTCGGGTACATCCTCTTCGAGAACTCGAAGCTGATGATAGCCAGAACAAAGATCGATTTTTGGGAAACATGACGCACCATGTAGTTGGTCAAATAGATCATCGATGCGGGGAAGAGGATAACGGTTCTTAATGGTAAGCTTATTAAGTTCACGGTAGTCGATACACATACGCAATGAACCATCTTTCTTCTTGACGAACAGCACGGGAGCACCCCATGGCGAGGTACTTGGACGGATAAATCCCTTGTCGAGTAGTTCTTGAAGCTGACTAGATAACTCTTGCATCTCATAAGGTACAAGACGGTACGGGGCCTTGGTGACAGGAATCGCACCAGGGATGAGATCAATATGAAAATCGACGGTTCTAGGAGGTGGAAGACCAGGTAGATCTTCAGGAAAGACATCGGGGAAATCACACACCACTGGAACATCGCTTATGTTCTTCCCCTTGCTCTTTTGTTCCACCACGTGGGCCAAGAAGGCAAGGTTCTGTTACGTAAGCACCTGCTCGCTTGTGTACATGACATCAGCCTCAGTCCTTTCGAAGGTCGGTCTCCATAAACATGCAAGATATCACCAGACGGTAGAGGTAAACGAACAAATTTCTCGTGACAAGCAATCTCGGCATGGTTCTTACGCAACCAATCCATGCCGATAATGACATCAAAACTACCCAATTGCATGGGTATTAGATCTATAGAAAACACGTGGTCGTTAAGAATCAAGGAACAACCACGGAGAATAGAATCAACTAGAATAGACTTCCCATTGGCAATTTCCACCGAAAACGACTTAGGCAACATAGAGCGTGTACAGTTTAACAAAGATTCAAATTCCACGGACATAAAACTTCTATCAGCACCAGTATCAAATAGGGTCGAAGCATAAAGGTTATTCACGAGAAACATACCATTCACGACATCATTGTCATTACGAGCCTGATTAGCGTTGAGATTGAACGCTCCTCCACGAGCGGCTGACTGCTGGTCCTGGTTCAGCTGAGGACACTGATTTCGGATGTGAGTAGTATCTCCACACTTGTAGCATGCACGAACAACGTTGACTGGCTTTGGATTCTGCAGAGGAGCTGGGGGAGCTGGTAGGGCTGCCTGAGCTGGGGCTTGCTGAATCGGTTGAGCTGGGTTAGCTTGACGACAGTAGGGAGTCGTGTGACCATAGCGGTTACAGTTGGTGCACAATCGACATGCAGAAGCAACAGGATGATGAAAATTACATGTGGCACACTTGGGGTAAGACCCAGTGTACTGCTTCTTAACTTCTGGAACAGCAGGGTTAGTAGCAGCAGTAGTAGGAGCAGGTTTAGCAGCAGGGTTTGCAGCAGGAACAATAGCATTGCACCCTGAACCCTGAGATTTCCTTTTCTTGCTGCCACTTAACTGCTGGGTGACTTGATTTGCAGACTTGGAGGTAGCAGGAGTAGCAAACTGCTTATCATGCACACGGTTGTTGTTCAAACTGGCTGCCAAATGATAGACTTCCTCAATATTCCCGAGTTGAGCTGCTTCAATAGAATTACGCATAGCAGGAGGTAGACCATTGAGATACTTGGTTATCATTCGCTTAGGAGTAGAAACCAAGTGAGGAACAATCAAGCTGAGCTGCTTGAAACTGGTAGTATAGGCCAGATTATCATCACCAATCTGCTTCAAGTGCCAGAACTCTTCTTCAAGCTTTAGTTGTTCATGAGGAGGGCAGAATTCAAGCATCATTAATTCTCGCACCTCAGCCCATGGAAGAGCATAGGCATCTTCATTTGATCGGATGTTTCTCTCGTTTGTCCACCACTCCAATGCTCGACCTTGAAACATTCTGGTCGCACTCCTGGTCTTTAGATGATCTAGGCATTCACTGTTGATGAAAGTAACCTCGATGCTATCCAACCACTCGAGCATAGCAGTCACCCCATCACTGCCTGTGAAAGACTTAGGGTTGCAAGAGATGAAATGTTTATAGGTGAACTTGGTAGACTTTTCCTTCTCCATTTTAGAATCAACAGATGAGTGCGGAGTGTTCAATCCTTGGATCTCAGAGACAATCTTTGGCACGACTCGAGCGATCTGGTCGGCCATGAAGGACATCATCTTTTTCTAAGACTTTTCCCTGGATCTCTTGAGAGTGTCGGAGAGCTTTCGAGAAGACATCCTAAAGATCCAACAAGAGGATCATTAAGTCTAGATTAATATAGATTCACGCACGATAGCGCAACCCACGACCTTCGCATGGCACGTTGTACGAAGTTTGGCGGCGTGTCAAAAACGCTTATATATAGGAAGTACCAGCTGCATATCCACCACGCTTCGGGCACAATCGCTTTGACCTCATACTCGGTGTCATGTTACGTGTCGCAAAACACACTCATCATCATAGATTCACATAGACTATTCCAATAGTTTCACATAGATTCCAATAGATCCCATAGATTTAATAGATTCAATAGATTCATAGACTCTAATAGATTCAATAGATTCCAATAGGTTCAATAGATTACCATAGACAATCCACAAACAACGAAATACCTCATGGCACGTGCTACAAAAGTTTGGCAACATGACAGAAGCACTTATATATAGGAAGTACCAGCGGCGTATCCACCATGCTTCAATCACGCCGCGTCCCCCTCGTCATCGGTGTCACGCTTCGCTAACCACAACATTAGATTCCACCCTTTTTCACAACATAGATTACTTAAATAGATTCAACATAGACTAACCAAATAGATTCAACATAGATTAACCAAATAGATTCCCTAACTTCAACCCGAGCCTACAAATCTACGAACTTCACTTAGCGCGTGGTACGAAGACTCGGTAACATGCCATAAACACTTATATATAGGAAGTACCAGCGGCGTATCCACCATGCTTCGGACATGTCACGTCATCCTCGTCTTCGGCGCTAGGCTACATTTTGCATTTTGTTTCTCAAAACAACACATACTTAGATTACACGTAGATTACGCTAGAGTACGCATAGATTACACATAGATTCTTCATAGATTACTCAAGTAGTTTCCCATAGGTTAGATTTCAACAACTCATCACCGGTCTGCAAACACTAAATTTCGCATGGCACTTAGTACGAAAGTTGGTAACACGTCTGAAACACTTATATATAGGAAGTACCAGCAGCGTATCCACCATGCTTCAGACACGTCATTTCTCCCTCGTGTTTCCATGCAATGTTACATTTAGTGTCTTACAACCACAACAACACATAGATTCATCAGATAGACTTTCATAGTATCATAGTCGATCAAGATTTACGCATAGGCTATCATGATAGAATAAAGCTTCATAAATTTAGTTGATCCTGAGATTAGAGTTAACGTTTTAGATTGCGGACATATGTGCGACTCGTGAGAATGACTCAAAATAAACGAAGAATCAAGATAAACGAAGAATTAAGTCTAAAACCACATGTAAAATCAAGATAACATAAAAGATAGGCTCATAAGACATCGAGTGTTCCGGGTAGAAGAACGGTGACTAACCAAAGTGATTCGAACCCCTTTCGAATTGAGATAGCGTGTCTTGACTTACTTAGAAAAATACGTCATCGATGTTAGGCCTACGATATTCGTCCTTTTGGTCATTTCACGTACCCAATTGAATGGAAGTTTCGAGACTTTGGCGAGACATGAAAACATCAAAGAGTGGGACTAGTCATCAAGGTCTAAGTTTCACCTCTAACTTGATAACATCGTACACTAATAACGTCGGTACTTATCTGCAAACAAGACCTACTAGAGTAATATGGAGATTTTCCCATCAAGGTTTGGATGTCACTCCTGTCTTGAGGGCAAATCTCGTGCAAAATATAAACACTGATTAACAGCGCTTTCAAACTATCAAGTGTATATTATGTTAGCCTTAGGGAAGGCATGTAAGTTTAGCAGGAAATGTGCGGCTAGGAAGCCGGTACGGTAGAGTGCCTAAGTCTTAAACAACAGATAAAAATCAAGATTCCTAGAACTATAGACTAGGGCAAGTATTCCTACTTATCCTAATTCCCTATAGTTATGGCTCTGATACCAATCTGTCATACCCTAACCGATGGCGGAAACATCGGGGTGCGAGCACTAAGCGTTCTGATTGCTCACGAGATTTCCATAATGCTAAGGTTTCAATATAGATCAATAGATTTCATGCAAAATTTGTCTAACAGCACAACCATGTCAAAATAACCACAAGTTCTGACAAAACATCAAGTGTCATATTTTGTTCATAGACTAAATTAACTAGGTGAGTTTCTAAGCTTCATCCTAGCTTGGTATGTTCTCAGCATCCTATCAGCCTGCAACATGTATTAAAATAGAGTCAGTACAAAATGTACCGGCGAGTATACAAGTTTGAATAATAGCATACTAGATTAAAACAACTCATATCCACAGTGTAAGAATAAAATAGTTTCAGTCATGCTAGTGTCGCAGTCCACGCAGTGATAGCCCAAGTATCCCGATGCTTTAGTGTTTACCCAAGACTCAAGGTAAACTAGAATCCTCCAAACAATACCCCCCGAGAATAATGGGAGAGGTGCACCCCCTATAGCGCTACTATTGTTAAGGCGGAACTACACACCCTGGATTAAACGTCACATAGCACAAAATAGAATACTAGAATGCACAAGTTTCACAGACAGGTAGGATAGAGTATAGTTTGCAGAAGTATCAAGTCTCATAGTTTATAGAATACATGTTACATCCCAAAGTTTAAAACAAAAAGGGATCGAGTATACTCACAGTGATTGCTTAACAGTTTATTGGGTCAAAGGGAGCTCTCTTAGAGTTAGCCTGCTAGATTACAACAGATAAGAGTCGGGCAGAATAACGAGATTATGCAAAGTGACGGAACAGTCATTGGATCGGATGGTTGTCCGATCGGATGGCTATCCGATCGGATTGCCAGTCGATCGAGTGGCTAATTTTGAGAGGGAACGGATGACTGCCCGATCGGATGGTTGTCCGATCGGGTGGTCACTCGATCCAAGTATCAAGTTTAGTGTTAGTCACCTTGATCGGATGGCAGCTCGATCGGATGGCTATCCGATGGAGTTGCCACTCGATTGAGATTTCCAAAATTCCAAGTTTCTGAAAAAGTTCTAAGTCCTGAGTGCGAGACAGTTGCTACCCGATCGAGTGGTTGTCCGATCGGATGGTCATCCGATCGGATTGTCACTCGATCGAGTGATTCTTGTCCCGTTTGTAACTTTGTAAAATTTCTAAGTTTTTAGATCGACAAGGACGGCACAGGTCGTACTGCGACAACGGTAAACTCACTATCTTACAGCCGCTCTGATCGGATGGGAATCACCCCTGTCCGGTCAGTCGTCTGTTTACAGCGGTTTATGTCGGAATCCGTTCCATGGTCGTCTCTTCCGGTCATCAATCCGTTTCCCAACCTACTCTAGACTACCCATCAAGTCTACAGTCCGTTTGTACCCGGATTTCACCGTTTAAAATGAAAGATCGAAGGAAAGATGAAGGAAACTTAAGTTTTACCATCAAAATCCTAGATCTAGCTTAGATTTGGTGCAAAACACCTGAAATTCCTTAGATCAGAGCTAGATCTTGTCAGGAATGACATCATATGGCAGTTTGTACCACCCACCATGATGACATCATCCTCAAGAGCTTAGATCCGAGAGATTCCACGGTGAAAAGTGTGATTTCAAGGGTGAATCACGTAGGGAATGAAGTGGAGATCAAGAACGTACAAAAATCTGGCGTGAAACGTACCGAAATGGCCGAGAAATAGAAGAAATATGGTGTTCGTGCATCTGAGTCAAGCAGGGCGGTCACATCAGTGAAGGACTGATGTGACAGTTCCTATTTATAGTGTGAAGAAGGGTGAGAAAGGAGTTGCGCGCATGGATCGGGTGGCAACTCGATCGAGTGGCCACTTGATCGGGTGGTCATCCGATCGAGTGGTCATCCGATCGGGTGGTCAGCCGATCGGATTGCCACTCGTCCAATCCATCTTTTCCGTTGTCACACCCCAACCGATGGCGGAATCATCGGGGCGCGGCACTATGCGAATCAGATTGCTCAAGAGAATCCATAACAACTATATTGCGATAATATTTAATGCATTCGTTATCCCATACTAACAAATAATACAATCACATAAGTTATCACAGATTCCTTGTCCTCCAGAACAATACAAATCCGACAACCTAGATTTTAGTTGAGTTTCTAGACTTCCTAGCTTGATTTGATATAGTCAGCGATCAAACCTGCAACATACGTTAAAATATTTGTCAATACAAAAGTATTGGCGAGTATACAGGTTTAATAAGTATAGCATAATAGATAAAAGTGTAGCGAATTTCCATACGCAAGAACGTAACACACGACATATATACTCACAAAGCTGATACTACCAACTAAGTCCTCGATGCTCGAATGTGCGATGGCAAACTAGACCCCGTCGGGCGCAATAGTACTATACTAGTCATGGTGGGACGTCGCGAGTATAAGCCCTAGCACATATGCAACTAGCATCACGTATATCTATGCATAACAGTTATTCGCAAGTGATAATTCGATTGATTGAATAATTCGTTTGATAAGTTCGATTTGCTAGAAACGTATGTTACACCCAAAATTCGATTAAAAAGGGGTTCAAGTATACTCACAGTGCGTATTTAGCGAGAATACAACTTGATTGAGTCGGTTGCGAGTACGTCTGTGTTGATCCTTGAAGAACAGAGTAAACGATGTACGGTTAAGCAAGATTGCCTTGAAAAGTCACTCACTTGGTCGAATGGTGCTCATCCGTGCGGATTAACATGTTATCCGTCCGGATGACAAGTTATCCGTCCGGATGACAAGTTATCCGTCCGGATGACAAGTTATCCGTCCGGATGATATGTTATCCGTCCGGATAACAGGTGATCCGTGCGGATGATGTGTGATCCGTGCGGATAAGGTGTGATCCGTGCGGATAAGGTATGATCTGCGCGGATAAGTGGTGACTCGTCCGAATTGTTGTCCGTTCGAAATAAGTGGTGATTCGTACGGATTGTCATCCGTTCGAATAAGCGTCATCCGTCCAGATGACATGTATTCCGTCCGGATGACATGTACCCGTCCGGATGACATGGATCCGTCCGGATGACATGTTATCCGTGCGGATTACATGTTATCCGTGCGGACAACACGTCTGTTTCGCGTTCTGAATTCTGTTTCTGAGTGTTTTTAACGGAAGAAATACTTGTAGAGTTACCGGGACAGTGTAATCTCGCACTAACACTTGAAGTTCCGTCAATTCCGACCCGCTCTAACGGCCGGGAATCACCCCGTTCCATCAGATCTGGCCGTTCGTGATGGTTCTTCAGGGTTAACTCGAAATCGCACAGTTCCTTGGGTAAATACATAGATTTAGGCGAGATTTGTTACCAAAACATGTGGAAATCACCCAGATCTGAGTCGTTTATGGTGGGATGAGGTCACAACTGGAAGTTCATAAGAACCCTTGGTGACATCACCTCAAAAACGCCTCAAATCCGCAGATTTCACGGTTAGAAATTGAGTTTTGAAAGATAGAATGATGTAGAATCGAGTGTAGATTGTAGAAGTACAAGTTTTAGGTTGAAATCTTACCGGGATCGCGAGGGAATTGAGAGAAAGGGTCCTGGAGCGTGTTTGGTTGAGTGGGAGCTGTCACATCACTATTCAAGTGATGTGACATGGTATTTATAGGCAACAGGGGAGAAGGAGGGAGTTCTGGTCCGGATAGCCCATCCGTCCGGATTGCCCATCCGTCCGGATTGCCCATCCGTCCGGATAGCCCATCCGTCCGGATAGCCCATCCGTCCGGATAGCCCATCCGTCCGGATAGCCCATCCGTCCGGATAGCCCATCCGTCCGGATTGCTATCCGTCCGGATGGTTATCCTGACGCGTTGGACTTCTCCGTTTTCGATCGTTTTGATAGTTTTCGAAGTACGTGCCTTTCATAGTAAGTTTATATTATTATTATTATATATATATATATACATTACTAGGGGTCGTATTTACGTATCCATAACTCAAAGGTTCGATAATTATCAATCGGTTTCCGTTTCGAGTATGCGATTATTAGCGACGTTTCACGGCCATCAAGGAGGGTAGAATAGATCCTTCTTAATGTTATCGTGAACGTTATTGCGTGTAGTGCCACAAAGACTGACGGGGTACCATTCACTCGTATTGTCGTCATCGTCACAACGACTGGAGCTATAGCACTCACCCGAGAGTCCTCGTTAGCGTTAATTGCCTGCGTTCGACACTTCACGGCCACTGAGGAGGGTAGAATAGGTCCTCACTCACTGCCTCCGTGAGTGTTAGTGTGATAATAGTGTAGCATAGCGATATTGCATTTCAAAAATATGCGATTATCCTTCGAATAGCGATATATGCGATATAGTTACATTATGATCCGAATCTCTGGTGCTAGGCGTAACGAGTATATCGAGTAGTAACAACGCGCAAAAGTGCGGGTTGTTACAGTCTCCCCTACTTTAGGAAATCTTGTCCTGAAATTAATCCAATAGGTAGACCTTTGAGAGTTGATCCTGGGTATGTAGCGATACAACGAGTGAATCGGGTGAGAGTTGACAAGCGAGAGTGCTTTGAATAAGAGAGATCGATTGCGATAGCGAGAAGCGACGTACTGACGAAAGTAATATCCCACGAGTTGGCGTTCCAAAGTACCTTGTGTTGCGTAGAATTCGTAAGTTCGATGCGATTAAGTTTTAAAGAGCCTTGAAAGGTTTCTCATAACGTAGGGTTAACTGAGTCGATTGTTAACCAACGTTGCAAGAAAATTTAGGTTTCAAATATTTTTAAGGAATTCGAAAATGAAACTGAGGTTACGAAAACTCTTCTATGGCATGGATTCAAGCTGAACTCGATGTTGAACCAATGTCTCAAGAAAGTCTTGTTTTTTGATATTGCAAAAGGTTTTACGGAAAAATTGGACTCATGAAAGCTCCCCTTGAACATGGAGTTAAGCTGTTTCAATGTTACCTCCACATTGCGAGGAATTTCACTTGTTCCATGGTTTTAATAAAAGTTTTATAAAAAAAATCAGTTTTTAACCATTTGAAAAAGATAATTTAGCATCAAGCCCCACTTGGCACCTTCCCACGGAAGTTCGTTAATATGATTAAAACACCTATATATAGGAAGTACCAGTGGCGTATCCACCATGTTTTGCCCATATTACTTCCGTTTCGTGAGGTGGTGTCATGCGTGCCGATAAGACATGGATAGATTTGCACTTACTCGGCCTAATCGATAGAAAGTCAGACCGAGTATAAGATAGAATCGAATAAGTTAAGCCGGCGAGTTGAATCACGAACGTAGCTACAACAGCGTGCGCGAGTAGCCTGATGACACGAAATGCTTACGTGTCGTGCCTGGATAGGCGTCGAGCGGTAGACGATAAGCGATTAGCGCGATGTCGATTAGATTCCACATTGAACCCGCATGGCACGTTTCCACGAGGGTTGCTATCACGGTGTAACGCCACATTCAACCAGGTTAGTTTTGCCTCGTGAAGCGATGTCATGCGTACTAATACCACACAGACTGCAATGAACAATAAACTAGCGAATAAACGGTAGACTACACACGATAAGCGATAAGCGATTAAACGAATATCATAACTCCAATAATGACGGCGATGATGAACGAGTTACGATGAGCGGCAGTTGTTGCGTTGCAAGCGATGGAGGTATACGCGATTTATGCGGTTCGATTCGATTGATTAACACCACATAGTTTAACTAATGTCAGCCCCACATGGCCCTTTTTCCACGAAGGCCCGCTGATATGATTAAAACACCTTGCCTTAATCATATGAGCTTCATCTCGTGAAGCGAGGTCACGTGTGCTAACGTAACACAAATTTCTCAGATAACGGTAGGCGATAGCGATAGATCGATACACAGCAAGCGATATAGAGTCACATAATAAGCGATAGAGATTGCGAGTTACACGTGATAAGCGATTTCAACTAGTCGGGTTTGTTTCGAACAAGCTTAACGTTACGTTGCGACGCATCACGGTTATCGAGGAGGGTAGAATAGGTCCTCACCCGATAATATCGTGAGCGTTAATGTGCTTGATGAGATTGATCGTTATAGACTTACGACTAGTCTTGCGTTGATGCAATTGTCCTGCGAGGTAGACTCTCCAGAGTCCATCGATGAGGCGTTTGCAGACTTACGACAAGTCTCGCGATGATACGGTTTGTTACGCCTTGCGATTGAGTGTAGTGTGTTGAAAATAATCACAATAGTATAATAGGTCTAATAACGTTCAACTCCACGTGGCACCTTCTTCACAGAACTTCGGTAGTATGATAAAGCACACCTTGCCCGACCCCTACTACCTTCATCCCGTGTTTTGGTGTCACTTTTTGTCAAAACGCTATGTCACCTTTAGAATTCACTACGATCACCGTGCACTGACCCAAATAATCCCGTGTGCACCCGTGATTATTCGTTCCTTGCATGTTTATCGTACCTCGTTCTAAGAGTGTAGTGAGGGTAAAACACATTATTTCGTTATATAGTATATAGTATATAGTATGTGTGCGAATTTAGTCTAAATGCGGCGACTAAAGTGGGATGGAGGAAACGAGAGTTGTTGTTACACATAGTGGTAACTTCGAATGAGAGAGTAGGTTCAAAACTTAGAAATTAACGTCGAGAATCGTATCATTACAACTTTATCCTACGCTTGCTAGATGTCTGATGCTGAAGACTTTTGCTGGAGCTGTTGTTGTTGTACTCAAGTTCACGGTTCGATGCGGCAGTTGCGGGTGAAGTGACCGTAACGGTTGCAGTTATTGCAATAGCGACAGTCAGCCCCAACTGGATGATGATAGGTACACGAGTAACACTGAGGATGAGCTCCAGTGTAGGCTCGCTTTGGAAACACCGGAACTGTTCGAAGAGGTTCCGGTTGCAGCAGTTCGGTTGTTGATGAGCTCGGGCTTGAAGTCTTTCGCTTGCGGCTGGGTTTGTCGGTGTCTTGCGAAGAAGTGTCGTCGTTGGAGGATTTGTCTGAAGACTCACTTGCAGAGTCTTTGGCTGATTTGTCGGAAGATCCATCGGCAGATTTGTCAGAAGAATCGGCAGCAGATCCGTCCGAAGAATCGTTAGCAGATTCGTCAGGAGAATCGTTAGCTGATCCATTAGAAGAATCGCCAGCCGATTTATCAGAAGATTCGTCAGTAGATTCATCAGAAGATTCGTCAACATGTTCGCCTGAAGGATTACTGGTGATTACTTGATGAGCTTGCTTGACAGGATTCTTGGAGAGAAACCCTTCCACGAGTCGTTTGTTGTTGATTTCTGCGGCTAAGCGATAGGCTTCTTCGATGGTAGCAGGTCTTGCTGCTTCGACAAAATCACCCACACACTCAGGCAAGCCACGAATGTACTTCGCGATGGCCTTTTCCGAAGTGTTGACCTGGCCTGGGCAGATTATGCTAAGCTGTTTAAACCTTGCGGTGTAGCCAGCATTGTCACCTTTTGCTTGCTTGATTTCCCAAAACTCGTTTTCTAGCTTCTGGATTTCGTGAGGGGGACAATACTCTTTCTTCATGAGCTCTTTCATCTCATCCCAAGAGAGAGCGTAAGCTGCGGAGATTCCGCGCTTATTACGTTCGGCGGTCCACCAGTCGAGTGCTCGTGATTGGAATACTCCGGTAGCGCAAGTAGTACGAAAACTATCGGGACACCCACTTTGACGAAGGGTAACTTCGATAGAATCGAACCACTGGAGTAGTTGAGATACACCTCCTTCACCCGTGAACTCCATCGGGTCACAGGCTTTGAAGTGTTTGTAGAGAAAAGTAGATTGCGGCTCTTCCGTCTTAGGGTCTTCCGAGGCTCGAGAGTTTCTGAGAGAGTGCACTTGAGCGGCAATTCGAGGAATAAGCTTTGCCACTTCCTTAGTCACAAGTGATGCAATCCTCTTATTGGCACTTCGTTTGGCTCTCCTCTTAGCTACTCGTCTCGAGGTAGAGTTGTTGGAAGGCATCTAGACAGGAAGAGACTTGGAGTGAGATTCGATCATAATGATTTTTGAGTTTTGCGATGCGATTGAGCGCGTTCAAAACTTGATGCGATAGTATAGATAGTATAGTAATAATACGAATCACATAGGAGCCACATAGGAGACACGAAATTCCTAAGTTCTCACGCAATGACTTGTTTGTTTATACGTATTTATATGTATTTATATAGTTGTAACTTGTAATCATACACATACAGATCGACTTAGAATAAGCGAGGACGCGTTGAGATGAGATAACAATAGCGAAAACGATAGATATGCATTAGTTTTGTTGCGAACATTCGGGTTACGTTTTAGATTGCGATGGCTGTGCAAATTGTGCGTTTATAAAGTAGGGAGTGAAAATCGTTAAATCAAGAAATCGATAAAGCGTAAAGTTTCAAAACGTAAATAAGTCCCAACCAATTGTAAGATCGGTGGTTCGTATGTTAGCGTGCCTCGGGTGTTTAGGCGTCGACTACCCAAGGTAACCCAACTATATTTAACAAGTTCGTGCGCGCGCGTTGACCTAGGAGACTCCATGCTTCCACTGGGATGCAGCTCATGGCATTCGTCTTCCTAGTCATCACGTGGCTCGAGTTATCATGATAGTCGAGTCCTTGGTGAGAGCTTTTGAAAACTAGTTTATAGAGAGTGGAACGACTTATTAAGGTACGGGTTTCACCCCTGTCTTAACAGTTTCGTTCCTAGTTGTGGTTATGCTCTTCGAATAAATTCGTGAGTTCCACTAGATTTCGAAATGGAGGCTTTCGTCGAGATGTGGATGTCACTCCTAACTCGATGAAAGGTTCTCGTGCTAGAAAAATGCGCTGGGTGAGCAACCCTATCGAGAGTTTTTGGTTTTCACGCCTGATCTCGACTGAATCGCTCGGTTTCGTTATGCGAGTATTTTCGAAAACATGTGTATTGTGCCGGCCTTAGGAAAGGCCAAGTAGTATTTCAGCCTTAGGAAAGGCTTCTTCGTATGAAGTTGTAGTACGCGGTGTTCACACAAAGTTGTAGCTTTTAGAAATTTCGATCGAGAGTATCAAATAGGCCCGGTGCAAACCCTTACTGGTTCGTACGAGTCGGCCTGTTGGTACTTAGACTATAGACTAGGTCAATTTCTAAGACGTCGACCCGGACTAGGTCGAGTCTGGCCTAATTCCCTATAGTTATGGCTCTGATACCAATCTGTCACACCCCAACCGATGGCGGAATCGTCGGGGCGCGGCACTAGGCGAATCAGATTGCTCAAGAGAATCCATAACAACTATATTGCGATAATATTTAATGCATTCGTTATCCCATACTAACAAATAATACAATCACATAAGTTATCACAGATTCCTTGTCCTCCCGAACAATACAAATCCGACAACCTAGATTTTAGTTGAGTTTCTAGACTTCCTAGCTTGATTTGATATAGTCAGCGATCTAACCTGCAACATACGTTAAAATATTTGTCAATACAAAAGTATTGGCGAGTATACAGGTTTGATAAGTATAGCATAATAGATAAAAGTGTAGCGAATTTCCATACGCAAGAACGTAACACACGACATATATACTCACAAAGCTGATACTACTTACAAAGTCCTCGATGCTCGAATGTGCGATGGCAAACTAGACCCCGTCGGGCGCAATAGTACTATACTAGTCATGGTGGGACGTCGCGAGTATAAGCCCTAGCACATATGCAACTAGCATCACGTATATCTATGCATAACAGTTATTCGCAAGTGATAATTCGATTGATTGAATAATTCGTTTGATAAGTTCGATTTGCTAGAAACGTATGTTACACCCAAAATTCGATTAAAAAGGGGTTCAAGTATACTCACAGTGCGTATTTAGCGAGAATACAACTTGATTGAGTCAGTTGCGAGTACGTCTATGTTGATCCTTGAAGAACAGAGTAAACAATGTACGGTTAAGCAAGATTGCCTTGAAAAGTCACTCACTTGGTCGAATGGTGCTCATCCGTGCGGATTAACATGTTATCCGTCCGGATGACAAGTTATCCGTCCGGATGATATGTTATCCGTCCGGATAACAGGTGATCCGTGCGGATGATGTGTGATCCGTGCGGATAAGGTGTGATCCGTGCGGATAAGGTGTGATCCGCGCGGATAAGTGGTGACTCGTCCGAATTGTTGTCCGTTCGAAATAAGTGGTGATTCGTACGGATTGTCATCCGTTCGAATAAGCGTCATCCGTCCGGATGACATGTCTTCCGTCCGGATGACATGTACCCGTCCGGATGACATGGATCCGTCCGGATGACATGTTATCCGTGCGGACAACACGTCTGTTTCGCGTTCTGAATTCTGTTTCTGAGTGTTTTTAACGGAAGAAATACTTGTAGAGTTACCGGGACAGTGTAATCTCGCACTAACACTTGAAGTTCCGTCAATTCCGACCCGCTCTAACGGCCGGGAATCACCCCGTTCCATCATATCTGGCCGTTCGTGATGGTTCTTCAGGGTTAACTCGAAATCGCACAGTTCCTTGGGTAAATACATAGATTTAGGCGAGATTTGTTACCAAAACATGTGGAAATCACCCAGATCTGAGTCGTTTATGGTGGGATGAGGTCACAACTGGAAGTTCATAAGAACCCTTGGTGACATCACCTCAAAAACGCCTCAAATCCGCAGATTTCACGGTTAGAAATTGAGTTTTGAAAGATAGAATGATGTAGAATCGAGTGTAGATTGTAGAAGTACAAGTTTTAGGTTGAAATCTTACTGGGATCGCGAGGGAATTGAGAGAAAGGGTCCTGGAGCGTGTTTGGTTGAGTGGGAGCTGTCACATCACTGTTCAAGTGATGTGACATGGTATTTATAGGCAACAGGGGAGAAGGAGGGAGTTCTGGTCCGGATAGCCCATCCGTCCGGATTGCCCATCCGTCCGGATTGCCCATCCGTCCGGATAGCCCATCCGTCCGGATGGTTATCCTGACGCGTTGGACTTCTCCGTTTTCGATCGTTTTGATAGTTTTCGAAGTACGTGCCTTTCATAGTAAGTTTATATTATTATTATATATATATATACATTACTAGGGGTCGTATTTACGTATCCATAACTCAAAGGTTCGATAATTATCAATCGGTTTCCGTTTCGAGTATGCGATTATTAGCGACGTTTCACGGCCATCAAGGAGGGTAGAATAGATCCTTCTTAATGTTATCGTGAACGTTATTGCGTGTAGTGCCACAAAGACTGACGGGGTACCATTCACTCGTATTGTCGTCATCGTCACAACGACTGGAGCTATAGCACTCACCCGAGAGTCCTCGTTATCGTTAATTGCCTGCGTTCGACACATCACGGCCACTGAGGAGGGTAGAATAGGTCCTCACTCACTGCCTCCGTGAGTGTTAGTGTGATAATAGTGTAGCATAGCGATATTGTATTTCGAAAATATGCGATTATCCTTCGAATAGCGATATATGCGATATAGTTACATTATGATCCGAATCTCTGGTGCTAGGCGTAACGAGTATATCGAGTAGTAACAACGCGCAAAAGTGCGGGTTGTTACATCCGTGTTCCCGTTTTCGCGTGTAAGATCAAGCGTTGCGTTGCGTATTTATTGGTTAATAGCATAAATAGTATAATTTAGGCAATAGAACCAAAGTTTTCAAAGTCTCGTAGTTTCCGCCAGTGACAAGACTCCAGTCCCTCGTTCAACCAATTTTCAAGTTTCGCAAGCCTCAAGAGTCAAGCACCAAAGTGTATAGATTTAGGCATTTCAAGCATGTAGAATTAGGCATTTCAAGTATATAGATTTAGGCATTCCAAACATAGATTTAGACATTCCAATCATAGATTTAGACATTCCAAACATAGATTAAGCCATTCCAATCATAGATTTAGACATTCCAAACATAGATTTAAGTATCACAAATCATATAGATCAGGGGCTAGACTTGCCAATAGCTAAGGTTCAGGGACTAAATCAGACAAAAGTCTAAAGTTTAGGGACGCTGGGCGTTACAGCGTAAAAGCAACCTTTTTTTAGTACTAATCTTGGAAAAAGCTCGTATTTTCATTCCTTTTTATATTTTCATGAATAAAAGAGCTTAAATTTGCAAAAGGGACAAAAAGACAGCAAAATCCAACATAAATGCAAATGAGAAGGAATTGTCGCAGATCGCCAAGCCCCAACTCACATCCAAACCTCAAAATAATAAGAACAGAAGGCCGACACGGGGCCGTGTCCACCTGACACGGGCCGTGTCCAAAGATGGATACTGGGCAGGAGAAAAAGACAACTGCAAAAGACAAAAATGGCAGCCAACACGGGGCCGTGTCAAGCCAACATGGGGCGTGGTCAACTCAAAGATTTGCAGAATCTGCGATAGTACAGCAAGTACTTTGGCCACGGGCCGTGCCGTTGACACACGGGGCCGTGTTAGTACAATATATGACAAGCAGTTAATGAGGATGAGAGAGAGAGATGGGCACGGGTCGTGCTGAAGCTTCTGTTTACAGCTAAAATCGGAATGCTTGGTTCCATTTCAACTCATCCCTTGGCAAACCACTTCTCTCTCACTTGCCACCACTCCACCACCACTAAAACATCATCATCCACCACCATCATCCATTTTTCCATCTTTAGAGTGTGTGTGTAGTCTCGGGATCCAAAATTGATCGTAAGAATCTTTGTCAAACAAAGGCCATGCTTGGCTAAATTCTTACATCACTTGGTGAAGACTTTTCTTTTACGTATTTCTTTTATGATTTCCAATCTTTGGCTCCTTTTAATTGGGTATGTATTAATGACGTTAATAAATAGTTTTTTTTTTATATTGAGGCGAATTTACTCAATCATTTTTCATATGTTCGTTTATTCAACATATTCATGTATTTACGGTCTATATAAAGCATGTTAATTGCCTGAAAGGGAGTTACAAGGGTGGTTTGGGTAATTCTATGTCTCGTTCAGTGTATAGATCCTGCGAGAACCTGGTTCAAGCCCAGTAACACCTCACGAGTCGGAGCGGGCATACCCACCATGGGAGAGGTGCAAAAAGCTTGAATCCCTTATTCTTAAACTTTTATTAAAACATTAAACCAACCCCTCGAGGACTGTATCCCTGCTGACTCAGACCAACGGGTTGAGGGTGATCGCTGCCTCGGAAGGGGGGTCCACCACATTTTGCATTAATAACTTACTTAATTATCTTTCAGTAATCCAACCTCTTGGGATTGTATCCTTGCTGACTCAAACCACTAGGTTGAGGGTAACGTTGCCTTGGAAGAGGGGCCTACTACTATAATTAAGATAATCTATTAAAATGTCCAAAGTGCGGAAATCATTAAAAGGATACATGAAAGATAAGTTGGATCCAAGTGATTCTTTCTTGTCTATCATTTTTATTTTATTTTTATTTTCTGTTTTTATCTTTTTTTTAGTTTAAAAATCTTTTCTCAAAAGTTGGTTCGGTTAGACGTTGACGATAAGCCGGTACTAAAAGCTCTTGTGTCCTTGGACGACTTCGGTATCTTGCCATCACTATACTACGTCCGCGATGGGTATACTTACCCTAAGCGTGTGTGTAGAGTGATAGTATAATATCGTGTTTTATAAATTTAAAACTTGAAATCGGCGAGTAAAAAGAGCTAAAAATAACTAAAAAATATATGCTCACCCACGCACGTCAAGACCGAAACTCTTTCCCCATTATTCGTTCTTACAACCTTCGACCCATCTCTGTTAAACTTTGCCAGATTAACATCAATAACAGCACCATCAATTCTAACCTCTTTCAGCTTTTCTATCCAAAAGTTCACATCTCTTATATTGTAAAGTTTAATAAAACCAAACCTATTACCAGCCCCATCTCTTTTCGCCGGAACAAAAACGTCTTCCAATTCCTCTAGGTGACCAAAAGCTTTCCACTGTCTTTCCCGGTTGCACGAATCGGGTAGGTTTGAGATAAAAAAACGAGGTGGCGTTGCACAGCCTCATTTCTCTGTTCACGAATTTCTTTTCCTGTCTTACTTCTTTTCTACTGAGCACCGGATTCCATCGCTTGTCATTGTAGTATTTCCCTCCTCTAATCTTCGTCTGCTCGTCCTGCTTCTTTCTTTTTAGTTCTTGGAGAAACACTGTGTCTTGTCTTCTGTCTTGCCCCTCTCGCCCCCCTCAGCCCCCCGTTTTTAATTATTTATTGGTTCTCAAATTATATTACTTCTTATTTGCATTCAAGTGTTCAAAATTCTAGCTAGGGTCCAAAAAATAATATTGTTAGACTAATATTGAATACAAATTATAGTAAAGTACCATATTATATCAATTACTAAACTACCACTTCAAAATTTACATGTGATATATTTATCTTTCTATGTTTTACCTATTTAATAACACCCAAACCGCAAAACCAAAAACGGTTCGCTTTGGTCCGGTGTTAAATTTCAACGATTCAATTTCGCTTTCTAGTAGTAAAAAACTATTACTAACGGTTGACATAGAAAAACCATCGAAACCAGACCGTAAGACCATGTATAGTGGTAATGCCCATACCCTTGGGCGTTTTGCGCCATTTGGCAGCCCAGTCAGCAATGGGGCGTTTTCTAAATTTGGTGTAGTGGGGATGTGGGCATTATGTTAAAAGGGGTGAAATAATTAAATAAATAAAAAAACATCAAAAAAAGTGATTGGCCAAAGAAAAAGAAGGCTACCTGTGATTGGCCAACCATATCTCAATCAGGCGTTTTATTTTGCACGCCCTAACCAAATTGTTGAAGAAAAACGCCCCCAGGGGTGGTGTGCGTGCGTTTTGGGGCGTTTTTGAGGCAAAAAACGCCCAAATACTGTCCCACTACGGATGGTCTAAACACCTTTGATATTTCTAATGGCTATTCCAAGACAAGTATGTATACGACGACCAATATGAATGTGAGTTCCATGACCCCCTCGATGACGAGCATGATTCAGATTGGTATTGTCATTGGAAGTAATCAAGAACTTATTTATCTTTGTTTTCCGATTATTTTTCACAACTTTAGAAATATTTTGAAAAAAAAAAGTTTAAAAAAGAACGTTTTTAAAGACGCTTTATAAACTAATGATTTAAAAAAAAAACTAACGGTTAAAAATGAATGGTTTTTAAAAACATGGTTTAAAAAGGATATGCAATTAAAAAACGATGTTTATAAAAAAAATAAACGGTTTAAAATAATACGCATTTACTTGTATATTTATAATGTGTTATATTAAATAATAATCGTAGAAATAACAAAATAATAAAATACTTGAGTAATTATACAAGTAGCCCCTTTAAAAAAAAAAAAAAAAAAAAAAAAAAAAAAAAAAAAAAAACCTTTGTGATTTACATAAACAACCCTTGAGGTGTAAAAGGATCAAAACGCTCTTACACTTAATAAAGGAAAATAATAAAGATATTGTTAGGTAACAAAATCGTTACAAAATAAAACCTTGGAGTTTGTCTGTATGTCAAAAAAAATTGAGCCAAAAAGGTTAAACAAACTAAACCTTAGGACTGAAACAGTAACTTACTATTATTTGAGAAAGAACTCAACAATATTGTCTTAATAAATATGTAAGGACAGATTTTCGCTTGCATTTCCATCGCTAAAAATTCACATAACTCTGCTGCAAGCAGCAAGAGGAACCACAAGAAAACAAATTGGATAAACTTGCAACAATTATTGTGTTCCCTTGCTTGTGTATGTGCGCGCATGCGTGCTGCGAGAACCACACAACGCCCTTGTACATAGTATGTAATTGTCTTGTGCCTATCACATTCAAATTTACTATATAATGAAGTGTGTGCGTGCGCACTGCGAGAACCACATAACGCCCTTATACATAATAGTATATAAAAGATAATCATCTTGTGTATTGTGTATCACATTCAAAGTTACTGATTGATTTCAAATCATCTGTCCAGAAACCAAATATATGCAGCTGGTAGAACATCATACAAGATTGAAAAACAAAGCTGCTTTTACAGATGTGAGTACGCTGCAATATAAATAGCAGAAATGTTCTTTTGTTTTCAGTCGTAAATAAGTTTCTTGTTTTACACTTTTACATGGATTTGTCCCTAATCAAATTAAAAAATAAAAAAAGAAAAAGAAAACCTAACTTTCCTGTTGGGTCAAGCTAATTAGCAATCAATTCGGTGGTCCGCCTTTGATTATTACTTATCCAGTCAAGAACATCAGAACAGTCCTCTTGGCTGATGAAAACCCTGTATATCTTTAAACGTCAGCTTAGCTTGAGAAATGTGACAAAAACTATATGTGGATCATTCGGCCAAAACGGGTCACAGACCTTTTGTAAAAAATATATATATATAAATAATTAACATGTTAATAATGTGACTTGAATCACAGCCCAAGCCCAAATCGACCCATTAATAAGTGAACAGGTCGAAATTGCCACCTCTATAGCTGTAAGTGCATACCCTCTTTTAGTTCGATAGGTTTTTAGTTGTGTAATTTCTCTTCGGTCTGCCATTTCTTTGTCCATTGCAAGTGACCGAGGGACCACCAGTTTTCCAGTTTGATTATGGTATGCATTATATATAAAATCTAGTACCTCTGTCTGCAAGAAGGTATAACTTAAAGATTATAAGATTGGAGAAATCATGAGCTGTAGTTAAGAAGATGAGAGGCATACAAGGGGTCTAGAAGCATCAATCCAGTGATAAATTGGCTCGTTGCGAAACCATGTCAACTGTCGTTTTGCAAAATTCCTTCAATAATAATCGAGATCAGACAAAACTTTTATTTAAAATCAAAAGATTTCCATCAAACGATAGATACAAAAGAAAAAGAATCACCTTGACGCTTTCTGAAATTCAGATAGAAAGGCATAAAAGTCACGGGCCGAACTTCTGCCTCCTTGGTTTTCACAATTCAAAAGGTATTCCATAGCCTGCAGTTTACCATTTAAAAGATACAAGATTGAGGCAAAGACTCTTTAACATTCATAACTAAATTATTGTGTATGAACTCATCTATGTTCCACAAGGGTTATATGTCACAAAATAAGCCAGTTTGGGTGATCCACCAACAACTTTGACTTTTTTTCTTGAGCTTCACAAATAATTAGTGTTTTAAATATAAACAAAAATAGCTATATGTTGATAATTGAGGTCAGAAAATCACATGGTCAACATAAGTCAACGTAATAAAGTCAACCGAGAGGTAATGTCAACTAATGTTGAAGGTTATAAAGTTTTGGGTAGAAAGTGACAAGTTCCAGAAAGATAATAAGTTTTGTCTAAAAACAGAAGAAACAAAGAAGCACAGGGACTGTTCATGTCAAGATGAAACATTGGTTGTTAGTTAATAGTTCCAAGTTGGTTCTAGGGCTATAATTAGGCATCTTTTCTGTTGACGGTCTTAGTTCAATTCAAGAAAACCCTGTATAATTAGTTTTAGTTGAATTCATGAAAACCCTCTATAATTAGTTTTAGTTCGTTCATGATTCTGTATTCAATTTCTTCAATAGTAATCGCTAATTTCTCTTGATCACTTTCTTTCGGTTTGTTCAATCGTTTATTCGTTTGGTCTTAATTCCGCTTTAAAGTTAACACTATAACGTGGACACTTTAGGAGGCTTTATGGATTTGATGTGTTCGACTAATATTAGAGAAGCAACTTATACAAAATTATCATAGGACTAAAATTATTTAAATAACATAAAACTGAAAACAAAAAATAGTAGAGAATAAAAACGGAATGAATTAATAAGCATGTACATAAGAAGGAAGCAATAAGAAGAATACCTGTCGGTAACCTATTGCGCGCGTGGCAGAATTTGAATTTGGCTGAAGACCCATATCAAGAAGCCATCTTGCTTCAGACAAAATGCCAGTATCTCCTAATTATATGACACGACGATCAAATTATATAAAGATAATCCCTTTTAAGAAACTTAAAAGCTACAAATATAACTGCACCAGATGGTTTATGCCGTAGATAATGTTTGGACCAGGTGGCAGGTAATAAACAAAGTGTGTTACTTTTTAACTTCAAAAACTATTTTACTGTAACTAACTTTCAAAACTTTTTACTTAGGGTAATCTGACCCAGTTACCCAATCAAAATTATGATGTGGCATCTAACGCAGGTAACTTTGACCGTGTTGACTTTTTTGGCATGGAACTGACTTGAAAGTAGGGGTGTGAATTTCTGACACGATCCGAAAACACGACACGAACCTGACACGAAATTCGCAGGTTTGGGTTTAGTCTAAACGGGTTTGGGTCAGTTTCAGGTTGAACCTGCGAACCTGTTTAGCTAAACGGGTTGGGTTCGTGTCAACGCGATCGGGTTGGAGGGTTGACCCATTTAACCCATTTATATTATATTTTATTTTTTTACAATATGTTTTTTGTTATAAATTAAATTGGGTGTGTATTTTATATCATAATTATAACTTAAAAAAGAGATATTGACATCAGATTTATAATTAAAATGTAATTGTATTATATAGATTTGTGTTTTTTTAGTAAATTTTAATTTTAATATATTAATTTGCAAAAAGAAATCGGGTTGGATGGGTCGAGTTCGGGTCAACCCGTGAATATTCGGGTCGTTTCAGGTTCATATGTATGACACAATTTTCAGATTCAAGTCGTGTTCGTCTAAAATTTTCGGGTTCGGGTAGGGCTGAATCCGTCAACCCACAAACACGACCCATCTAGCACCCCTAATTGAAAGTATGTAACGGTTTATAGGTGAAAACAAGGTTTGTTACACAAAACAGAAATCTGCCTAAACCAAGTTACCATTTCATGTAATTTTCTCAATAAAAACCATTAAAAAACCAGAGCAAACATGTTCACATTAACATGTATATGGAAATTTGCACCTACAATGGTTATTTGAAAGGTATACCTGAAATCATATCTTCACACCGGAAGTCAATCGACCTGTAAAGATCCAATCTTGATGTTGAAAGAAAAAAACAAATAAAATCATAATCCAAATCCTTATGCTTTTCATCCAGAATTCCATTAGTCGAAATGTCAATGCCAAGGTCTGTGGAATGTGAAGCAGTTTCTCCTTTGAAAGAATCATACGGTACTGGAAAAGCTGATGGAGGCAAACCGCTAGACTACAAATATGATAATGAACTATAAATATAATGTTCCAAAACGGTTCGTATTTTGCATCCAAATAGAACAACAGTTTAAAGTTGTTGAATGCCAGATATGCGTATCAAACAGGTAAGAGGTTTTTTTACCCATTTACTCAGGTTATGTTATTCTATAAATATGCTATTTTTCCATCAAAAAACTTTGGCCCCTCGACTTTGGCATTAACCAACTTTAGCCCCTCAACTTTAATAACATGTTTAGCCCCTCAACTTTAATAATGACATGTTTAGCCCCTTAACTAAAACATCAAACAACTTTAACTCTAGCGATTTGCTTATTTTTATCTACGTTTCGAACCCGCTGAGGAGCGTGGGTGGTAACCCACTAGTTATCTATAACAAGTCAAATGGGGAAAACAAAAAATATGGCTTAAATGGAAACAATATAAAGGAGCCGAATGCACCAAATGTCACCCAAATTGTATTTTATTGAAAAAAACTCCTTAATTATTTTAAAAAGAAGTTAACATTTTTGAACAAAAACTGTTCTGGGTCAATCCAACCTTTACGCGGCTCGTAACAAAAAAAAAAGAATAATATAAAAAAAAATCTGTTTGAAAAATTAAACTCCCCCATTTGCATACATTATACATATGCAAATTGCCCTACGCTAAAACGAAAACCGACCTTAATGATTTCAAGCTTGCGACGTAAACGGTACCAATCATTAGCAGGCAACGATTGAGCAGTAGGATCACCTGCATTGGTGACCAACTGCACCGCAGCGTCCCAATCATAGGTTCTCTCAAAATCAGCAAGCTCAGACTGCACTTCCAAACTAATCTCTGAAGTTGCCTTTGGAACATCAGGTTTCCCATATATGAACCTTAAACATGAACAAAAACGAAGTTTCATTAACTAGAAAAGCAAATTTCAATGAAACTGAAAGGTTAATATTCGATTAATATACCATCTTAAGTATAGTCCGGTTCCTCCGGTAACTATTGGAACACGACCTCGATTAAGAATATCTTTTGTTGCTTGCCTACCATCGTCATAAAAGTTTCCAGCAGAGTAATCTGGCTGGAAGAGCTGTTTAGGTTGTGGAGTAAAAGAATGATCTTAAACGTATTACGAAGGCTAGATTATATACCTTCGGAGGGGTGTAAGATGTCAACTAAATGATGTGGCACTTCCTGCACAAACGTGGCCATAAGTAACCATAAATTCATGTCACATTTATAGTCTGTGAACTATGAAAAAATATTTGTGAAATAGTATTTTTTTTCATGTCCCGAAAGCCGAGGCGTTGACTCTATGTACAACCCAAGGTTGCATCTTTCTAATCCGTTTTACCTATTTGCATTTTATTCATCGAGTAAACCATTCATTATCACTTCATCTATTTGGTTGTTTTAGCATATAACCCTCCTAAAGACCCCAAGTTTGACCAATTTTCACCCGGATGTGCATGAGACGCTTTCCCAATCGCATTGTGCATCTCGCGCATTAGGTGCGCCTTTTTAAACCAAGGTGAGAAGCATCTATTTGAATCTAAGGATCGTAAATGTATCTCAACTTAGAATTACCTGTCTTTCACTTGTAGAAGGTTTTGCAGATCCAACATCAAGGCCTTGATAAACCTGTCATAAAACAAAACAACTAAAAAATTTTAGTAACAAGCAAAATCTTACAGTAAAAACACCACAACCAATAGAAATCAACAAACTACTGTAGATCTGATTCCCTCGAACTCAATTTGAAGATAGATGACCATCCTTCCCTTCCCCCCACCTACTAGCAATCAAAGGTGGCTCGACGGTAAAAAAAGAGTAAAATGCCAAAATGGTCCCTAAGTTTAGGTCACTTTTGCTACTTCAGTCAAAAAATGCAACTTTTTGGCACTTTCCCATTTATTCTTTTGTTTTTTAATTTTATAAATTTTATTTTTTTCTTTAAATAAAAATAATTACAAATAGAATATATTTACATATACACACATTGGCTAGGAGTTGGCTACAAAGTTCAAATTTCCTAAAAAGTGTAAAAAGTCATAAAACACACCCAAAACCCATAAATAACAAAATGAAGATTACTAAAACATCATATATGTGGGTTGTGTTTTGTGTTTTGGATGATAAGGCTCTGATTACGAATGACAAACATTATTGTGTTTTATGTTGATTAGCATGTTGTGTAGTTCTACGATTGTGTTTTTGAAGTTTTTATAGACTATTATGGTTTGAATATGGTGTTTTAGTAATCTTCACTCTGTTATTTGTGGGTTTTAGGTGTGTTTTATGGCTGAGATTATAGTGTTTTATGACTTTTTACACTTTTTAGGAAATTTGAACTTTGTAGCCGAACCCCACCCTACACATATTTATATATTTACACACATTATTTTTTAATTTTCTTTTTACCTTTAAATAAATAATAATAATAATAATAATAATAATTAATGATGTTTGGAACGACGGGGGAGACGGGTGGTACTGATGTTTGGTACGAGGGGAGATGAGGTATGCGTGTCGAGATAAAGGGGGTGGTTGTTGCGGCGGTAGTGGTGGTGATGGAGGTGGAGACGAGAGGATGATAGAAGAGAAAGAGTGTGTAAGGTGTGTGTGTATACAATGGCTGAGCTTGAACGAAAACTTTGTGGGGGTCGGACTCTCAAAATTCAAATCGGTGGGGGTCGGACTCTTAAAAAATCCAATATTTTACACTATAAAAAAGTTTCTGAAATTTTCGGTAAAATTATCACTACGAGCGAAAAATCGACGGGGGCCGGGCTACCCCCTGACCCCAATAAAGCTTCGCCAATATGTGTATATATAAAAAATTATAAGTGTGTGTATGTATATATATATATATTATGGTTAATGTATTATTTTTTATTTTAAAGGTAAAAAAGAAAATAAAAAAATATAAGTGTGTATATAGAAATGTGTGTGTATGTATATATATTATATTTATAATTATTTTTTTTAAAGATAAAACAAAAATTAAAAAAAAAATAAAAGAATATATGGGTAAATTGCCAAAATCGTCCCTGAGGTTTAAGCATTGCCAAAATCGTCCATGGGAGTTAACGATACACTTTAACCGAGTTTGCCATTTGGATGAAAATGGCAACAAAAATGAAATCTTAAGGACCCAGATACAAAAAGTTTCATTTTTTTAACTGAAGTGCCAAAAGTGACCTAAACTCAGGAACCATTTTGGCATTTTACTCAAAAAAAAAAAAAACTAAAGCCTAAGGGCACCCAAATTTTTTAGGGCTCGAGTGCTTGACTATATTCGATTCTTCCTCTTTGATCATAACTCCCTCGGCTCTCAATTTCTCGAACTTTCTAATGGAATTGTGTGATTGTGTGCCTTTTAAAATTCATATACAAAAAATGTGTCATCTTATTCCCAAGCATTAGGATCCTAAACAAAACTATGTTGTCAAAAGCCCTTGGAGCGCGCGTCTACGCCTTCACGCTAGGTGAAGCGAGGCGCAAGTAAAACGCCTTGTTACCATCTAGGCGCTCCAGTGACCTTCGGGCGAGATTCCAGCCAGATTCTGACCACATTTCGGTCAGATTGAGATTCCGGCCACATCCTGCAAAATTTTGCAAATTCCAGGCAAGTTGGTCTGAAACATCCAAAAATTGCCTGAGCGAGACCTGAACAAGCCCCCAAAATGGTGCGTTAATGCTATCCGTGCCCTGCTTATCTCAAACACTCTCTTTTTAAACGCTTTGCACCTAGCCCAAGGCTCACCTTTGCGCCTTGAGTGAGCCTTTGACAACTATGAAACAAAAAATAAATATGTTTTTTTTTTAGCCGAAAGGGTCCTGATTTTAAAATCCCCTTTAGGTCTTAAAAAGGTTTAGTATCATTTTAACTCAACACTGATTCAGTAAACACACTTAACCCTATTCTCCCGACTTAATTCATACAAAGTTTCTCATAATTCACTTATTTTCATTCAACAATCACATTACTAAGAGCTAATTAACGATTCCAATAGTTTATGCACCACTCAACTGAACAGAAAGCGCTATAAACCAAAACAAAACTGATAAGGAGATAATCCGAATAATACCTGAACAGAGTCTGCGCTGATGATTTCACCGTTGAGTTTTTTAGAGAGTTCTAATGCGAGCCTGCTTTTTCCGGCACCGGTGGGACCGGATATGACGATTACTTTCTCCTTTTTCGACTGTGTGGAAGCGGAACATTGGAAGGTGGTAAATAGGCGACGGTGTAAGAGAAAGGAGACGGCGGAAGGAGGTGAATAGGGTAGCCGGAAGGAAGTCATCCTAAACTTTCCGATGAAGATATTCATTCGCCGCCCGGCATAAGAGTAGAGATTGCGTTTTTCATAAATAAAAAGACTCAAAATTATATAAAAAAAAATCCTAAGGATAAAAAAACTGATAAATGCATAAATAAAAAGACTCAAAATTAGAATTAGAAATAACTAGTATTAAGCAACTCGCGTTGCGGCAGGGCATAAAATCATACCAAAAAGTACCAATACCACATCACCGTCAGCAACAACCAACACTGAAGTTGCAGCGTGTTAATGCAAAGAAATTAGACCGAAACGTAAAACATAGAAAATAATAACTAAGTTGATCAAGGACCTGCACATTACGACGAATCAGTTCAAATGGGAAAAATAGATGACATAAAAACGTTGAACCACACACGCACATTGCGTCGTGTTAACTCGTAAAATTTAGAAAGAAATGTAAAACAAAACGTAAAAACGTTGAACCACACACGCACGTTGCATTGTATTAACTCAGAAAATTTAGAACATATTGTATATATAAACCATATGTAATAGTGTTTTGTAAATTTAGAAAAGTAGTAGGCACATATGAATCACCCCAAAACATTTGAAAATGAAAAAGTGGGGACTATTTACTCACTTGAGTGATGATGATGACGTGCTTAATCGTGCTTGCAAAGCTCAAGTATTTCCTAATAATTCGGATAATTATATAGTTAGTGTATATCATGGCTTAAACGGAAGATTGGATAGAATGTGGTTTATAACCAAACGAGTGAGGGATATCGTATAATATGGTTTGTTAAACCTTACATTCTGATAGGAAAATGTTTTGAAGTGTTTGACCAGTTACGACTTGTTAAAATGGTTTACGCCATTTTAACGGGTCGTATGCACAAATACGGGTCCGGGTGGTCTTATAATGAGTCCGACATGTCAAAATATGTTTTATGATGTTATGTGATCAGTCTTGATGTTAGATTATAGATCATATAAGTTTAAAATCATTCTTTGCCAAAAAGGGCATTTTTGACCATTTAAGATATATATAGTTGACTCGTCAACTGACCCACCAAATGAAATGAGAGAGGATTATTCTCTATATTATTATGGTCACATTGATGGGCTTGGTTGGGTCCTAAGATTGACCAAACGGGTTAGAATCGAAAACCAAAGTGTTTGACTTTAGACTAGGAATTGAGCGCTAAAGTGTTAGACATAATAAAACAAGTCTTATAATGTTATATAAACTATTATAATGTCAAAAGTTATAGTTTTGACACTAAAAAGTTCATTCGTCGTAAAATGCAAATTTTACGTTTTTTTACTTTTATTTTATATATCTTTGACTCGTCATTTCACCTATTAAACGTGATGATCAGAGTGTAACCGCAAGGGATTAATACCTTCATTATTACAATGACTTAGCAAAGTTAAATTTGAACTTTGACTTGACCGAAATGGTCAGAACCGAAAGTCAAAGCAAAAGTCAATTTGCTGGACTTTGGCTAATAACTAGCTAATAAAATGAAATAGAATAGGAGTAAAACTTACTAGTGTTTTAATGGAAAGATTTGAACTTAGGAATGGAGCCTTCAAGTCTAGAAGCAAGCTTCAAAAGCGAATTTAAGAAGTGAATAATGAGAGGTGCGAATAAAACTCAAGAACATGGACCTATTTATACTAATTAAGGATCAATGAGAGCTTGACAAGTGTTAACAAGTGTTCTTAGATGTTGATTAGTGTCCTAACACGTGTCAAGACCAGATTTAATGTGGCAAAATTCGTGCAAAGGTGTCAAAAGATGAAGAAAGGTGGCAAAACTTCGAGATTAAGCATAATTCTGCATCTGGGCACCCCTTACGGGCCATAAGAGGTAATGCCTTAGGGTCCGTAAGGCACTCTGACGCGCAAAATTTTGGTTTTTGACAGTTTTGGCCCCTGGACTTGTATTTTCAGCTTTTTGACATTTTAAACCCTTCTAACTTGTTATTTAAGTTATGTGAAGGGTATCAAGGCATGTATAACTTGGATTTTGTTCCGGAAATGTAGTAAATATTATTTTACTTGAACGTACGATTATGAAACTCGTAAATAAAATATATAATTTTATTAAACATGGAAACAATCAGAAGTTTAGAATCTTTGAAAATTGCTATGGTTACAACATACAAAAACGGTAATGATTAATTCCTATTACACTTTGGCTGATTCGATGGAAATCAAATTATCTTTTTATCAACAAGGTAGTGTTTGTTATGAAGGAATGACATGTGGAATGGAATTGACTATTACGAGAGAATGGAAAAAATATGTGTTTGGTTGGTCAAGGTAATGGAATCACCCACTACATTGGGCATTCCATTCCCTCAAATTCATCCCATCTACACCCCTTGCTTTTTTTCATTAAGACTCTTAGTCTTAAATATTTATTAAGACCTGTTTTGGAATTGTTTTTGTTTTGAGTTGTACTTTCGGTGTATGATGTCTATATATAATTTTCCATAATTATATAAAATTCCAAGTTTGATATATTAGTTAAAATATTACATTTTAACTTATATTATTTGCATGCATCGTTTTATATATCACTTGTGATTACGATGGATTTGTTAAAAATAATATATTTTTAACTTGTTTTGATATATATTATATCTATATGCATGTGTTTATAATATACATGACCAATGGTACCATTTGTTAAGTTTTATACTTGTATATTTATTCCCAAGTATAGGTATACTTATATCATGAGTATTTTGCGTATTTAATTTCGTATTCTCATAATTAAGTATAATACTTGTATAAGGGTATTTTTACCAAGTGTTGGTAGTATATGTTGGCATGTATTTGTACGCATAGGAATACGTATTTTCTTGCATTCTTAAAATACTTATTTTTAAGAAAAGTTTATAGAATTTTTATATGTCTATATCTTAGGCTTGGAAAATACTTGTATTTCCCTACATCTTAAAAATAATTTATTTTTAAGATTAACTCAAATATATATATATATATATATCTATACTACTTTAATAAGCATATAGGAAGGACAGAAATGGTCATTTGCCACTTTACAACCATTTGAAGCCCATTGTACAAGCTTTAAAGCACAAAGGTGTTGAAAAATCCATTCAACACGCGGACCAGCTCTCATAAACTAACCGGATCTCTTTGACCCGGTTTACTCAAATGGATCCAATATATACTTTCTTTCACTCGATCTAAACCCTAATATTCATTTCATTCTCACATCCGCCCCCATCCTTCTTCTTCTCTCTCTCTCTCTCTCTCACCAGACGCGGTTCTAGGGTTTCTCTGTGATGAATCTCTTTACATCCGACACCAGATCGACTTCCTCATTATCATCACCACCATTTCTAGGGTTTCTTTACCGGTCGGTTCAAGATATACGCTTCCTTAGCGATGAATCTCTCTAGATCCAACACCAGATTGACTGGTTTGACCGCTCGGTATCTTTCTTTTTACAGTATTTTTTTTTGTTATTTGAATCGGATATGTGTAATATTTCAGATCTGCCATTGAGTTGTTCGTGTTAGGGTGCACCGGAATAACCAGATGTGGTATGTGTTCTGTAGTTTAGTTTTTTTTTTCTTTAAAGAAGTTTGTATTTTTTATTTGAAGTTGATTATTGTATTTATCTTGCAAGTATCATCTGGAATTTGAATCGGATCTGTGTAATATTTCAGATCTGCCGTTGAGTTGTTCATGTTAGGGTGCACCGGAATAACCAGATGTGGTATGTGTTCTGTAGTTTAGCTTTTTTTTTCTTTAAAGAAGTTTGTATTTTTTATTTGAAGTTGATTATTGTGTTTATCTTGCAAGTAACATCTGGAATTTGAATCGGATCTGTGTAATATTTCAGATCTGCCGTTGAGTTGTTCGTGTTAGGGTGCACCGGAATAATCAGATGTGGTATGTGTTCTGTAGTTTAGTTTTTTTTTTCTTTAAAGAAGTTTGTATTTTTTATTTGAAGTTGATTATTGTGTTTATCTTGCAAGTAACATCTGGAATTTGAATCGGATCTGTGTAATATTTCAGATCTGCCGTTGAGTTGTTCGTGTTAGGGTGATTTTTGTAGCTGATTTTGTTTGTAGCTGTTTACCTTGCAAGTATCATCTGGTATGTTTGTAGCTGATTTTGTTTGTAGCTGATTTTTTTTGTAGCTGATTTTGAGTTTGTTTTGTTTGTTTGTTCTGTTATAGATGAAGATGGAGCGGTGGAGATACCATCGACTTAGATCTACCTTAGCACCGTCGAGCCAGGTACTTTTTTCTGCTGAAATTTCTCAGATCTACCGTCATTTTTTGAGGATTTTTTATGAATATTGACAGATCTGAGGTTACACAACTTGCATATCTGAGTTCTTAGAGGAATATTGGCAGCCCGGATCTGGTATGTTTGTAGCTGATTTTGTTTGTAGCTGATTTTGTTTGTTAAAGATCTGGTATGTTTGTAGCTGATTTACATTCTTATGTTACTGATTATGTTTGTTACAGATCTGGTATGTTTGTAGCTGATTTACATGCTTATGTTACTGATTATGTTTGTTACAGATCTGGTATGTTTGTAGCTGATTTACATGCTTATGTTACTGATTATGTTTGTTACAGATCTGGTATGTTTGTAGCTGATTTACATGCTTATGTTACTGATTATGTTTGTTACAGATCTGGTATGTTTGTAGCTGATTTACATGCTTATGTTACTGATTATGTTTGTGATTTACATGCTTATGTTACTGATTATGTTTCTGATTTACATGCTTATGTTACTGATTATGTTTGTAGCTGATTTACATGCTTATGTTACTGATTATTTTTGTACCTGATCTGGTATGTTTGTAGCTGATTTACATGCTTATGTTTGTACCTGAATAGGTTTGTTACAGATCTGGTATGTTTGTACCTGATTATGTTTGTTACAGATCTGGTATGTTTGTAGCTTATTATGTTTGTTACAGATCTGGTATGTTTGTAGCTTATTATGTTTGTAGGTTATTATGTTTGTAGCTTATTAGGGTTGGATCCTGTGACTCTAAAGGCCGATGTTTTCTTTGCATTTTAAGGGGAACATGGGTGCTTCTCTCCCAGGGCATACAAAACTCAGGTTATTGGCGGCCGCTCGCCAGATTTAACATATAAAAAAACTTTATATGTTAAATGTGGCGGGCTTCCCCCAATAACCTGTGTTTTGTATGCCCTGTGGAGAGATGCGCCCATCTTCCCCCTAAAATGCAAAGAAAACCTTAGGCTATTCAACCCGCCGCAAGTCGAAACCGACAACGAATCAGGTTAAAACTCTAAACAGCTTTGCACTTGCATCAAATTATAAATCTTTTTAATAAACTTTTTGAATTTAAAGTAAAATTTGATTTAAAGTAATGAATCAGGTTAAAACTCTAAACAGGTTTGCACTTGCATCAAATTATAACTCTTTTTAATAAAATAAATGTTAAGTATAGACTTTTTGAATTTAAAGTAACAGTTGATTTAAAGTAATGAATCAGAGGTTAAAACTCTAAACAGCTTTTGCACTTGCATCAAATTATAACTCTTTTTAATAAACTTTTTGAATTTAAAGTAAAAATTGATTTAAAGTAATGAATCAGAGGTTAAAACTCTAAACAGCTTTGCACTTGCATCAAATTATAACTCTTTTTAATAAACTTTTTGAATTTAAAGTAAAATTTGATTAAAAGTAATGAATCAGGTTAAAACTCTAAACATGTTTGCACTTGCATCAAATTATAACTCTTTTTAATAAGCTTTTTGAATTTAAAGTAAAAATTGATTTAAAGTAATGAATCAGGTTAAAACTCTAAACAGCTTTGCACTTGCATCAAATTATAACTCTTTTTAATAAACTTTTTAAATTTAAAGTAACAAGTGATTTAAACTAATGAATCAGGTTAAAACTCTAAACAGCTTTGCAGTTGCATCAAATTATAACTCTTTTTAATAAACTTTTTGAATTTAAAGTAAAAATTGATTTAAAGTAATGAATCAGGTTAAAACCCTAAACAGCTTTGCACTTGCATCAAATTTTAACTCTTTTTAATAAACTTTTTGAATTTAAAGTAAAAATTGATTTAGTTTTTTTTTTATTACAAAAAAATTGAACAGTAACCTATCAGAAAGACTTTCGATACCCATTTCAGAAACCTACTCCTGATTTTACAGTTGAACAGTTGACAACCTTTCAAAGACTTTTCACACAAAGTCTTTGAACAGTTGACAAGCTTTCAGAATCCAAAATATTTTACTGCCACCCTTTTTGAATTTTTTTACTGACGATGACTGTTCAAATACAGCTGTAAAAGCAAACACTGTTCGGATTTGTCAGAAAGGAAGCAAGCTTGGAAGTCTATAAATTCAACTACATTCATAACAATTCCTCACAACTCTGCAAGCACTCAACTTAGATACTAAAACCTTTAAATTGTAAGTCTTGCGTTGAACTTCATCCTACTTTTGAATCTTACATCAAACCTTCGAAACATCAGCCTAATATCTTCTATTTTACTTCGATTTCAGAATATCAATCAATATTCTAAACGTCTAGGTCTTGCGTTGTTTCTCGGCTCTTCACATCAAGGTCTTACATTTTTTTCGGCTTTTTACATCAGGCTCTTGCATTGTTGTAAGTTTACTCACATTTCTTGGTTACTTTTTTCACTTTTAACTGTCGCATTATTTTAGTTTACATGTATTATTTCTATGTATTTTGCTTCTGTATTGTTTCTATGCATTTTGCTTCTGTATTGTTTTGTAACATGTATTATTTTAGTTTACATGTGTTGTAAAATAAATGTTAAGTATGGACTTTATTGCTTCTGTATTTGTTTTGTAACATGTATTATTTTAGTTTACATGTATTATTTCTATGCATTTTGCTTCTGTATTGTTTAACCGTGGCCTCATACACTTAATGTTGAATATTGAATATATTTTGCTGTAAAATAGAAGAGTTTAAGCTTCTTTGGTTTTCTTTTTTTTATGTTTTTTTTTTCATAGTTTGGTGTACACAAACCATAATAAGTTATGTAGTGCATTTATGAAATATAGCTACTATTTTCGTTGTGTAAAGTTATCCTACAAAAACGTACTTGCATGAACTTCAAGGCTATTTTCGTTGTGTAAAGTTATCCTTATGTTTGAGTTTACTTTGATGTTAATTTTTAACATGGTAAGAAAATTGATCTTTATATCCAATAAAAATTGTATGTTTCCGTTTACACAACCCTTTTTTTATATTTAACCAAACTTTTTTTATTTCCTTTAAAATTGATCTTTATATCCATCAAAATTGTATTTTTCAGCTGTATTATCTCTATAGGTGTCGTCCCTATAGGCGTTTTTTCTTATAGTACAAAGCGATACAATAGTTAGCGGTACAACACAATCTTCCGTTAACAGCATTAGTTTCTAACCATATAAGTTAAAACTCAAAACTAAAGTAGAATAAAACTATAATTTCTGCTATGCCATCTGAGCATGTTATTAGTACAACCACCGATCTGATTTCACTGGTTCAACCGTGTAGCAAAAAAATGATGTCTAAGATACTAACAATCGGTTCTATATATCGTTCCTAGACCTGACCAGACTTCTGAAAACAGTGGTATATATTGACTGTGATTAGATCATGTATGAGAAAATTAAATATCAAGTGGTGGATGATGCAATGGAAAAGATATATAAATAGATGTGGCAAGTAAAGAGTGATGTGTAAGATGCATTGACTTCCAGCTGTAGTTATCCACGTCCCTTTTCAATTTTGAGCATTGCTTATTTTCTGTGACCAATAAACAATTGACTTAACTTTGAAATTTCAGAAATTTTTAGCTTGCTGCCATTTCTTTTGGTAAAAAAAATATAAATCCAATAAACATTTGACTTAACTTTGATGTTAAAAATGTTACAATAAAAATTTTGTTTTTCAGTTTACACAATCCTTGTGTTTCAGTTTACTTTGATGTTAATTTTTAACATGGTAAGAAATTTGATCTTTATATCCAATAAAAATTGTATGTTTCAGTTTACACAATCCTTTTTTTTATATTTAACCAAACTATTTTTATTTTCTTTAAAATTGATCTTTATATCCAATCAAAATTGTATTTTTCAGTTTACAAATCACTCCAAACAAATATCAATTGAGAGGTATGGGTGGTGGTTATCCAATTCCCGTTGAACCACAAGGATCAACAAACCATGGACGATCATCCCGTCGCCCTTTAAACCTTCCTGATTCAAACCCTCTAACTTCAAACCCTGAAGTTAGAAACCCTTTTCGTCTGATGGCAAACCCACCTCCGGTGGCAAACCCACATCCGGTGGCAAACCCACCTCCGGTGTCAAACCCTCATCCGGTGACAAACCCTCAACCTGATGATCCATTTGGTTGGACGGATGAAGAGTTGAATTGGGCGTATGACTATACATTCGCTCAACTACAATTTGGTGGACTACAAATTGAGGAGGGGCATCATCGTCCGGTGGCAAACACTCCTATACTGCCTATGCATCCTCCACCTTCAAACCCCCCTTATGTGGAAAACCCCAGTCAAACACAAGAACTACCGAGTTGGGCTGAAGGGTACCAAACTGACCCTGGGGCGGAATACGAACCACCATTGGATGAAGAAATGGTTTGGGAACCTTAGAACAACTTTGATGATGACTGTAGTTTTTTTTTCTCAAATTAGTTTGAATCTTAATTATGTAACTTTTAATTATGTATTAGTTTAAATTTAAATTAGTTGTTTAATTTTAATCATTTTTAGTTTAAATTTAAGTTTCTGGAGTTTTTATTTTTTTAGTTAACTAACATTGAACACTTAATAGGATATGTCTGATCATTTTTCCGTTGAAGAATTTTCATCATTGACAAATGATAGAGCATGGTATAATATATTCTTTGTTAAGGTGGAGTTTATTTGGCATGACGTTGATGAAAAGAGACTGGTGGTTATTTTTCTTGATCAACACGTAAGAACATTATTTTAATTTACTTTGTTTTATACGACCAAGCGTTTTTCCACCACTAAATTTCTTTTCTTTTTAGAGACACAAAATTGTTGCGTTCGTCCCACAACATTTGATACACATATATAATGACGCGGCATTGATGGGTGGTTTTTTTTCCTTGAATCATTTCCAAATTGAGAATCTCAATTATCATGAGTACCCAAAGTACCAGAATTACGTGTTAGTTTGGTCCGAGAAAAAAATTGTCATCAACGAATATACAAAACTTTCTTCACTTATGCTTACGATTCCAAGGGGTGCTTCTTTATATCCATTGGTCCCTTCCATTATAGAATTGAAGCATGACAGGAGACCTCAAATGGATATTGTTGGTACATATAAATTCTCTATCTATATTTTTTATTAAATATATCTATATACTACTTTATATATGTAAGTATAATATTGTGTATACAATTTGACTGATTTTGTTATAGATGTGGTTGGGAGAATAATAGAAGGCAAACGTGATCGATGTTGTTTTGAACTTTCTCTTCAAGACAAGACGTAAGTTATTATTTATTATTAACATATTACAAACATAATATTTACAGACGATGTTAACTTACAAGACACAGGTTATCGTGAGTTACAAGAAGAGTATGGGATTGTTTTGGAACCTGAACACTTGAGTGCCAAAGATTCACTTAATCCGGACCAAAAAAACGTGTTTGATGAGATCATGATGCATGTTGATAATGATCTTCCAGGCGTGTTCTTTATTGATGGTCCAGGTGGAACTGGAAAAACATTTTTGTACATCGCCTTGCTTGCTGAAATTCGGTCACGTGGTCTTATTGCTCTCGCAACAGCTTCATCAGGTGCAGCGGCTAATAATATGCCAGGAGGTAGAATGGCTCACTCGAGATTCAAGATTCCTCTTAATCTTGAAAATAATTCAATGTGCAATATAAAAAAAACAGAGTGGGGCCGCTAAACTGATTCAGGCTGCCAAAATAATCATATGGGATGAAGCGTCGATGGCTAAACGACAGGCGATAGAGGCAGTCGATCGTACATTACAAGACATTATAGGTGTTAGTCTCCCATTTGGTGGAAAGATAATGGTTATGGGAGGTGACTTCAGACAGGTGTTGCCGGTTATTAAACGTGGCACTTGAGCACAGATTGTAGACTCCAGCGTACGAATGTCACCTCTTTGGTCTTTGACTAAGAAGATGCGGTTGACTATAAATATGAGAGCGCTGAAAGATCCATGGTTTTCTAAATTTCTTTTAAGAGTCGACGATGGAACTGAAGAACCAATCGAAGGAAACTATATCCGCTTACCCGATGACATGACAATTCAGTGCAACAACAGAGAAAACGCTATAAAAGAATTGATCCATGCCATCTTTCCATCAATTGAAGATAATGTATATTCTTCAGATTATATAATCTCTAGAGCAATATTGTCCACTAAAAATGATAGTGTTGAAGATATTAATAATCAAATGATTGAAATTTTTCAAGGGGAGGAAAAAGTTTATTATAGTTTTGATGAAGCTGAAGACGATCAGCGCAACTTCTATCCGGTCGAGTTCTTAAACTCGCTAAATGTTAGTGGTTTGCCGCCTCATAAGCTTCGTTTAAAAATTGGATGCCCAATAATATTGTTATGTAATATCGATCCATCACATGGCCTGTGTAATGGCACGCGGTTGATATGTAAGGGTTTCATGCGAAATGTTATTGATGCGGAAATTGCAGTCAGTCAACATGCCGGAAAAAGAGTTTTTTTGCCAAGAATCTCTCTAACCCTTTCTGAAGATGACATGTTCCCATTCAAGCTGAAAGAAAACAATTTCCAATTCGACTTAGCTTTTCCATGACGATTAATAAAGCTCAAGGTCAAACAATTCCGAACGTTGGTATTTATCTACCGGATTCTGTATTTTCACATGGACAACTTTATGTCGCGTTATCAAGAGGGATTTCAAGACAAAGTACGAAGGTGTTGGTACATCTCGCCAAAGAATTCAAACAACGCGGAGTTTACACATCAAATGTTGTCTACCAGGAAGTGTTGCGTGATTAATTAATCGCATCCGTATCAAAAAGAAGGTAAGTTAGTAGATTTTGTGTCTTATTTGCTTCCAGAAATTACCTTTTAATTACTATTTTAAAGCACCTGTAGGCGTCTAACATTTTTTTATGTGTCGAAATCTGGTACAGTAGAGGAGAAGATACAAGAAAGTCATAAGCGAACAGATGTATTGGTAAAACAGGAAGAGATACAAGAGACTCCCCGCATTTTGTTTTTATTGTTTTGTCCAGCTACTTGACTGTTTTGAACTCTTCTTGTTTTTAATTACATCTACTTCCTTCTTTTGTACTCTTCTTGTAGAAGATCACGCCGAATCTACAGCTACAAAAATTTATCCGAGTATATCACCAAAGAATCGATAAACTAACAGAAAAATACCAGTGTCATCATATCACGAATAAGAAAACTAACTTAAGTACTTACAATATATCACGAGACGACGGATAAACTAACGGTAAACGAATATCCTATTGTAAATCGCCACTTTCGCCGCATCGCGCGGGTAAGTGACTAGTATATATATATATATATATATATTTATATATATATATATATATATATATATATATATTTAGCTCCTACCAAAAATAATATATCCTTATGTTGGTCCATGCTTTCAAATCCAGAAAGAACAGATGATAAGGAAAGCCAAAACTGGTTCAGAACAGTTGATCTTCATAAGCAGTGCTTGAATAAGATTCTCCCCTTGACAGTGGTTATCCAACATCTGATAGACTCCAAAGCACTGATCAGCACAACATCTGTTTAGCCAAAGACCTGATCTGTTTAAAGACTGAAGCTCTATCTACTGTTCTTTCCTAAGTGCTGTTAAAGACCAAAGAACTGATGACTCAATGAAGAAATCACTGATGCTCATCATCAGTGCTTAGGCTACAACAGTGGAATGAAGAATCAGTTGTTTAATGTAATCAGTGTATGTAATTAGTGTTTGTATAGAACAGTATTTAGAGTTTGTTAGGAGGTTAGATGTCACTTTCATGGTGACGTCGGCAAAGATGCTCAGTGGTTTGGGCTGTACTATAAATAGAACAGTACTTTGTTTTGTTCCATTAGCTCTTTCTTCACAAGTCATTCTATACGAACAAATCACTGAGCTCAGGCTGAGGGGGAGTCTAGTCCATGCATGCAAGTTGTTTTGTTTATTGTAATTTGATACAATCATTCGATTCAATGGAAAACATGTTTGCTTATAACTATTCTTCCTTGATTGTGTAATCAAAGTTTATTTCCATAATTTCGTTGCACTTTAATTTTCTGTTTCACCTTCATTTACATTTAAACTACACAATCTAAGAAACTCAGATCCTAACAATTGGTATCAGAGCTTTGGATAGTCAAATTTGATCTAACAATCATTTTGACGTAAAAGTTCAGCTCGAATTCATTGATACTTTCAGTTGTCCGTATTTAGTTGAAAAACAGAGTAAGGTATAATCACGTATAAAAGTTGATTATTTAAGACCTGTAAAACAACCAGAATGGCATCACAATCAAACGACACTCACAACACCGGGACTCTCTTCAAACCACCGACGCTTGTCAGATCCGATTACAATATATGGCAACGTCGGATGGGTCATGTCCTTGCACAACAAAATACCGGCTGTTGGAATTCAGTCATCTATGGACCACATGTTCCACAGGTGCCTAGTGCTGAAGATCCCAAAGGCTTTGTGCCTAAAAGCCCTGAAAACTATTCAGAACAAGATTTTCAAAAAATTGAACTAGATGCAAAGGCTTTTAGCATAGTAGCCTCAGCTCTTCCTAATGACATTTATGCTGCACTGTTACACTGTAAGAGTGCTGTTGGGATTGAACCCTATCAGAGGAACAGATAATGAAAGCCAAAACCGGTTCACAACAATGGATTCACAATAAGCAGATGTTTACACTAAGTATTCTCCCTTGGAAATGACTATAACATCTGATGGACCTTTATCCACTGTCCGTATACAACTGCTGCTGCTCCTTTAAACTACTGATGAAGCCAAGAAAACTGCTGAGAACTAAGCACTACTGGTACAACCTACTGATGACAAAGCACTGCCCAATCAAGGACTGATCAACCTTGAGGAAAGCACTGATGTGAAGAGGAAGCAGTAGTTTAGTATGTCATCTGTTTTATGTATAGTCAGTGGTTAGGCTTAGCAGTATTTGTATAAGATCAGTAGATACAGGTTGTTAGGCTGTTAGACGTCGCTTTCATGGTGACGTCAGCTGAGATGTCTCAGTGGTTTGGTTTGTCTATAAATGGAACAGTACTCTGTACTGTTACATTTGATTCGTTTTGAGTGAGTTCTTCTCCTCAATACAATCCTTTCATCTTGTGCAACCAACCACTGAAGTATCAGGCTGAGGGGGAGTTTATTTGTAAGCATGTTTGTAATCATTTGATTTACTTTGTAATCTTTCAACTGATGAAATTCTTGTGTTTATCAAATCTATTTCCCTTGATGATTGTGTTTACAAAGTTTGTTGTTCATTTCCGCTGCACTTTACATGTTTTCATATTCATTGATTGTTCAATTTACACAAACAAACACAATCATTAGAGCCTCAGATCCTAACAATTGGTATCAGAGCCTGGACAGTCAAATTCGATCTAACAATCAATTTGACATAACAGTTCGGCTCAAAATTCATTGATACTAAGGTTGGTTGTATTTAGTTGAAAAACAGAGTAACGAGTGATAACGCTTAAAGTTGTTATTCAAATACTCTGTAAAACAACCAAGATGTCATAAGACACACAAATCTCACACAACGAGTGATTTCATGCACAAGACACTCATGGTTTTTAGACCTAAAAACATATATGTTAAACTATGGGATTATTTCTTATCTTCAAAATTGATTTCAACTGTTGTTATGAAACTTGTGTTGTCATTTTTTTTTATGCTAAAGGATGAACCTCAGATTAACAAAAGCCTATGTTCATAAAACATTAGTGTTTTTGCTAACGATTAAAAGAGGGAAATTAAAACTTTAGTCATAAGAACTTATGTGTTGAAAACAGGTTGAGATTCTCAAAAGGAACAAATCAACTCTGTTAAAACACATTAAGGAAAACAGGATAGTCCATATCATACGTAATGTGAGATTGGTCAAAAATTTGTACAAACATGGCCAATTGTCTTAAAGCATTACTGCAAAATGATTCTGGATTGAGTATTCCTTCAATAAAGACCTCCCAGTAAGTATTTCATTACTTATGAATGGGAAGGGTAAAAAGGGAAGAAGAAAATTCACAAAAACTCAGAAGTGTGTTTATCTCAAAACTTTTGAAGTCAGAAGAAAATAGTATAAACATAAAACACTTAAGAGTCAAAGTTTGGGGTAACAGTGGTCATTAAGCAACTATGTGCAATCATTGGTTCAGGAAAATTCAGGTAACAATAGTATTCCCAGTAAATGAATTTAAAAGAGGACTAGACAAATTTTCAGAATCTTCACATGGTAACAAAGTTTATAACTGGGTTTTTCAAAAACTCATGTGAACATGTGTCCTCATTTCTGTTGCCAATCAATCAACAAGAAAATGGTACCAAACAGTGGTCAAAATGTATTCAAAATTTCCTACCACTGCTGTCAAACCACTTACCATTTTCATAAATTTGAGAATGATATGATTACGTATTTTATTGAAAATATACCTGATCCTTTTGATGCTGTTCTCAGAAAAGCCTTTAACCATTTTTATACAAAGGATTTTCTCAAATAACCAGGATATATTATTCGATTTTTTTTAAGATTAATATATTTTGAACTTTTGCTTGTTTTTGTTGGCAATAGTTTCAATTTCCTGTCAGGATATAGTACCTTATTTTTGTTGGTATTATTGTCCTCATAAATGGGTCAAAAGGAAATGGTACATATGTCAAGGTCATATTATACTCAGGTTTGTTTTAAACACTAATCAAAGGTTGATTGCTAAACAGTGCTTAAACTACTGGGGCACTCATGTTTTAATTTGGATATTAAACGAAAATGAGTTGCCTTAGCAAAAAGTTCTCATCATCTGGGGTACTAAACCAATGTCAGAATTTGTAAAAGTTTCTAAATGTGAAAATGACATGTGGCAAAACCTTGAATGAAAATTTCTTTAAAAGTTGCTGACATAATGGGCTATCATTATCTCACCCCTAAACACTGCTTTGTTCACCCCTAAACACTGTCAAACATCTGCTCTCTAACTACTGTCCACTGCTGAAAGTCAACCACTGTTCTTCCATCTTCATTGTAAGCACTGATATTCAAAATCTGCGTTACAACCACTGATATGCTATCCACTGATAGTAAAAATCACCCACTGTCCTCATTTTGACCGTTGTAACCACTGATACTTGCTTCATCAGTGGTTTCCAAAACAACTGTCCTCCATAATTCATCTCTTCATCATCTGTTGACACGTGGTCAGTTTTTAGCCTTCAGATCATAATAACCGTTGCCACATCAGCGATCATTTTTTTCCCTAAATAAAACCCTGATCAAAACCCCCAAACAGGGTTTTACACTGTCGAATTGAATTCCAAAATTCTCTTCTCAAAGCAGTTTCCATCCTTTCTTCCCAAATCACTCTCCGATCCTTCTTTATCAAAATGACAAAATCAAAATCAAAATCAAAGTCAAAATCATCATCTTCGTCCAAAGAGGACGCTCAAACGGCCGCTGAACCCATTGAAATTCCGTACAAATCCCCGCATAATTATCTGGGTCTACTCACAAAACCCACCAACAACCACACATTTGATTCCATCATTGACACAATATCTGCATCAAAGTACAAAACTTTGCTTACCGCAGATGCTCCTATTTATCTGCAAACCCAGAGGGAGTTTTGGGAAAAGGCCACGCTTGAAAAACAAGATGATAAAGTCATTGCCATCAACTCTTCGATACAGGGTAAAGCAATTCAAATTACACCGCAATCAATCTCCGAAGTCTTTAAACTCGATGATCAGAAATGTAAAACTTCCTTTGTTAAAACCGAGTTGAAAACTGATTTCGTAAAAAGGGGATATGCAGAACAATCAAAGGTAGATACCTTACAAAAAGGTTACTTCCCTTCTGCACCAAGGTTTTTATTTCACACACTTCTGATGTGTGTTTGAAATAAAACAACAGCTTTTAACGAAATACCATTAAAGATTCAATGTCTGGGTTATGCTATTTTAAATAGTGAAAATTATAACTATTCCCAGGAGATCTTTAATGACTTGATAAAAAATGTTGATAGCAAATCATTTTTACTTTTTCCAAGATTCTTAAGCTACTATTTTAAACAAAAATTTGAAAAAGAAAATGAAAATTTGCTAAAACAGGGTGTCTATTTTCAAATAAAAGGGTTAACAACTGAAACATTTTCTAGAATGATGGCACCAATAAAAACAAAAGCAGAGGTGCTTGAGCAGATTTTAGCAGTTACCACTGCTCCTCAGACATCTGCTGCTGAGCCCACTGCTCCAGGTGATCATAGCAGCACAACCACTGCTTTGAAACCCACACCTGACATCACCAAAAAGACCAAAAAGAAGTCTTACAAAAAGCCCACCAAACCCAAGAAAAAGGAAACTCTGGAAGATGAGATCCCAGAGCAACTGCCTGTGACAACACAAATGTCACCACAAACCACTGCTGCTACTTCCTCACAGCAGTTGGTAGAAAGATCTCCACCATTGCCTCAAACTCCTCCTGCATCCTCACAAAAGGATCAGGTTGTAAGCACAGAGACCCCACAATATGAAGCTCTGGACCCAATCGGATCCATCTTCCTCAGTCCTGATCCCAAGGACATGTCTCTTTCAACTCCCATACCCTCACCAATCATAATGCCACAATCAATAATACCCTTGTTGCATGCAGTTGCTATAGCTCAGACACAAACCAGTTCCTCTCTATCACCTGTCACTGAGAGTATACTCCCACAAGTGACTGGGTCTGATGCTACTACTCCTGCTATCCCAGCAACAATTGAGGAGGTTATACCCCCTGAGTTACAAGTAACTCTTGTTGGTAGTTCAAGTGGAGCAGCAACTACAACTGATGGATCAACAGATCTTTAGTTGGACAGTTGTTTCATTAGTAAGACTCCCTTGAAGGCAATTTCTTCTATAGCACCTTCGGTAACCACCAGTGAGTTTGTTTTAACCACTGGTACCATCAAAGGATTATCAAGTGCTGAAGAAAGAAGTCCCCAGTACCAAGAACAAGGGGCATCAATGGGTGATTTTTGGGACTCAGTTCCTAAGTCACACATTGATACAACCACTGCTGGTGGGGATTCAGATGATCCCATTAATTTGGGTAATGATTCAAAATATCAGGAATTGACGGGCAGAGTTGAAAAACTTGAAACATCAGTTGCTGAAATAAAGGATATGGTGCAACAGCTGTTAAAAGCTCAAAAAGCACAGTCCACTGCTGTTCCACCTCAAGCACCTGCTCCGCCACAAGCACTTGCTGCAAATGAGCTCTGAAATCTTTTTCAACCCTTGCTAGAAAAACAAAAACAAACGGCTGATCAGCAGCATGAAATGCATGTAAAAATGCTGACAAACATGGTGGAGTCAAGATTTAAAGATACTAAAGCAGATATCAAGGCTATAAAGGCCAGCATCCAAAGCACCACTGGAAAAGCTCCCTCCACTATCCGTTTTATGGATAACCCCCTTCCAGATAATGCCAAAAGGGGGAGAAAATCCAGCAGTTGAAGATGAAGGGAATTGAGGATGGTGTTTATGTTGAACCGGAAAAAGGAAAACAGACATCCAAACCTCATACCACAAAATCTCATATTTCCATCCAAACAGCTGATACAACAGTGGTTTCAAAAACTGCTAGCCAAACAGCTGTCATCTCATCAACACACACAACTTCACCACACACCACCAAAACCACTGCTGCACCACCATCATCGCTTCCTGCCATAAAGCAGAAGACAGCAGATGTTACAACATCTGCTGTAATGACAACATTGGTTGAAACACCAGTTGTTTCAACACCTGTTAGTCAGACACTTTCCACCACTCAAATTACAACCACTGTTCGACCCAAGACATCATCAGCCTCTCCTACAATAAAAAGGAGAAGGATTTTCATTCCTGATGATGATTCCCCATCAACATCACCAAAAAACAACTTCACCGTCTTCAACACCTGCTCAAAAGCAGAAGACAACTACTGACACATCAGTAGATGTAATGACAACAGAGGTTGAGACACCAGTTGTTTCAACAGCTGTTTGTCAACCATCCACCACTGCTCTCATCATTCATACATCACAACCAAAACCCTCTTCATCCGTAAAGCTTCACAAAAGAAAAAGAGAAACAACTCAAGCCACTGATGAAAAATATGATCCTGTTGCCGCAAAATATCCACTGGAACTAGATGCTGTGAAAAATGAGATGAAACAATTTTACACCGAGGAAGATCCTTCAAAAAGAAGATTTCCTTCACTCATTGGCTTCAAAGTCCCAGAAAACATGGATGAATATCTCGAAATGAAAGCAAGGCAAGCAAGGATTAGAGCTAAACTTGAATGCAAAGATGAAGGTGATGAAGCCATTGCAGAAAGAATGGTACTTTTGCTCACAAAAGTCAAGCTGATGGAAGACTATGCACAAGATCTGATCAAAGAAAAGACAGATCAACGAAAAGCAAGGAGAAAAGAATTTCGTGCATATATAATGAAAGAAAAATTTTATCAAGCTGAAGAAAACCAATTTGAAGAGTGGCCACTGGTTGCCTTGAAGCATGAAGCAAACAGGATTGAAAGGATTAAAAATGATCCAAGTAAGAAGAAGACAGCTCCAAATTGGAAAAAGTACAAAAAGCTAATTGCTGATCTTACTTCTGAATACAAAAAGAAAAGGCAGGAACTGATAGATGCTAAGGTGGATACTGTTGAAGCCATATCAAAATGGACAAAGCAGTATACCGACGAGGCTTATGAACGGCTGAAGAAAAGAAAGACAACAGTCTCAGGCACTTCTAAAAGGCCAGACTACAACAAGATAGAGCAACAGCTGGATGCTCTTAAAACACTGCTCACATCAGCAGATAACCCTATCCTTGTGGAAAACCAAGAAAAAGGAAAGCTGCTGACCAGTGAAGAAGAAAAAGAAAAGGAAGCTGAGTACTTCACAGAAGCCATCAAGAAAATGGATCTAAAAGAAGATAGCTCAGTGAGCCTTCAAAATCTTTTCAAAAAGGTATTAACCAAACCTACAACAGATACTTCAGACAGTGAGCTAGATCAACAAAAGAGACAAGAACAGATTGACAAAGAAGTTGCAGAAGACTAGCTGCAGCAAATGAAGTCATAGAAAAGGCTTTCAAACAAATGTCTGAAGTTCAAGATACTGCTCTACAATTCTTTACAAGGCCAAAATCTCCAAGCTCATCAGAAAATAAATCTCTCCCAAGAAACCCATTGGGTTTAAAAGTACTAAAGTGGATGTCTGATCAAAAGACCCACGTATTGACCTTGGTCAGATCCAATGGCGAAGTGAAGTATATATCAAGGAAAGAAGCACTAGGTCTTGGTGTTGAAGATTTGCAGGATCTCCTTGAACTTTCACTATGCAGGGATGAGGATGACCTAAGTTCCAAAGAATTTGAAGAAGAATTTAAAAGACAAGCAAGGGAACTTCTGATGAGAAATAAAAATCCAGAATAATGAAGGGTTTTGGCATTATCTGTTCCAGGGGGAGATTGTTGGGATTGAACCCTATCAGAGGAACAGATAATGAAAGCCAAAACCGGTTCACAACAATGGATTCACAATAAGCAGATGTTTACACTAAATCTTCTCCCTTGGAAATGACTATAACATCTGATGGACCTTTATCCACTGTCCGTATACAACTGCTGCTGCTCCTTTAAACTACTGATGAAGCCAAGAAAACTGCTGAGAACTAAGCATTGCTGGTACAACCTACTGATGACAAAGCACTGCCCAATCAAGGACTGATCAACCTTGAGGAAAGCACTGATGTGAAGAGGAAGCAGTAGTTTAGTATGTCATCTGTTTTATGTATAGTCAGTGGTTAGGCTTAGCAGTATTTGTATAAGATCAGTAGATACAGGTTGTTAGGCTGTTAGACGTCGCTTTCATGGTGACGTCAGCTGAGATGTCTCAGTGGTTTGGTTTGTCTATAAATGGAACAGTACTCTGTACTGTTACATTTGATTCGTTTTGAGTGAGTTCTTCTCCTCAATACAATCCTTTCATCTTGTGCAACCAACCACTGAAGTATCAGGCTGAGGGGGAGTTTATTTGTAAGCATGTTTGTAATCATTTGATTTACTTTGTAATCTTTCAACTGATGAAATTCATGTGTTTATCAAATCTATTTCCCTTGATGATTGTGTTTACAAAGTTTGTTGTTCATTTCCGCTGCACTTTACATGTTTTCATATTCATTGATTGTTCAATTTACACAAACAAACATAATCATTAGAGCCTCAGATCCTAACAAGTGCCAAAGAGCTGTGGGATGCCTTAAAGGAACAGTTCGGTGGCATAGAAGAAGTGATAGAAAATAACAGGGAAGTTTTCAATCAACAGTATGAAACATTTTGCCATGTGAAAGGAGAATCACTAACACAACAGTTTGAACGTTTTAGTTGTCTCATTAGTGAATTGAAACTTGTTAATGTTGAATTTGCAAAATCAACTCTAAATAGTAGGTTTCTAAGGTCACTTCCTGAAAAATGGGACACAATTGCTTTTGTAACCAGAAATTCCATTGGTTTCAAAGAACTAAGTCTGACTCAACTTCATGGTCGACTCCTCACTTATGAGAGAGAGTTAAACCAGAAAAAGAAGTTACAAGAGTCTGGGAAGGTAGCTGATGACTATACATTTGGTAGCACAGCACTTCTTGGTCAAGAGGATTCTGGTAGTAGTAAGGATCAGAGTTATGATCATTATATTGACATAACTGCTGGTGGAGCCTTTAATAACTCTGATTCTTACTCAACTAACTATGCTTTCACAGCTAGTAGTGAAAACCAGAGTTCAGACAACTTATCCTTTGAACTCAATGATCTCCAGCACTTTGATCCAACTGATCTGGAGGAAATGGATATTTTGCACCAACTTGCACTGTTGAGTGTTAGAACCAGCAAGTTTTATAAGAGAACAGGGAGAAAATTTCCAGGGTTACATGGGAACTTGAAAGTAGGGTTGGATAAATCAAAGATAAAATGCTACAAGTGTAATAGGTTAGGTCATTTTGCTAGAGAGTGTAGGAGTCAAAATAGTGGACCAATCATCACACATCCTAGCCCTAGACCTCAAAATAACCAAAACACTGTGCATTATTCCCAATATGCCCCTGCTGCTCATTATGCACACCCTGTAACACCTGTTCCTGTGCACTATGTCCAAAGCCCTGTTCCACATATACAGTATATCCAGGCCTCAACTCCTTAGGTTCAGGTGCAACAAGCTGCACTTCAACAAGTTACTCAAACATCTGCTCAAACAGATCAGCAAAGCTTCTTTACCCAAGGCTTTGTTGATTGGAGTAGCTTGCCTGAAGATTTAGCTGATGAAAACTTTGCTCTATATGCTAAGAATGATGTTTCTAGTGATGAATTCTATTTTGCAGCATTAGAGTCTATCCCAGAAGGGCTGGAAACTGAAGAGGGGGAATCAATACTGAAACAGTGGATGCAATTGCTGAAGCAGCAGTTACTGTTGTTGTTGGTGAACAACTGTTGGAAAACAAACCTAAGCCGCTAATAGAGCCATTGTCTGACCCATGGTCTATTGAAGAAGAGAAGAAGAAGCCCAAAGAATGTGAGAGTGTCTGTGACTGTGCCATGATAGCTGCAGCTAAGGTATCACCTCAGGTCCTCAAAAACCTATGTTCAAACAAATGCATCATAGCATTTGCAAATGTTAAAGAGGTGAATGAAAACCTTAGAGACAAGATCTTAAAGGATGAAATACAATTTGAAAAGTCTGTTAAAGAGCTAAAGATCTAATTGTTAGAAAAGGATAATGAAGTTTGCAGCCTCAAGCATGAGCATAGCATAACCAAGGACCAACTCCGGGAAATGATAGAAAAATATCAAACCTGTAAAAAGGAGTTTGAATCCACCCAAATCACATGTGAAAAATGGGTGGAATCCTGCAAAGGTTATGAAGTTATACTTGAAAAACATATTAGAAGCAATGTAAAATTTGGCATAGGTTTCAGGAAAAATGACCAAGTTGAAAACACTGCTGTAAATGAGTCTGTTCAAAACACTGTTGAGATAATACCAACAAACAAGGATGGTCAAGAAATAAAAATAACTGATAAAAATGGTAACAAAATCACTCTTGAAAAACCAGAGGGGTCCTCAACCTTTGAGGAGATTGAGAAATACCAATGTAAACCCACTTGGTCAGATGAGTGTGACATCCTTGAGAATTTCAAACCAATGGATTTTTCCACAGTGGATGGTGTGAAAGCACCAAAGGCCAAGGTAATTCCTCTTAAGGACATCCCAATAGTGGTTCAAAACTCTGTTGCAAAGGAGTCTGAAAAGAGGAAGAAGAGAGAAAAAGTTAAAAATTTGTTTTGTGACTTTTGTGAAAAGAAAAATCATTTAACAAAAGATTGTATTCATTTAAAAGCCTATGAAATTAACAAAACAAGCATCATTGAGCCTTCAAAAAGCTGCACCATCTGTGGAAAATCAAATCTCACTCATGAGTGTGTGTACCTCCAAACCTTTGAAGTTAAAAAGAAAGAATTCACTGCAAAAACACCCATGAGTTCATCAAATCAACCAATCAAGAAACAACCATTTGTGTCTGTCCAAACAGCTGTTACAAAACAGCTGAACAAAAGCACTGTTCCAAGAGATGTGCAAGTGACAGATGCACCACCTGCCAACCAATTCCGAAGAGGAAAAGGTCAACCTCCATACCAAAGGGTCCCACATGTTTATGAGGTTTACAAAAAGCCTTCTAAACTAAAAGTGAACAAGCATCCCTTTGGATATCAACAGCTGATAGGAAATGGCTCCCAACAGTGGTTAGAGAGAAATGTGTCAAAAGCTGGTCAAACACCTAAGCTAACCACTGTCCATGTTCCTGGACTTGACTCTGACACTGTTGTGACCCCATCCAAAGCCTTATTGGCTTTGGAGACCCTCCTGAACTAATTATTTACTTGATGTGCAGGGAGCTTCTGCATGCTTAGATAGTCTTTGGTATGTAGATAGTGGAGGCTCCAGGAACATGACTGGATGTAGAGCCCTACTCAAAGAATTCAAAACTCATGGAGGGGGTGATATATCTTTTGGTAATAATAGTAAGGGAAAGGTATTGGGGTCTGGAACTATTCAGTCTGGAAAAGTCAAGTTTGAAAATGTCAATCTCATTGACAATCTAAAATTCAACCTCCTTAGTGTCTCACCAATGAGTGACAAATGTTATGGGTCATTCTTTACTAAGGAGAGTTACAAGATTGTTGGACCAGAAATGGTCAAAAAGATTGAAGAAATAATAAAAACTGGAAAAACCCAACTTGTTGCTCAAAGAAGTGGCAATGTTTATGTAGTTGATTTGTCAAAAGAGAGCCCTATGACTGATGCCTGTCTGTTCTCTGCTACCTCAAACAAAGAGATATAACTATGGCACAGAAGATTGGGGCACACAAACTCAAGACAATCACTGCTTTGTCAAAATAAGGCCTTGTAAGAGGTCTCCCACAAAAATTGTTCACCTGTCCTGAGCATTGTGTTTCCTGTTTAAAAGGAAAACAACATAAAAGCTCAATTAAGTCCATTGAAGAGTCCAAAACAACCAAGTGTTTGCAAATGCTGCACATGGATTTGTTTGGCCCAGTAAAAATCATGAGTCTTAAAAAGAAAAGATATTGTTTGGTAATTGTAGATGATTTTTCTAGGTTTACATGGACTTATTTCTTACATTCTAAAGATGAGACTGCAGGCATTTTGCAAGACTTTGTCAAACAGGTTGAAAAGCAATTTGACTTGCCAGTAAAAGTCTTTAGGAGTAACAATAGCACAGAGTTCAGAAATAGGGAGCTGGATGAGTTTTGTGTGTCAAAGGGGATTGTAAGGCAGTACAGCATCCGAAGAACACCAGAACAAAATGGGGTTGTTGAAAGGAAGAACAGAACTTTAATTGAAGCAGCCAGAACCATGCTTGCAGATTCAGGTTTGCCATTAACTTTCTGGGCAGAGGCTGTAAACACTGCCTGCTATGTCAAGAACAAAGTTTTGATCAACCTCGGGCATCAAAAGACTGCCTATGAAATTCTGTATAAAATCAAACCACTAATCTCATACTTTAAAGTATTTGGCTGCCCATGCTTCATTTTAAACTTAAAAGACTCAATTTCAAAATTTGCAGCCAACGTAGATTGTGGCTATCATTTGGGATACTCAACCACTGCCAAGGCCTACAAAGTGTTTAACACTAGGACTAGGTGTGTGGAAGAAACTTTGAAAGTAAAGTTCAATGAACTTTCTTCAATGAAAATCCCTGCAAACCCTGCTGAGTTATTTGATCTTGATAAATTCACTTTTGAAAATGTTTTTGTCAAGACTAACAGTGCAGGTTCACCTCAAAATCCTCCACCAGACAATAGATATGAAGTGATAATTCCACAACAGAAATTCATATCCATTGCCAGAGCAACAGATGTTCAAAACAGCTGTCAAAGCTCAGCCACTGCTACATCAACAATTGTTGACCAAAGTAGCCCCTCAACCTCTGCCTGCATATCATCAACCACTATTGATAAAGATCTGCCAACAGTGGATAAAAATCAACATGGTGTCACACAACTACCTCCTATCCCTCCACCTGCATTTCAAACAATTGTTGGATCACGAAAGTCACCAGCAGTTGTTAGCTCAGATGATTCACATCTGCAGCCTTCACCCTTTAATGCCATTGTTCCATACAAGGGTGATTTAATCTTCCTAAAGTCTCATCCACCAGACCAAATCATTGGCAACATCAGTGAAGGGGTTCTCACCAGAAGTCAATCTAAAAACATCTGTCTTTTTGCTGGCTTTCTATCACTCCATCAACCAGTCAACTACCAAGAGGCACTAAAAGACAACAGTTGGGTAGAGGCTATGCAAGAAGAGCTCCAACAGTTTAAAAGACAACAAGTATGGGAACTTGTACCACTTCCAGAGGGTGTGAGTCCTATTGGCACAAAGTGGGTCTTCAAAAATAAAACTGATGAAAGGGGCATTGTTGTCAAGAATAAAGCAAGGCTTGTGGTTAAAGGTTTCAGACAAGAAGAGGGCATTGATTATGATGAAACTTTTGCCCCTGTAGCAAGATTGGAAGCTATCAGACTGTTCTTGGCCTTTGCTGTCAACCACAACATAAAGGTGTTTCAAATGGATATCAAATGTGTATTCCTCTATGGTAAGATTCATGAAGAGGTATATGTTATTCAACCTCCTGGTTTTGAGGATCCATTTAATCCAAATCATGTCTACAAGCTAAATAAAGCTTTGTATTGCTTGAAACAAGCACCTAGAGCCTGGTATGAAACTCTTTCCACCTTTTCTACTCTCTATTGGCTTCACAAGAGGCAAAATTGACAAAACACTATTTTTAAAATGGAGAGGGAAAGACCTGATGATTGTCCAGATTTATGTGGATGACATCATTTTTGGAAGCACATGTAACAAAATGTGTGAAGAGTTCAGACAACTCATGACAGCTGAGTTTGAGATGAGTGCAATGGGTGAACTACAGTGCTTTCTTCGTCTCAAGTAAAGCAACTGCAAAATGGCACTTTCATTCATTAAAGCAAATATGCTAAAGAACTCTTAAACAAATTTGAGATGAATAATTGTAAACCATTTAGTACGCCCATGGCAACCACCAAGTTAGTCATGACTGATGAAAAGGATGATTTGGTTGATCAAATCTTATATAGAAGCATGATTGGGTCTTTATTGTACCTAACTGCATCTAGGCCAGACATCATGTTTGCAACATGTGTTTGTGCAAGATCCCAATCAGCCCCTAGGAAGTCTAACCTCATAGCTGTGAAAAGGATACTTAGATACATAAAAAGTACTCCCACACTTGGTATCTGGTACCCTGCTAATGGGAATGTTAAGCTTTCAGGTTTCTCAGATAGTGACTTTGCTGGATGCAATGCAACAAGGAAGTCCACATCAGGAGGGTGCCAATTTCTAGGTGATTGCTTAGTATCTTGGCAAAGAAAAAAAGCAAGCAGCTGTTTCAACTTCCACTGCTGAGGCAGAATATATTGCTGCTGCAAGCTGCACAGCCCAACTGTTATGGCTTCAAAATCAACTGCTGGATTTTGGTATCACTGCTTTAAAGACACCTCTCATGTTGGATAGTCAAGCAGCAGAAAATATCATCAAAAATCCAGTTTCACATTCAACCACCAAACACATTGACATAAGACATCACTTTGTGAGGGATTGCTATGAAAAAGGTTTGATTTCTCTGCATCATGTTCCAACTAAGGATCAGCTGGCAGATGTGCTAACAAAGGCAGTAGACACATCCACCTTTGAAAGCTTGATCTCTAGAATTGGCATGCTGAACATGGAATAACAGGCAAAACCTGTTTTTCTATGAATAAAGGATTAAAATGTTTTTAGAAAATCAAAAATCCATCATTCAAAAATAGCTAAAAATGAATGTTTTCATTAATTCTTAAAAGTCTGTTACAACCACTGTTTGGTTCTAACATCTGATTGTTAAAAATTATCCTCTGCTGAAAGACAACCTCTGTTTCTCCATTTTCCTTGTTTAATCACTGTTGATTAAACATCAGTGTTTTAATCACTGATGGCTATCCACTGATAGTTAAAATCAACCACTGTTTTCATTTTCCCTACTGTAAACCACTAATATTGCTCATCAGTGGTTTCCTAAACAACTGTCATCCATTTTCATCAGAGGTTGTCACGTGGACAGTTCTTAGCCGTCCGATCTTTGTAACCGCTGCCACGTCAGCATTCACTTTTCACCTTTATAAAACCCTGATTAAAACTCCAATCAGAGGTTTCACTGCCGAATCGAATTCAAAATTCCTTCAAAAGCGATTTTCATCTTCTTCATTCATCTCCTTCCATTCGCAAATTTCTTCAAATCACCATTGCACTCGCACTCAAAAATCCCCATAACTACCTTTGTACACTTGAGAAAACAAGCAAAAACAAAGATTTCCACTCAATCATTGATACTCTCTCATCTTCAAAGTACAAAACTTTGTTGACCTGCAACGCACCCATCTATCAAGAAACCCTACGCGATTTCTGGAAAAATGCCAAAGTCGAAGTTCAAGACAAAAAGCCTTGGGCTATTACTTCAAAAGTAGGAGAAATTCTTGTTTCAATCACACCACAAACCATATCAGAAGTTTTTGAGATGAATGATCATACAGGTAAAACTTCTTTCCCTAAAGTAATAACCTTGGGCTATTACTTCAAAAGTAGGAGAAATTCTTGTTTCAATCACACCACAAACCATATCAGAAGTTTTTAAGATGAATGATCATACAGGTAAAACTTCTTTCCCTAAAGATGAATATCAAACTGATTTGATCGAAAGAGGGTATGAAGGTCAAATGACAAAAGCTACTTTGCAAAAGGGAGATTTTCCACCTCCTATGAAATTTTTATTCCATACCATACTCATCTATGTTTCAAACAAAACAACAGCTTTCAATGAAATTCCATTAAAAATTCAATACTTGGGATATGCTATTATGGCCGAAAAGGATTTTAATTACTCCCAAGAAATTTTCAATAATTTGGTTAAAAATGTTAATAATATCAAAGATAAAAAGAAACCATTTCTGTTTTTCCAAGGTTTTTGAGCTATTATTTACAGCAGAAAGTACCAAAAGACAATGCATAAGTGCTTGTCCAAGGTGCTTCTTTTCAAATTAATAGTTTATCTGCTGAAAATTTTACAAGGTTGTCAGAGTCAAAACCTTCAAAAACACAAACAGAGGAGGCTGAGCAACATTTGGATGAGTCCGCATCTCCTCCTCAGGTTTCTACTGTTGAGCCCACTGCTCTTGGTGACCACAGTAGCCAAACCACTGCTGTGCAACCCCCACCAACACTACCCAAAAAGACCAAGAAGAAAATTCCCAAAAAGCCCACCAAACCCTCTAAAAAGGACCTTCTGGAAGATGAGATCCCATAAGTTAATCCAGTGACAACACAAAAGTCACCAACAACCACTGTTGCTACTTCCTCACAACAGTTGGTAAGATCTCCACCCCAGGCCTCAACTCCTCCTGCTTCCTCACAAAAGGAACAGGTTGTATGCACAGGGACACCACTATATGATACATTACCCTCGCTTAAGAGTATGTTAAATAGCCCTGCTCTCGGGGCAAATTCTCTTTCCACACCTATCCCCACTTCACAAATTCCACCATCCATCATACCTCTGTTTGATGCCATTGAGCTTCAGACACAAAACAGCCCCTCTCACCAACACATTACTGAGAGTACAACCACAACTTTGGCTGTGTCTGAAATACCTCAATTGGTTATCCCACAAACAGTTGAGGAGGTTGCACTACAGGAGTTTCATGAAATTCCTGTTTGTAGTTCAAGTGGAGCATCTACTACAGGTGTTGGATCCACTGATCTACACCTGGACAATAGTTACATCAATAAGACTCCCTTGAAGGCAACCACTGCTGATGCTATCAAGGTATCTACTGGTGTGTTTAAACTAACCACTGGTGTGCTTACTAAGATATCTACTGCAGAGGGAAGTCCCCAGTACCAAGACAAAGGGCATTAGTGGATGAACCATTGGAGACTTCTCCTGGTCCAACTGCTGATACAACCACTGCTGGTGGGAAATCAGATGATCCCATTAACTTGGGTGATGGTTTAAGATATCAGGAATTGACGGAGAGACTCAACACCATTGAAACCACTGTTAACAACATGCAAGATATGATTAAAAAGTTGGTAGAAGTTTCCAAAAGTCAACCTACACCACAACAATATTCTCAAGAGCTCTGGAATGCAGTTCAACCAATCACTAAGGCTCAAAGAGAACTTGCAGAAACTCAACACAACCATCAATTAGCAATTATCAGAAATTTGGTTGATGCAAGATACAAGGACACTCAGGCTGACATAAAAGCCATCAAAGAGGCTTTGGTTCAAATTACTGGCTCTGCCCCTGCATCTATCTACAAAGATGATGATGATGATCAAGATGATGCCAAAAAGGGGGAGCAACATGACATGAAGAAGTTTGGCAGACCTACTCCCAGGCAAAAGCCAAATTAAAAGCTAGAAACTGAAAAGAAGTCTTCTGAAACAACCACTGCTGAAACACTTGTTAAGGAAAAGAAAACGGGAATTGATGAAACCCTTAATAAACTTGCAGATGAAGTGGAGAAAACAGAAAGACAGTTCAAAATCAGAATGAAACAAAGGAAAGGCAATGGAAAAAGGAACAAAAGGAAAGAAAGGAATGGGAAATAAAGACTCAGAATATTGGCACTTCCACCAGAAAGAAATGCATTAAACCACCACTTGCCAAATTCTCAAAACCACCACCACAAAAACAAACACCCAAAAAGCCAAACACTGCTGGTCTCAAAACCACTGGTGAATCAGAAAAATCAACCACTGACACACCCAAACCTACATCTTCACCACAAAAACCACCTGCCAAAAAGCAGAAGACAATAGTTGACACTTCAACAGTTGTAATGACAACAGTGGTTGAGACATCAGTTGTTTCAACAGCTGTTAGTCAGTTATCCACCACTTCAAACACTCCTTCCCAAGCCATAACCCTTTCTGTTCCAAAACCTCAAACAAAAATCCCTTCTCCTAAAAAGGTCTATACAAGAAAAAGAAAGTTCCAAGTAAATGATGATGATATTCCTACACCTACACCTATTCCTATTTCATCTGCACCCTTCAATCAAACCAAATCTCAACCATTCATTCCTCCAAAATTAGCAAATCCAATCACTGATCCAAAAACACTTGAAGGACATTATCCTTCTAGAGTTGTTCCATTAGCTGCAAACTACCTGCTGGAATTGCCTGCAGTTAAAAATGAAATGAGGCAATTCTACACAGTGGATGATCCTGCAAAAAGAAAATTCCCTTCTCTTTGTGGTTTTAGACCTCCAAAGAACTTGGATGAGTATTTAAAACTCAAAGCAAAGCAAGCTAAACTACAAGCCAATTATGAAGGTCAGGGAGAGAATGATAATAGCATTTTAAGTCCATTGCAGCTTTTACTGAGCAAAGTCAAGAAATTAGAAGATTATGCAAGAGACTTAAGCAAAGAGATGTCTAATTTACCACCAAATGCTGACCTACAGAAAGAGATGAGAAAATATCTCTTATAGCTGATTATGAGAGACAAGTTCTATCCTGCCAAGGTTGAACAATTTAAAGACTGGCCACTTATTGCACTCAAAACTGAGGCAAGCAGAATTGAAAGGGTTAGAAATGTTCCAGGTATGAAAAGATCTGCACCAGATTGGAATAAGTACAAAAAGGCCATTGCAGATCTTACCTTGGAATACAAAAGAAAGAAGCAAGTGTTGGTTACAGCCAAGTATGGGTCAGCAACGACCATATCAAAGTGGTCTAGGCAGTACACTGACATGGTGTATGAAAAGCTTGAAAAACGAAGAGAAACAGATCCTGTAGTTCCAAAGAAACCAGCATACAAAACTAAGAAAGCTGATGAACCACAGCAGCAGACCCTCTCTTTAAAAACATTATTCACATCATCTGACACTTCCATCATTGCCTTAAATCAAAGAAAAAGGCAAAAGCAGATTGATGAAGAAGAAGATGCACAAAGAGAAGCTGACATTATGAAAGTGGTCCTCCAGCAAATGATTGTAGAGAATCCTGACTTAGCAAAGCCTCAAGAAATTGCCAAAAGAGTCATGAGTAGGCCTCCATCACCAAACTCATCAAAAATAAAATCTCTCCCAAGAAACCCACTGAACTCAAAAATAATAAAGTGGAAGTCTGATCAAAAGACCCATGTATTAACCTTGCTTAAGTCCAGTGGAGTAGTTGAACACATATCAAGGGAGGATGCACTAGGTCTGAATGTAGCTGACCTCCAAGATCTCTTAGAACTTCAACTTTGCAGGGATGAGGATGATGAAGATTCCCTGAACTTTGAACTACAATCCAAGGGGCAAGTTAGGGAAATGTTGATGAGAGAATAAAGATCAATAATAATGAAGTGTTTTGGCATCATCTGTTCTAGGGGGAGATTGTTGGTCCATGCTTTCAAACCCAGAAAGAACAGATGATAAGGAAAGCCAAAACCGGTTCAGAACAATTGATCTTCATAAGCAGTGCTTGAACAAGATTCTCCCCTTGACAGTGGTTATCCAACATCTGATAGACTCCAAAGCACTGATCAGCACAATGTCTGTTTAGCCAAAGACCTGATCTGTTTAAAGACTGAAGCTCTATTTACTGTTCTCTCCTAAGTGCTGTTAAAGACCAAAGAACTGATGACTCAATGAAGAAAGCACTGATGCTCATCATCAGTGCTTAGGCTACAACAATGGAATGAAGAATCAGTTGTTTAATGTAATCAGTGTCTATGTAATCAGTGTTTGTATAGAACAGTGTTTAGAGTTTGTTACGAGGTTAGATGTCACTTTCATGGCGACGTCAGCAAAGATGCTCAGTGGTTTGGGCTGTACTATAAATAGAATAGTACTATGTACTGTTCCATTAGCTCTTTCTTCACAATTCATTCTGTATGAACAAATCACTGAGCTCAGCCTGAGAGGGAGTCTAGTGCATGCATGCAAGTTGTTTTGTTTATTGTAATTTGATACAATCATTCGATTCAATGGAAAACATGTTTGCTTATAACTATTCTTCCTTGATTGTGTAATCAAAGTTTATTTCTATAATTCCGCTGCACTTTAATTTTCTGTTTCACCTTCATTTACATTTAAACTACACAATCTAAGAAACTCAGATCTTAACACCTTAAAATGTTTATGAAATATATATTTTCATACACTTCAAAAATAATATATTTTTATGGTTGACAAAATTGTTAGTGCATGGAATGTCTGTTGACTTCGTCTGCATTAGGTCTTGTGTTTAGATAGGATGAATGATCACACAATAGAGTTAAATTAGGGTTTTATATGTGTAAACATGAAGATTTCGCTTGAAATCAGTTCAAGCGAAATCAACATCAAATGATTTCGCTTCAAGACAACTCAAGCGAAATCAACATAGATGATTTCACTTGAAACCATCTCAAGCGAAATCTTCAGCTTATATATAGGTGTGTGGTTCATTTGTCAGGGTGAGTGGTCAGTGTATGTGAGACGAAGTGCTGACGGATTTGTATCAGAAAACATTGTACAAGCACTCAAATCAATTAGAAAAGAAAGATTAAAAGGATTAGAGCTGTTATGACTTTATGTGCATTGATTCCGCCTTTACACATGAAGATGAACTGCCTTGACTGACGGTTTAAGGTCATAGAACGGTCCAACAAAAATATAATATATCTTTATATTACTTGTAAAAATATATATCTTGTCACTTATTCGGTTTTGAAAATATATCTTTCACCAAGACTTGACATATTATATTTTTAATCCAGAATATATTTATATAATATTTGTCCATTATGTCCAAGTGTCCAAATCGTCCAATTTTTGTGTCCAAAGCATATGAGTAAATTTATTCTTGAAATCTTTATTTGGGATTTTTATTGTATTTGTTTGTATATATTATTGCAAGTCCCTAATTTTAGTATAACTAATACAAACAATATACACATAGCACATAGATCATGTGACCACTAAATATATATTTCCTAAAATATATACTTATAACCATTTTATTTCTTGAAAAACCATACCTTCCTTGCTTGTATTTTTATACAAAAATTGTGGGAATTTTTACACTTATAATTTTTGAACAAGTTTACTTGTAAGAACCTTGTAATAAAAATATTTTCTAAGTGTTTGAATTTTATAAAAATTTGGCCATAGTTTCCCTTAAAAAATGGAGTTTCCATGTTTTTAAAACATATCATTTTCTTTTCAAAAATTCATCAACAATTTCCCATAACCATTTATAACATAATATGTCAAGAATTACACTAAGATGAACTTGTGATCATGTAGTATCTCAATATGGTTTTTAAGTATGTTTATTTGTTTAAAAATCATACTTAACTTTTGATTTTACCAAACTTTTTAGAAAACTATTTAGGAATCCACCCATCCTTCAAAAAAGTCCATAACTTTCATGTAACAATTTATGAACTTTAACAACTTCTAACTTTCAAGTTCATCCATTTTCATGAAAAACCATACTTTGTATGTAGCATATTCTACACTTTAACAACTTCAAACCTTCAAGTTCATTCATTTTTCAAGAAACCATACTTGGTATGAAACAAGTTCTAAATTTTAACCACTTTATTTTTCAAGTTCATCATCTTATACAACATGTTCACATGGATCTTTTCAAGATCCTCATGTATACTTGTTAGATCATGTTTCTAATCATCATCTAGCAAGTCTTTATGTGACGTTCATCATCATAAACATAGTCAATCAACTAAAAAACTTCATAACACATCATAAACAACTTGTTTCTTGTGATTTTTAGCTTGATTTAAAGTGTTCATCATCTTGGTTTTGTAAGATCTTTTAGATGTTGAGTTATACATAAGTTACATCTACATAAACAAGATGAAAAATGGGTGTTCAAGAGGCTTACTTCTAGCACAAGGCTAGGGAAGTAACAAGGAGATGAAGATGAAGAAAAGTGATGGATAATAGCTCCCAAGAGAGGTCCTTCAATTCCTATTGCTTGACACCTTCTTGAATATGCTTGATACACCTTAGGATGCACTTGGATTAGCTTGAAATTGGTTGAAGATGAAGTTGGGGGGGGGGGGGGATGTTCGGCCGAGAGTTAGAGGGGAGAGGAGAGGAGTGTTGTGATTTTTTTGTGAATCTTGAAATGAAGAGATAGATGAGTAGATAAGGTGTTTTAACCTTTGTATCATACTTTCCCTCCAACAATTTAACCCTTGGATCATCATCAAGCATCTTTGACCAAACTATGTTATTAATCAACAATGTTAAGAGGGGTGGGCCCCTTGGGGACGGTCACAAATGGGGGGGGGGTGTCTAGTTTGGTTAAAACTTGTTAAGTGTTTAGATGATGAAAAACATCACTTAGTTAGTGTATTCTTGTGTTCAAGGGTTTTTAGTTGTAAAATAAGGTGTTGGATGAATTCTAACTAGTCTTGTAGTCAAAATATTGTTAACTAGTTCATAAGATGTGTCTAGCTAGTAATCGGGTGTTTATTTTGTTATCGGATCGCTAAGAGATCAACATTTGTAACTTGTATAGCATGATGTGTTTTTATGTCTTGATAATGTTCCTGATACTTTTTAAGTTATTCTGGGCATTCCAACACTATTTCTGAATATTACATGAACTAGTGAATGCTGAATTTCTGCGAAATTATGCTGATTTTGCCATTTATAGCTAGTTTCGGTTAGTTTTAGTGTTTGTTTGTCTTTTGGAAGGTATTAACATAAACCCTTATTTTCTCACATGATATTTAGTATAATATTGACTCTGGAACTCAATCTGTGTCCCAAATTGTAACACCTCGTAGAAATCGTGTCCAATGATGTGTTGACACGTGTAATAAACCCTAATAAAGTCAAACGTTGACTATGAGGGACTAATTTAGTCAAAATCAAAAAATATGAATATGAAAGGACCGAAAGTGTTAACATGCTTAAACTAAGCCTCTGAGTGACCTTATACGGTGTCCGTATTCTCGAATGAACCACTTGTTGGACGAGAGGAGCCGTTTGCGTAATTATTTAAAAGTTTGCGCGACTAAGGTTTAAAAGTGTCAACATGTTAATTTATACCTCTGAGTGACCTTTTAACGAACCAAGAGCTTCATGATGTTTGATCATACTCTCGGGAATGCCTAATATTGGCCATTCAAGGCTTTTATGCCAATAAGTAATGTTACGCTCGAGTTTACAAGACAAAGGGGTTAAACGTGTCAACATGTTAATTCTTACCTCTGAGTGACCTTTTAATGAACCCGGGGCTTCGTAATGTTCGATTACACTCTCGAGAATACGTGATAATAAATTCACGTCAATGAGATGAAACTAGTATTTTGGTGATCGTTTAACGAAACCGGACCTAACGGTGTTTGGTTATACTCCCCAGATCATCTACAAACTAACTACAAGGGCCAATTGTGCGTAAAATGAAAGTTTCATTACATATAAAGGTGCAGGGACTGAACATGACAAGTTTAAAACTTGTTTTGCTGGTACACTAGGTGGTCGCGCTGCGCGACACCCCTGTCTCTCTACCGTCGTGCGATGCGACGCTATGGTTTTGACAGAAACTCTTGGCTAGCTACAGGTTACCTTCTTCCTTGATCCCCAAATAAACGTAACTCGAATTCCATGAGCTTTTGATGGTTTTTAAAACCATCATGGACACTTGTGAAGATCTTAACACATCCTTAAACACCTGTAATGATCTGGTGTGTGTCCCATGCACTATAAATAGAGGCATTGAGTTGCCTCACTTCCTTGCTCATTCACAAATCTTTCTCATCTCACTTGCTTAAGCTTTCTTGAGCATTTCTTGGGATTCCTGATAAAAAAGGGAGCCCTCCTGAGTTTAAAGTTCAAGCTAGGACCCTTTGTAAGTGTCCTTAGCCACTCTAGTTTGGTTTTTATATGTTTAAAGACCAAAAGTCAAAGTTGTCGTAATAACGCTTTGACTTTCGGTTAAGACCAAAACGGTCCAGCCATTGTTCGCAACGAACATGGCTACATGATCGTAATTAGGTAGGTGTTAATCCCTCAAAAGGGCACCTCCTAAGAATCACGTTTGCTTGGTCAATTGACGAGTTAACATATTGACACTTTAAAAAGTCAACGGGTCAAATTTTAAAATAATTACGATTTGAGTTTAAAAGTGTTTTAAAATATGTTTTATCACTTAAACAACTCAATAATAATTATTAGAACATGTGTAAACATGTTTGGCTCGTCAATTCCAATCTTAGGGTCGGCTCGCAACCGAAAGTCACGGAGTTTGACTTCTGCTTTGAATTTCGTTTATGAACCGAATTAGAACTAGTATGCTACTGATTTAAGGTCCTGTTATGATCGTATTATGATGTAGCATAATCCTCTGAGGTTATGTCACATGATCATAATAGTAATCTGAGTTTTATGCGAGTTTCCGTAAATATGCCATACTTTGACTATTTTGCCCTTTTATTTAAAATTGAGGTTTTAGACACCATTAAGCTATCAAACAACTTAGGTACTGATATGTTAACATGTTTAACATATTTCGATGTTACGAATCTGATCATCAACTGAGTTTGCGGATATCGTCGTAAATTATGCCATGAATTGACCAAAATGCCCTTTAGGCGCATAGATCGGTTTTAAGCATAATTTATCACACCAAACTTATTTCCTACTGATGTAATATCATAATTAGGATATTTTGGGATATCAATTCTGTTTATAGATTGAGTTTATGCACGAGTTCTTGAATTATGTCCTTAAATGACGATAATGCCCTTTTCACACCTAAAATGGTTTTGAAAGCATATTTTTATACAAAATATTTTGACTACTGATATGTTATATTAATTAACATATATTGGACATATAAAGTTGATCATAACGTCAATTTTCCTAAAAGATCGCAAATATCGTCATTTAACGACTTTAACGCCGTTTCGGCGCGTAGTATGGTTTTAAACCATAACTACCAACCAAGACTTGTTACCTACTGATTTTATAAATAATTTTAAATATTTTTATATTAGGTATATTTTATTAACTCAGATTTCCAAAATAGCCTTCGAAACTATGTGTGAAATTACCAAAATGCCCATACGGAGCATAGTTTAGTTTTAAATTATAAAACACACATATGTTTGTTATCATACTGATATTATATCATAAATAAAGTGTTTTAAAAGAATGTTTATGATAGTAACATCAGATTGTACTCAAGTTCCTTTTATACGTCATAAAATGACCAAAACCCCTTACGAGGCATAGTTTAATTTTAAAACCTAAACGGGCATACAATTTGATATCCCACTGATATTATAACTTGTTTAAAGTATATTGGCATATGGAACTTGTTCATGACTCATCCGGTTACTCGTTATCGCTTATACGCGTACGGTTAGACTTACGTAACTAGTTTATGTAAGTTTGCCGAATTAGGTTTAACCTTATCGTATTTACTTCAAAATCCAGAATGTATTACCCATATTATACAAGTTTTAATACTTGTTGGGTCTAAATAACATTCTATTCCGGTCATCGCTTAATCTAGCGTATCGTACCGTTTTAGATACTTTAAGCTAGCCGGTCTAAGTCTACGACTTAAATAAGACCGTTAGCATTCTGAATTGGTTATATATTACCATCATTCCAGATTAGAGCCACCCGGTAAAAGCTACCTGCATTTAGTTAGATTGGATACGACTGAGTTATTTTGCTGTGAATCAAGTATAGGCTCGGGTAAATACTTTTAACTTATTTTCCCTTATACGGGCTTGGGATACTGTATAATATAATACCGCTTGGTCGTGCATGGAATCATTTAATCGGATTGTGATTAATAAATTGCATAACCCGTGTCCTGGATATCCTCGGCTCATTTCATTTGTAAATGGCCACGATTTATGCACGGGGTGTAGGCATACACCTGACAGATGCAAATGCTAAATAACCCACATGTTGGGGATAACTCCTTTGTGGGTTTTATAGTGGTGAGTCGGTTAATCATGACCGGCTTCCAAACCGGCCTCATATGTATGACAAACATGTAAATCTATATACAAGATTTTAATAAAAATTGTCCCAAGTTATAAAAGGTTTTGTGCCTTGTGCGCCTAAATCAATTTTCGTAAACTCTTTTCAAAAGAGCCAGTTAATTGTATTTACCAGTGAAAACTGACGTATTTTCAAAAGACTAAGTGCCAGGTACTACACGTAATAGGCTGGGAGCTGCTTGGTGTCAATAAAGGATCTTGCAAATTCTTAGGGCCCTAAAGTCTGCTAAACTTCATTTTGTACATTTTATAATGATCCGCCTGTGGATTTAATATTGCAAGCTCGTATGTAATTACCCTTTCGGTATTTTCAGACAATTGGGTTTGTAATAATATTTTATATTCCAAGACTTCCGCTGTGCTATACTGTGTGTTTGACCATGACGAAACCAATCTTACGTCACGATACTCCCTACCGAGCCCACCGGGCTGAGCTGTAAATATCGGGGTGTGACATAAATGTGTCGTTTATCTGAGTACTGAACCCATGTCAGCACTATTAGTCTAACTGGTAAGTGTACTAGTCACTCCTAAGCACTGTCTAAACTGTTTCAAGTCGCGACCACTAAAAATGAATAACATGCATCATGAAATGTATTTGTGAGTTCTCTAAATGTATGTCGTGAAATTATGCACTTCAGATGTTCAAAACACATAACCACATAATATTAAACACTGTTTTAATGGTACAAAAATTACCCAAAAAATGCCAGTTGTCACATAGTTTAACATACCATTTGTACATGTATTTCCCCAAAGTTTAGAAAACTAGAAAACTTTTAAAAGTGGGGACATGAACTCACAGTTTTGCGTCTTCGTGCGTCCTAAACTTCACCGGTAATCTTCCTGGTTTGGGAGGTAACCTATAAGTGTTCTAAATATGTTAATCACCTAAACTTATGATTTACTATTTACAAGTTGTCCATCTTGTTTTATGTATTTGTTTTGTTTTAAATGTATATGTTCTTGAATTGTTAAGATATATATTTTACAAATATATATTTAGTTTTGTATACTTGTGAGTTGTGTTAACGAATTTAGTTCTTATTGTGGCTTCGTGCCTCGCACGAGTAAGATGTGCATGTCCGAGACATGTGTAGGTGGTGTCCATGATAGTCGGGTCTCACCCGTTCGTCGCGTTATCATTAATTTAAGTTATATTTTCTATTTGTAATTATATATATTTTTATTCTCAAAATATATATACATATATAGAATTTAAAAACGATATGTGTTAAAAATAATCTATTTTTAACTTGTCTTGATATGTGTATACTTGTATTATTTCTCAAAAATAGTGTAAGTAAGTTGTTAAATAATATTTTCAATATTATTTTTAGTATAAGTATACTTAAGCAAGTATACATGTATTTAAGTATAAATACTTATGTATTTTATGTTAATTGACAAAAATCATTTCTTATGATTTTTAATACTTTCCGGAATTATATTTCTTAAAAATAATATATTTTTAAGGCTTGTTTGTTATACATATATTTTTTGTCATGTTTGTTAAATGTATTTATATATTTTATCACTTGTCCGATTTTTGTGTATTTTCTATTAATTGTAGTAATTATATATATTTCTCTATAAATATATATATTTGTCCATATATTGTCTAAGTGTCAAAAGTCCATAGATTCAATAAGGAATATATATATATATATATATAAATATCTATTATAACTAATAAATGAAAGTTATTTGGGTCACGTGTCACTTGATTAGGGCATCCTCAATTCCCTTTTCACGCCCAACAGTACTCCCCACTACCTAAAAACCCTAAATCTTCTCCTTCACTTCACTTCTCCTGTAATCCTCTTTTTTCTTTCTCACGCTTCTTTTTTAAACCCTCATCTTCTTCATCTCTCTCTTTCTTCCCTGGAATTTCATACTCTTGAAGAAACACTATGTAGTTTAGGGTTAGATCTGACAAACTCATTGAGTTTGGGGGACGAAAGAGAGTAACGGTGGTGATGATTTGGTTACAAATTTATATACGGCGGTGACACTGGATGATCGGACAAGATCGGAATCAACTGTATACATCTCCTTCGATTGGTGGCTAGAGATGCTTTGCAGAGAGATGATGTTAAACATCTAGGGTTTGGGAGTATAGATGGATTCATCACTGTGGTGGGACACACTCATGTTCTTCAAGTTAAAGGTTGTCATAGTATGTTTGTTCTCCTTTCATTAAGGTAATTTCGTTTCCATTTTTACAAAATTAGGGCTAATTTTAACACTACCAAGTTAAAGGTTATCACAGTATATTGTAGTGATAACGAGAAATCTGGTGAAATTACAGATTATAATAACTTTGATTTATTTTTCTGGTATCAGTTTCGAATACATCTTTGCTACAGTTCATAGACTGTTGGTCAGTATAGGCTGCCTGGATATATATTTCATGTTAATACTTTGTTGGTGTCTTCATTTGTTTTCGTTTTCTGCTTTTTAAAATCTAACATCATCTTTGCTCCCCCTTGAACCAAAACCCTACTTTCCGACATTCATTACTCTCCACGATCTTCCATTTTCTTTTCTTAGTTCTCTTTTATCTTTCAATTTACATCGAAACTGTTGGATCGTTGTTTGACCCTATTGAGTCGATCAGAAGAGTTTAAGTCCAGTTCAAAGGCGGAATCAGAGAACTAGACACGAACACAGCTTGTTAATCTTTAATCTGTCTCTTATATTGCTTTAACAATGATTACAACCTTGACAGAAATTCAGCAGCACTTCGTTACACTTTCAGAAGTTGCATACTGACTGAACTAACAAGTGCCCTATATATAGATGTTAAGATTTCGCTTGAAGGTAACCAGATCTGGTTCAAGCGAAATCTGATGAGTATGATTTCGCTTGAACTAGTCACCAGTTCACTTGAAGCGAAATCTTCACTAACACCTCATATCTTAGTTTCTCGAACCTCGTGCACTTATAATCCTATCCTAATACATAATACAAGACGAAGTCAATAGACATAGTGCACTAACAGACTCCCCCTTGGATATTGACGAAGTCTTCAGTGACTATTCTTGCAATATGAAACCTTCTTCAGTCTTGATCAATCTGCCTTTTCTTTCGTTCAGATTGTAACATTATATGCATCCATCACTTTTTCTCTTCTTCTATCAGCTGCAGGCTCCCCCTTTCATCAAGCTTCCGTGCTTCGGGATCGACACCTAGCTTTCCATCTACAAACTCCTAGCTTTTAGCTTGTCTTCAGACTCCCCCTTAGACTCTGCTCTCGGGATCGTAATCTGGACTATCTTCTGCAATCACTCATACATTTATAAGTAACAACATTTTAGACTATCCAGGAATCGTAACCTGGCACTTCCAATCTTCTAAAACACTTCCCTATCAACACAATTCATTGATTTAGCAGTATTTAAGAATCCAACTCCCTCACAGTTTATCATCCAAGTCCAACTTAATGACCTTGGAGATATTACAAACTGTTTTTGAAATTTTTAAATTTAATTCAAGTTTCAAATTAATGAACTTGTTTTGTTTTCAGAAACACAATCAGCATACTTAGATTTTGAAACTCAACACTCAGACATCGGTTGTCGAAAATAAAGCAGAAATCAAAATCTTTTTGTAATTTCTGAAAATATAAAGCAATAAAGAAATATGTACAAACATATTTACAAACAATATTTTTGTTTGAGTATGCGTCAGAGGATCATATCAGTTTATGACAAGTCACAAGTACCGTTGAGCTTTTTATCACTTTAAGAATTAAACAATTCACTTAGATTGTCGATATACTGATCCACTTAAATTCTCACACAAATTTCAACTGATTCAGGATACGAATTAGATGTCTTATGAACTTAAACTCATTCATGTGTCCCACCTCTTGAATATACTCCCGTATCCAAATCCCAATATTCAGTCTTACAGGTGAGTATACCTAGATGATATCTGTCAGGGGTTAAATGCGAGGGCCGTGAGAGCTCAGGTCGATCTTTCGATACGCAGAGAGATGACGGCTTCGACTTTTTGGTATGTCCCCTTTAGAGGATCTTTTTTTACAACAGCCATGATTAGCATTTTTCAATGTTTCATCATTTTTTAGCTGAGGGTGGTGCTATATTTCAAGCAATGCAGAAAGTATTCTCCGGGGACTAGGTCAGAAATTCCTTTCAGCAGAAGTCCCGGGATAATACCCCAGATATCACTGAGTATAAAGACCTAGTATCTCAGAATAAGGGACCTTTCAAACGAGATTTCAGGGGTTACCAATATATCCAAGTAGTGTTCCCCATGAAATAAGTAAGTTTGAATTTATGTTTATATCCCGAAAAAGTTTACTAAATGTATGAAAACCTATCGGCATATCATCAGTGAGACTGTTTAACACATTTAAACTTTCCAATTCTTTAGCATACTGTAACTGTCTACTGATGTACTATCATTTCCTCTTTTTACGCAAAACTCAAATTTTTGAATTTTATCATGTTTTTGACTTTTTCAAATTTTCAAATGTTTTTGTATTTTCTAACAACATTACTCCCCCTAAAATGCAAAACCATTTAAAGAAAATTTGACAACCAACACTGATAGCTTTGTCTCGCCATCCATTTTCTGCTTCACATGCTCTGATTTGCAGAAAATATAACGTACCCCCATGATTTACAACCCATTGATCTTAACAGTTTGAAAACCGTTTTTCAATCTGATGAAAGTAATCATGTTTGTTCAGCCGTGAGGGTTTCGGCATATTCAATCAACAATTCCCCTTACAACAAACTATTTTCCCATAATGATTTCAAAACACTTAAGTTTGTTTTAATCAGAATGGTTTTTCCGGAAAAATTAGTTTGTTTACCCATCACTTGTGAGTTTGGGGTTATCTCATCACCTTGTTCTCTTTAATACCTTTTTGTACAGATTTTAACAATATAAGATCAAACACCACAATCACTTGTAGAAAATCAAGTACAACTTAATGTCCTTGATTGACCACTTGTAAGACGAAATATCACAGTTACCATCCTGTGAATTTCTCAAGAATGATGCCGATACCTGCTTCACACTTACCAACCTGGAAGCTCCGGCAAGTCAGATTTTTCTATTTGAAAAGTTTCACCCAAGTCTGACTTTCCTTGGGTGTATTTTGAGCTTTTCTCTTTTCTTCATAAAACTCTTTCACTCCTTTTTCCTTACCATCAACCATCTTACTAAAAATATGTTTAACATTGCTATTAAACATTTTTCCAGCATCAACACCTTTTGATTTTGTGTTTGTGGCTTGTAATGGAGGAAATTTTTCATCATTCATCAAAAGAACAGTTTCTTCTTTCTTTACCTCAACTTGTGACTCCTCTGATTTTGTGGAATCAGATTCATTGTCCGAACTTGGCTTATCTGACTTAGATGAGTCAAATTCATCGCCTGATGGTGGCTTGTCTGACTTTGAAACATCAGATTCATCGCCGACCATTTTCTTCTTTTCCTTTTTCTCTTTTGTCCTCAGATTTTTATCTGAAGAATTCGATTTACTTGGCTTTGCAGTCGAGTTAATCGATTCATCAAAACTTTTATTCGAACCAACCAATGAACCCGAAGACAAAATTTTCTCCAAATATTCTCTCGCCTTCTTCCTTTTCTTTCGTAGTCTATCTTTCTGCCCCTGTGAAAGTTTAACTTTCTTTTCTTGAATTGTCTGATCCTGAACTTTAGGTTTTAGAACCTTCTGTTCATGGGGCTTGACTTTGACTGACTTCTTTACCGTTCTTTGAGATTCAACCCTCGATCTTCCCATCGATTTCCTTGGGCAATCTCTTGCAATGTGACCTTTGATCTGGCAGTTATAGCATCTTCTTGTTTCATAATTCCAATTCTGGCAATTAACAGCAATGTGTCCTCTAACACCACAGGTGTAGCACACTCTGTTATCATACCATCCACTTCTGTCAGTCCAAACCTTCAGATCATAACATTGTTTGGCTTGGTTATAATCATTTCTCCTCTTCAATGCTGGATTTGTCTTTTGATCACTGTGGTCAAACCTGCACCACTTATTACCAACATTTTGTGAGTTTTCATTTTTAACTTTTTGTGATTTTTGATAATGATTGGATGATTTATCTGATGAGCTTTTAATTTCAATTTTAGAATTTTTCAAATTTCTATCTTTTTGTTTCTGTTCTGCATTCTTCTTAACAGGTTTTTGTTTAGAACATTCACCTGTTTCAGTAGATTGCAGAACAGTATTTTGAAAATTTTCTTGTAAATCTAAAGATATTTTTCTTTTCTTTTCTTTTTCATCATCAGATATCTCATCACAATCTTCAACTTTGACATTTTCAATGTTGAAATTGATTGGTTTTGGACAAACATGTGATGTAGAAGTTACAAAACCTTTCAATTTAACTTCAAACTCTTTGATTTTAGTCCGAGCTTTTTCAGCTTCTTTTTCAAGCTGAATGATTTTAGCAAGATGAGAATTGATTTCAATTTGTTTTTCAAGATTATTTTTACCAAAAACATCTCTCTCATCTTCTAAAATCTTTAACTGACTCTTAAAATCATTTTCAAATTTTAATCTTTCATTTTCAAACTCTTTTTCTTTTTCTTTCAAAATCTTGTTTTCTGATGTCAAACTGTTCAAATCACTAAGCAGTTTGACATTTTCAGACTTCAAATTTTCACAAATTCCCTGCAACATAAGAATCTGGTTATCATCAGTTTGCTTCTCATCTCTCAACTTCTCAACTTCTGATGTCAAACTTTCTGCATCCTTCAAAAGTTTGTCATTTTCAGCCTTAAAGTTGTCATATTTAGAGCACACTGATTCTGAACTTGAAGATCCAAGCTTCAAAGATTCTTCGTTCTTTGGAATATCCTTTGTTTCCATCTTATATGTTCCTGCACAAAAGAGTTTAACGAAATCAAAAGGATTCATACTTTCATCAATATAACATTTCCTTTTAATATCATATTTCAAAATACTCTTTGTTTCAAGACACACACGAATTCTATTATCAATTTCAGTAATAATATCCAATTCCAATTTTTGTAAATTCTTTTCCATTTTGGTCAAAATTTCCTTCTTTTTCCTATTTTCATTACGAACCTCTCCATTAACCTCATTAAAGAACTGTGTTGGATAAAGTTCTTGAAAAAAATCTTCCCTTTTTAGATCAACCAAGAATTTTTCCCATTTAGCAGGTAATGCATTTGCCAATTTCGATATCTGTTCATCATTTGATATTCTAATATTCTTGTTTCTCAAACTGTCCATTAAATTTTTAAACCGTATTTCCAACTCATCCAACGTTTCATCCTTTCGACACATGAAATATTCAAATCTTTCAACTAAAACCTCCTGTTTCTCAGAAGAAGAACAACAAGTCCAATTGTTCATTCTTTCAAATTTAATGTTTTCCAGTTCATCAAACATTTTGAATTCTTGATATTTGTGCCGTGTAAATCACCTGCAAACAAACAAACAAACACAATCAGTTCAAACAATATTAAACAACTTGAAATAGACTGACACTCGGTTGCCGTGAAATGTTCTCGACACGAAATTTCACTTTGTTGAACAGTTGAAGCGAAATCAACTATTGACCAGTCTTTCAAGCGAAATCTCAAGTTGAACAGTCCTGAAGCGAAATCAACTATTCTGTTCAAGCGAAATCTCAAACTGATGAGTTCTGAAGCGAAATCAAGTGTTAAATCTTGAAGCGAAATCAACTGTTATGTCTTGAAGCGAAATCCCAAGTAATCAGGTCTGAAGCGAAATCAAACATCTTTCTGATTTTCAAGCGAAATTAACTAGTTCGCTTCAAACAATCAATGTTTTCAAGCGAAACCCTACTGAATGTTACGAACTCTTTCAAGCGAAATCAAGTTTCTGTCCAGTTTTTGTCTTTTTTACTTTGAATTTCGGTCTCAAACTTTCAAGGCTTTGTTAGACTACTATTTTATACATTCGGTGAAAAACTCAGACCATTTTGACCGTTAAATCTTGTCCAGATTGAAAAAGAAGGTGTAGAAGTCAGAAAATAGATGATATCAAGCTAAACTCTTCTTCCTGAGCTCTGATACCACTTGTTGGATCGTTGTTTGACCCTATTGAGTCGATCAGAAGAGTTTAAGTCCAGTTCAAAGGCGGAATCAGAGAACTAGACACGAACACAGCTTGTTAATCTTTAATCTGTCTCTTATATTGCTTTAACAATGATTACAACCTTGACAGAAATTCAGCAGCACTTCGTTACACTTTCAGAAGTTGCATACTGACTGAACTAACAAGTGCCCTATATATAGATGTTAAGATTTCGCTTGAAGGTAACCAGATCTGGTTCAAGCGAAATCTGATGAGTATGATTTCGCTTGAACTAGTCACCAGTTCACTTGAAGCGAAATCTTCACTAACACCTCATATCTTAGTTTCTCGAACCTCGTGCACTTATAATCCTATCCTAATACATAATACAAGACGAAGTCAATAGACATAGTGCACTAACAGAAACCCCACTAATTGCTTTCAAAACCCCCAGTGTGTGTACATACAGTCAGTCATACACGTATTTATGCTCAATGTTCTTAATTCTTTTTTCAGGTTGAGCTTTTCTGTGTGAATAATTTAGTTAATTTTTCACTGGAGTCCACCGAAGAATTTATTTGTATGGAGTTTCATTTTACTACACGCGATAATGGAATGCGTGCGGATTTTCAATTGCTTCATATGGTACTTGAGGTAAATATTAAATAATATGTTATTCATCTCTTAGCCAAATGCCAAATGCCAATTTTACATTTTATTATTATTAATTTTTTTTATTCCATGGTCAAGTAAAGTTTCACTTTTGTTGCCGTTATACAGCGTAGTGTGTGGCTAGAAGATGCATTTGATAGAGCGAGACAACTATATTTATCGTATTATCGCTCTATTCCAAAAAGCTTGGAACGATCAACTGCTTACAAACTCATGACAGCTATGTTGGATGAAGACGAACGGTTTATGGAGCCCACACCATATTCATTACAAAATTTGACTTTGCAAACGGTAAAAGATGCAGTGATGAATCAGTTTGCCAGTGATAACATGGAGGTATGTGTTTTTTTATGATTTTTTTTTGTATTGATTCCAAACTAGCGGGATTTCCCTACGCGATGCGGCAGTTCGATTGGAACAGTTAGGTACTACATCATCAATGGCTGCGGATCCTTTGCTCGCACTCGGAAAGATTACAAAGGTAATATCTATACTATATATATAATGCATATCCGAACACTCGGAACCGGTAGGATATCTGTTTATGTTTAGTTATTTAGTTAAATAAACAATAAAATGAACATAAAACATCTATTATATATAATCCTGGTATCTCTTTATATCTCTTTATGCTGATGAAATCGGAGTTCTATGTCACACCCCGACCGCGTTAAAACAACGAAACCGCGGCGGAAACGTCGGGGAGTGTCGTGGCAGAATTATTGTTTCACAACCATGGATTCAAAAAGTTTCGTTTTATTAAAATATTAACATTAAACATTGTCTTAAAGTTAAAACAAACAAGTTAAACATAGACTATCATCGTTATTAAATCACTAAGGCCTCGTCCAGTCCTAAGTGAGCATGCATTCTAGCAATCAACATCATTCAACAACACCTGAAACATATGTAAAAACAAAGTCAGCAAAGAAATGCTGGCGGGCACATAGGTTTTATGAGAGTGTCGGATTCATGGCTCGTTTACATGTGGCAATACCTCATTAGACTACAAGAGTCAAAAGTTAAAAACCTTGTTTTGAAAAGTGTATATGTTAGTGCATTATGTCTGTCGACTTCGTCTTGTATCGAGTCATGTAACAAGATAGGATAAACCAGTGTTCGGGATGCTAGAAACTGAGTTTTGTGTATATGTTAGCTATTTTGCACGAAATAGCCAAAGGCTATTTCGTACGAAATTACCAGTGGGTATTTCGTACGAAATTACCTTTGGCTATTCCGTGCGAAATTAGATGCCTATATATAGAGGGGCATGGTTTGTCATTTGTAACTTTCAGATTTGAGTAGCGAAGCTCTGCCGAATTGTCTCCAGGTGCTGTAAGACTATTATATCAATACAATAGACATTATAATTGAATCAAGCTGTAAACAAGCCCGTTTCTCTGAATTCTGCCTTAGATTCGGATCCAAACTCTTCTGAACGACTCATTCAGGTCGCACAACGATCCTACAAGTTGTATCAGAGCTCAGGAGGAAGAGTTCTTATAGATTTCAGCTTGATTTCATCAGATTTCTGACTTCTACATCTTCTTTTTCAAAATTAACAAAATTTTACGGACAAAATGGATTGAATTTCACACATTATATACGAAACATAGTTTTAATGAATCCTTGAAAGTTTCAGATCATAATTTGACCTATTACTGGATTAATTGGACAAAAATTGTACCGATATGCTGATGTCATCACTATTTCGTACGAAATAGTCATCACTATTCCGCACGAAATCAACATATAGACAATATTTCGCACCAGATTGGAATTTCGTTTGAGTATTTCACACGAAATCACCTATTTCGTTTGAAAATTGCTATTTCGCTTGAAGAAGGTTATTCTGCACCAAAGTGATTTCGTTTGAATTGATTTCGTTTGAAGCTGTATTGCAGGTTATTTCGTTTGAACAGGGTTATTTCGCACCAAAGGCTATTCCGCGTGAAATTTGATTTCGTTTGAAATTGACTGTTTGTGAATTCTTGAAAATCGAATCATGGCCGAAGAATTTTACAACACCTTCTACAACGCGTTTACATCCGAGTCTTCCGAAACTTCAACTGTCACACCAAAAATCATTACAAAAGCGAACAATGAAAACTTTAAACATGATAATTTCTACGGAACAAATTCTAAACCACCAACACTTGAAAGCATTGAAGATTATATTTGGTGGAAAGAACGGTTCATCAACTGGGCAAAAGCTTACGCTCATGAGAGCTGGTTTTGTTTGGAATTTGGTTATAGTAGGCCGACTGATGATAAAGGAGAAGAAACCCCGCTCAAAAGTTTATCAGTAGAAGACAAAAGAGAATTCTCAGCTGAACAGAGAATGATTGCTTTAATTCAATCATCAATTAGACATGACCTGTTTGCTTTACTTCAACATGATGGGTCATCAAAATCTGTCTGGGAAGCTTTACGGGTAAAAGCTGAGGGGGGTAAACAAATCAAGAAAAATAAAATTTCATTATTAAAGAAAGAATTTGATTTGTTTGATAGTTTGAAAGGTGAATCAGTTAGATAAATGATAGAGAGATTTGGTCATCTAAAAATTGAACTTGATCGTTTTGGAATTGTGAAAACTAGAGAAGAAATAATTGATAAGATCATAGAAGCGTTACCACGAGCTGATCAGTGGTAAACGTTTGTATTCATACTGAAAAATGATGCTTTATATGATACAATTTCTCTTGATGTCTTGATAGAAAAGATAGAAAGTCATGAATTGGAGTTACAAAAGCAGAACAAGATGAGCAGTTCTTCGCATCAACAGAATGTCGGTCTTTATTACAAAGGTGCAATACCTTCGGTGAAAGTTAGTGAATCACCAAAAACAGCATTCAGTGGTGTGAAGACAAAAGAACCTCTGACAAGCTCATCAAGCTACAATCCGGGATATCATTCGTCTTCATCAAAAGCAAGTGTTGAAGAATCTGAAGAAGTTCTCTGCAACATTGCCCTCAAATTGAAGAATTCCCCGACTATGAGCATCAATGCAGCCAAGCAACAAATGAGTTTTCTTGCATCTGTTCTGGAATCATATGAAGGTCTAGTAGCTGGCAAAATTGGAAATTCTGAATTGACCAAAGAAGACTATGACCAGATTGATCCGGAAGAGATGGAACTTATCGATATTTGCTGGTGTTTAGCAAGTTGCATTAGAAGAGCTCAGAGATATGTGGAGATTACTGGAAAGCAGTCTATCGGTGGTCCATCAACTAAACTGGGATTTGATAAATCCAAAGTGACCTGTTTCAAATGCAAGCAAAGAGGTCATTTCAAGAGAGAATGTCATAATTCTGCAGTCGATGGAAATGAAAATCCTTTCAATGATGATTATTACCGAAAAGCGATTTACCACCGTAGCAAAGAAGAGCCGAAATTGATTGAAAGTAATCCCAAGAAGAAAGCTTTACTTATACATTAAGATGATGAAAAAGTAGCAGAGGGTTTCAGTTGGGACAAATACGTTCCACCCGATTCAGCATTGGCTGCTAAAATGAAAAAAGGAAAATCAAGAAGAAATTTTGAGTGATCGAGATAATAATCAAGTCAAAGCTCATGGCAGAAAAATATCACAAAGAAAACATTATGTTTTTGTTGCTGAGATCAAAGAGAAAACCAGAGAAGAGATTCTGGAGGAGAAAACATACAGAGAGAAAAACATTGCTTGAAACAGAATTAATGAAATGCAAGAGGAGTATGAAAGTGCTGTGAGTAACAAAAGATGGGACAAGAAGCGAGAATGCTATGTCAACAGAAATGGTGAACCTGTTGTTCCCAAAAAGGACATAGTTTTTTATGATGTTCTTTTAGTAATCCCTCGATCAGTCGAATACTACACAAATGTTGGAAAAGATAAAACATATGTGAAAAGGTTTGAAAAACTTCTTAGAGATGTTATGACTTCAAGTCTGAGGAAGAGAGATGAAGAGAGAATGAAGAAGAATGTTGATGAGATGGTGAACGATTTGAAGAAAGTTGCTGAAGAAGCTAAAGTAGAGGAAGAGAAGGTAGAAGAAAAAGTTATTGGAAAAGAAGCTGTTACTGAAGAACAGCAGGTTGAAAAAGCTGAGAAGAAGCTTGAAAGTTCGGTTGAAGTGAAGGTTGAAAGTTCAGATGATAGTGTTGGTGATACTGGTACTGATGAAGAAAAGAAGAATGAAGATGATCAGAAGCAAATAGAAGCAAACACTGAAGTGCCAATCAATAAGGTAAATTTTGATTCTGAAATTTTAAATGAAATTGTTGAACAGTGCAAGAAATGCACGGAATCATGCAGTGCTTGTACTGAAAAAGACGAAAAATTCAGAACAAGAGATCTTGAATTCACCAAAATCGAAAAAGTTTTTAAAAATAAATACAAAGAAATGTTAGAAAATGAAAAAGTTTTAAAAGATAATGATGAAAAACTTTCAGAAAAATGTAAAAAATTAGAAAAAGAAAATGATATTTTGAAAGAAAATGTTTTGAAAAAGACCGAAGAATGTGATCAAAAAGAAAATGCATGTCAAGAAATGAAAAAAGAATATGATTCAATAAGATTGGCTTATCACATTACTAAAACGTCATATGAAGATGTGAAAAGTCAAATGAAACTTGTTCAATCTAGATTAAGATACTGTTCTGAAACAACTGATATGTTTAAGAGACAGTATGAAATAAAGCAACAAGTTGTAAATTTTTACATTGAGGATGTTGCTAAACTTAAACGTCAGATTGCTGATTTAGAATAGGATAATAACAAGTTAAAAAGTTATCATGCGTCATCATATGTACTTGAAAGAATTTTCAACATAAAACCGGATGGTAAAGATTCTGAGCAAAACAAGAAAGGAATTGGTTCAAAATTTCATCAAGTTCCACCACCGGAAAAGTTTGCATTTTATGATGATGAAAAGGTCGAAAAAGCTTTCAACATGGTAGATCAATTGCCAGATAACATTGACGTAACCTATTCCAAATCTGATGATTCTAGTGATTCAGAGGTGGTAGGTAAGGTCGTTGAAAGTGTGTTGAAAGAAGAGTCGGTTGAAACAGGTAAATCTGAATCACAGGATGAAAGTGAAGGTAATTTTCATGATGGATATCTGAAAAACTCAAAATCTGAGAAAAATTTGAATGATGATTCAAAAGGATTGGTTTATACCATGATTGGATCGGACAAATTATTCTTAGATGTTGTATTCCCGATTCAGAATGTGATTTCAGAAAAGATTGATAAAGTTTTCAAAATGGTTGAGATTGAAAAATCTGAAATTTCAAAGTTTGCTGGAAAGAGTCACAAAACTTTTTATAACAAACCTGGTTACAAGAAGAAAAACATGAAGGCTGGGTTGGGTTATAAAAAGAAACAAAGTTGGAATAAAAATGAAATGCCAAATTTTCAGGCAAAGATGAATTTTGTTCCCGGAACAAGTTCAGAAGAAGAGAAAGAACTCCAATTTAGACGTCAGTCTAATGAAGAGTTCTATGCTCAAAAGAAAAAGCAACAACCGCAGGTCAAAGATGTGTCCAAGAGAACATGTTTCAAATGTGATCAAACTGGACATCTTGCACGCAAGTGTCCAAATCTGAAACCTGTTGATCTTGAGAAAAAGAAGTATGATAATGTTGAGGAACAAAAATCTGAGGATGTGAAACAAAGGTCAACCAGATTTGATTCAAAACAAACTTGGAGGTACAACACAAACAAGTTTGCTTCGAATCAAACTTGGAAATCAAACCCATATAGGTTCGATTCTAGACAGACCTGGAATTCTCACACACCTAGATTAAGAACAACACAGAATTGGAAAATAATTGTTGACGCTACAAAATCAAATGAGTTTTGGAAACCAAAAGTTGTGATTCAAAATCAAAATGTTCAAAAAGAGTCACATTTTTAAAAACGAGGTACTTCTAAAGGTCAAACTTGGAGTGCTAAGAAACAAATTGTTTCAGTAAATGATGAAAAAGATAAAATTAAAATTGAAAAAGTCTTTGTTCAGAATGACAAAGATTTTCCGAAGTTGAATGAAGCATATTGTGTTGAAATGCCTAAGGTTCAACAGACCTGGGCTAAATTGTTCAAGTGATTGAATAGTTTGAATGTGCAGGTGCTCAAGAAAATTGAAGATTGTAAGAATGGAAATTGGAGCAGCCTGGCACGAAGGGAAGAGGAGGCTGCTGATCCCAGTGATGGTTAAACAGGGAGTTTGTTTGATTTCTGTACATAAATAAACAATATTTCAAAAACCCTAAAAATTGAAAAATTTAAAAATCAAAAATATGTTTTTATTTTGTGAAAATTTTGAAAAATCAAAAATATGTTTGTTTTTAAATTTGTCAAAAATTTAAAAAATTCAAAATTATGTTACTTGAATATGCCGAAACCCTCACGGCGGAACAAACATGATTAATTTCACAAGATTGAAAAACGGTTTTCAAACTGTAAAAAAATCAATGTGTTGTAAATCATGGGGGTACGTTATATTTATGCAAAACAGAGCACAAAAAGCAGAAAATGGATGGCGAGATAAAGCTATCAGTATCGGTTTGTCAAATTTTCTTTAGAATGGTTTTGAATTTTAGGGAGAGTAATATTGTCAGAAAATCCAAAAACATTAGAAAATTTGAAAAAACCAAAAACATGATAAAATTCAAAAATGAGTTTTTGTGGAAAAAGAGGAAATGATAGTACATCAGTAGACAGTTACAGTATGCTAAAGAAATGTAATGTATATATAGCGTTAAACGGTCTCACTGATGATATGCCGATAGGTTTTTATACATTTAGTAAACTTTTTCGGGATATAAACTTAAAATTCAAACTTGCTTGTTTTGTGGGGAACATTACTTGGATATATAGGTAACCCCTGAAATCTCGTTTGAAGGACCCCTCTTTCTGAGATACTAGGTCTTTATGCTTAGTGATATCTGGGGTATTATCCCGGGACTTCTGATAATGCGGAAGCAATGGCCTAGTCCCCGTATAATACTTTCTGCATGCTTGAAATAAAAGCACACCCTCAACATAAAAATGATCAAACATTGCAAAATGCTAATCATGTGCTGTTGAAGAAAAGATTCTCTAAAGGGAACACACCTAAAGTCGAACCGTCATCTCTTTGATTTTGCGGAAGCAATAGCCTGAGCTCTCACGGTCTCGCATTTAATCCTTTACAGATATCATCTAGGTATACTCACCTGTAAGATTGAATATTGGGATCTGGATACGGGAGTATATTCAAGAGGTAGGACACATGAATGAGTTTAAGTTCTTAATACACCTAATTCGTATCCTGAATCAGTTGAAATTTGTGTGAAAATTTAAGTGGATCAGTATATCGACAATCTAAGTGAATTGTTTAATTCTTAATGTGTAACTAAGCTCAACGGTACTTGTGACTTGTCAAAAACTGATATGATCCTCTGAGGAAAACCCAAACAAAAATATTGTTTGTAAATATGTTTGTAAATATTTCTTTACTGCTTTATGTTTCAGAAAAATACAAAAAAAATTTGATTCTGTTTTTAGTTTCGACAACCGATGTCTGAGTGCTAAGTTTCAAATTCTAAGTATGCTGATTGTGTTTCTGAAAATAAAACAAGTTCATTAAGTTGAAACTTGAATTTTTTTAAATCAAAAATCAAAAACAGTTTGTGATATCTCCAAGGTCATTAAATTGGACTTGGATGATTAACTATGAGGGATTTGGATGCTCATATTGTTAAAATCTGCTAAAGAGCCAGGATATTTGATCTTTGAAATTCAAAACATTGTTATTTATAAATGTTTGAGTGATGCAGATGTGATTCCAGACTACGATCCCGGTAGCTGAGACTAAGCGGGAGTCTGAAGACGAGCTCAATGCAAGGGGGAACTTGTAACCAAGAAAGCAAGGTATCGATCCCTAAAAGCATGGAAGCTTGACAATAGAGGGAGCCTGAAGAAAATGTTTCTAAAAGATGTTAATGAAAGAGCCAGAGTCAGATTCTGGTATAATATTCAAGATAGAAGCTGATGGAAGAAGATAAAGATTGATGGATGCTTACAGTGTTAGACACTTTTGGAAAGAGTGTGAAGACTGATCAAGTCTGAAGATGTGTCATGCTAAAGACTCGACACTAAAGACTTCGTCAAGATCCAAGGGGGAGTCTGTTAGTGCATTATGTCTGTCGACTTCGTCTTGTATCGAGTCATGTAACAAGATAGGATAAACCAGTGTTCGGGATGCTAGAAACTGAGTTTTGTGTATATGTTAGCTATTTCGCACGAAATAACCAAAGGCTATTTCGTACGAAATTACCAGTGGGTATTTCGCACGAAATTACCTCTGGCTATTCCGTGCGAAATTAGATGCCTATATATAGAGGGGCATGGTTTGTCATTTGTAACTTTCGGATTTGAGTAGCGAAGCTCTGCCGAATTGTCTCCAGGTGCTGTAAGACTATTATATCAATACAAGAGACATTATTTCGCACGAAATAGCCAAAGGCTATTTCGTACGAAATTACCAGTGGGTATTTCGCACGAAATTACCTTTGGCTATTCCGTGCGAAATTAGATGCCTATATATAGAGGGGCATGGTTTGTCATTTGTAACTTTCGGATTTGAGTAGCGAAGCTCTGCCGAATTGTCTCCAGGTGCTGTAAGACTATTATATCAATACAAGAGACATTATAATTGAATCAAGCTGTAAACAAGTCCGTTTCTCTGAATTCCGCCTTAGATTCGGATCCAAACTCTTCTGAACGACTCATTCAGGTCGCACAACGATCCTACAGTATATTATTGCAACATAAGTTTATAAAATCTCGTAGCCATGATTCTTAACCCAAAACATTTGTTTAATTAAATCAAATTGTAAATCATCTCGTTAGTAAAACTCGTATGGTTTATATCATTTAGAAAACATCGTTATGTGACATCGTTTTAAAATCGTTTGCCCAAGTGAACTAAATAATGCCACGGAATGTAATATGATAAAAACACTTATATATAAGAAATACCAGCGGCGTATCTACCATGTTTTTATCATGTTACACCCGTCCCATTATCTAATCACAACCCAAAACCAATCGTTTGTTCAATTCGTTTATCTCGTTTAAATCGTTCCAAATCGTATAAATCATTCTCGTTTTAATTGTGAAAACTACTTTTGGTTGTCTCGCTAATAACATCCAAACCTTCATAACTCGTCTATCGCTAATCTCCCATTAACAAACCACCAAAGGGTAAATTAACAATCACAGATTCAGTCGTTACCCACATAACCCCCCACACATAACCATGGGTGCAGTCTGATAACAGGATTTGTCAGATCCTATGGTACCATAACCTAATACTGGTCGGTTTGGCCAAAACTAATGAATGTTATTCATTATGTAACTACGTCCAACAAGTTTGTTCACATTATTGAAATCGCTATTAGTTTTATATAAACCATATTAATCATTTTTGAAACCATCGTTAAAAAATATCAAAATCGTTTAACACATATGAATCACCCCAAAACAATTGAAAACAGTAAAATAGGGGAACTATGTACTCACATGAGAATGCTTAGAAGTCTTGAATAACAACCAAGCAAAGCTAGAGGGATCACGGAAATCAATCGGCACCTAATATAGGTAGCTATGTTAATAAACCGGACCTAAATTGGAAGATCGGATAGAATGAGGTTTCGTAAACCAAATGAGTATTGGAACTCATGTGATATGGTTTAACAAAGCCTACATTCTAAATCAGAACCTATCCTAAGTGCTTTCGACCCGTTACGACCCATTAAGGTAGCTTACGCTACTTTAACACGTCGTTCACGCAAGTGCGCGTTCGAGACGTCTAACTAGTCCTATGACAAGTATTATATGCCTAAACATGTTTAAATATGTTGCATAATCAGCTTAATGACAAAAGTTTAAGTTACATATGCTTAGAATCGGATTATGCATGAAAAGGGCATTTTAGTCATTTTCCTAAGGCATATAAACTTCCTATCATACAACTAATTAAACTAAGTGACCGTAAGGTATAACCTCGGAAGGTTATTCCCTATACAACTATGGTCACTAAACATGTTTGGTCGGATCCTAATGATCGACCAAATGGGTCGAGCTCGAAAGTCTAAGCGGTTGTTTAGACCGCTTATCTTACGACTCTATACAAGCACTAGACTAAAAGTGACGAGTTAAACATGTTAAAACATGTTTAACTAAGTTAGAAAACAGGTTTTGATATCAAAACAAAGTGTTTTGATACCCAAGGATAGTTTCGTGGCAAAATACACATGGACACGTACTTTGACCGAAACTATGACTCGTCACTACGCCTAATCAACATGGTAATCAGTAGGTATAGTCACAAGGGGCTATAACCATCGTGATTACGCTCACGTTGCAAAGTTCAAACGAACTTTGTGTTGACCAATTCGTGGTCAAAGCAGAAAGTCAAACACTGTTTGACTTTTACGCTTGAAAAGCAATAAAATTACGAAAGAGACTTACAAAGGGTCCAAGCTAGGAAGATCTTGATCCAAAATACTCAGGTATGAAGTTTTGAACTTCAACTTAGAGCAATTCAGACCAAGAGTGTGAGAAATGAGTGAAACTTATGTGGGTATTTATAGAATTCCCACAACTGTTAGGATCGTTTCTCGTTATTCGAGCTTTGATCAAGACCATACATGTGGGCACAAGGTTTATAATACATTGGGAACATTAAAACCAGCAAATGGTATTGAAATTCAGGGATTAAAACCATCAAAACAGGATGGAAAGCTAGATTCAATGTTTCTGTACTGGGCAGCTGTCGCGCCCCGCGTAGAACCCACACCAGGCTTACGCGCCCCGCGAGGGCAGTTTGACAGAATGTCAAAAACAGTCCCTGCAAGTCCAAAACTTGATTTTCGATGCATTTTTGACACGTTTAAGCCCCGTTAACCCCATTTCAAGGCTCTAAAATGAAGTTACAGTATAGGGAACTTAAAATATGCTTAAAAACATCTCGGATGTCGGTTCGTTTGGTCGTAAGGTTGCGTTATTCGGTTAATTATGACGGAAGTCGTAACGGACACAAAAACAATCCAAATTGCGCGACGAATGGTATTTTTGCATTCCAATCACTAAAATATAATATTTTAATGATTACAAAAATTTTTGGATGTCCGGATATATTCAGAACGTAAGATATGCGCGAAAATGCAAACTTATGCACTTTTTGACGCTTTTATTCCCTGTTTGACCAAAAGTTTTTTTTTGCACACCAAACTCCTCAAAGCCTATTTCTAAGCTATATAAAGGATATTTAGGGTATGTTTAACTTATGATCAAGTTCCGGAATGTTTGATATAGAATGAATCGGCATACTTTCACAGTTTGACATAAATAGTCCCTGCGATCGAATAGACTTGTTTTCGACACACCAAACCATCCAAAACTTATTTCAAAGTTATGTTTAGGTTATTTAAGGTATGTTAATCCTATGTCATTATTCCGGAGTGTTTGTCGTGTTAAACTGACTGCGTTTACGCACCAGTTTGCGTATAACTTTCCAGAAAGCGATTTAGAGCTTGAAATTGAACTCGAATCAAATCGTAAAATCATCAAACATAAATACACACATAATAACACCAAAACACAATGTTTTATTGATAATTGATATTGTTTTACATTGTACATCATTTACAGAGCACAGTTGTCACCGTCTCCCCTACTTTAGGAAATTTCGTCCCCAAATTTTAACTAGAGGAAACTTGTGAAAACAAATGCGGATATTTCGCTTTCATTCGGTCCTCACATTCCCATGTAAAATCTGGGCCACGTTTGGACTCCCAGCGAACCTTGACCAATCAAATTCGCTTGTTCTTCAACCGCTTGACATCACGGTCCATTAACTCCACAGGTTTCTCGACAAAGTGCATCGTTTCATCAACTTGAATTTCGTCGAGTGGAATATGAAGATCAGCATCGGCTAGACATCTTCGTAAATTGGACACGTGAAAAGTTGGGTGAATATTCCCAAGCTCTGGAGGTAGCTCTAGTAAATAGGCAACCTTTCCAATTCTTTCAACAATCTTAAATGGTCCAACATATCGTGGTGCAAGTTTTCCTTTCTTTACAAATTTCACCACTCCCTTCCAAGGTGACACCTTGAGTAGGACACGGTCTCTGACTTGAAATTCTAAGGGCTTGCGTCGCATATCCGCATAACTCTTTTGACGGCTTCTAGCTGTCACAAGATTATTGCGAATTTTCTTGAATTTGTCTGTTGTTTCCAGAATGAGCTCAGGTCCAGTAAGCTGAGCTTCACCGATCTCATTCCAACAGACAGATGAACGACATTTTCGACCGTATAAGGCTTCGAACGGTGCCATATTGATACTAGCATGATGACTGTTGTTATAAGAGAACTCGATCAATGGAAGATGAGAATCCCAATTACCACCAAAGTCTATTACGCATGCTCTAAGCATATCCTCCAATGTTTGAATCGTCCTCTCAGATTGTCCATTTGTTTGGGGATGATAAGCAGTGCCTATATTTAGTTGGGTTCCCATAGCAGATTGCATGGTCTTCCAAAAATGAGATGAAAATCGAGCATCACGATCAGATATGATGTCTAAAGGAACACCATGTCGAGATACAATCTCATCAACATAAATCTTGGCAAGTTTATCAGCAGATAGATCCTCGCAAATCGGTATAAAATGAGCTAACTTCGTCAATCGATCGATAACAACCCAAATAGCATCGTGACCTCTAGATGTACGCGGTAATTTAGTGATAAGATCCATCGCAATGTTCTCCTACTTCCATACCAGTATCTCTGGTTGTACAAGCAAACCAGAAGGTCGTTGATGTTCAGCCTTGACTTTGAGACAAGTTAGGCATTTTGATACATACAAAGCTGAGTACGAAGATCCTTGTACATTTTGTTAGCACCAGGATGGATAGAATATCGAGACTTATAAGATTCGTCCATCACTAAAGTGCGAAGATCGTCTTGTTTTAGAATCCACAAACGATCCTTGAAATAGAGTAACCCATCATCTTTCGTTTCGAGTCTAAGCTCAAGTTGAAGTGGTAGCTCATATTTCAATAGGCCTTCGTTTACACAAGATCATTGTGCTTGAAGGACACGAGATTGGATATCTGATAGAGTGCGAACAAAATGAAGCTTGGCTGGCTCCTTTCGACTTAGTGCATCGGCTACGACATTCGCCTTACCAGGATGGTAGCGAATCTCGCAATCGTAATCGTTTAGGAGTTCAACCCAGCGTCGCTGCCTCATGTTCAGCTCCTTCTGATTAAGAATGTGTTGGAGACTTTTGTGGTCTGTGAAAGCCACACACTTCGTGCCATAAAGATAGTGTCTCCAGATTTTGAGAGCAAAAACCACAGCACCCAATTCAAGATCATGAGTGGTGTAGTTCTTCTCGTGAACTTTCAGTTGTCTTGACGCATAAGCTATAACTTTACCTCGTTGCATAAGAACACAACCAAGGCCTAGATTCGACGCGTCACAATAGACAACGAAATCGTCGTTTCCATCGGGCAAGGATAGAACAGGAGCATCACATAGCTTCCGTTTTAGCATTTGGAACGCTTCTTCTTGCTTAGGTCCCCATTCAAAAGGCTTATTCTTCTGAGTCAAAGCAGTGAGTGGAACCGCGATATTCGAAAAGTTTGAAATGAACCGTCGATAATAACCAGCAAGACCAAGAAAAGAATGAATTTCTGTTGGTGTCGTTGATGTATTCCAATCCTTAATAGCAGCTATTTTGGAAGGATCCACATGAATACCCTGCTCGTTAACTATATGACCCAAAAATTGAACTTCTTTAAGCCAGAATTCACACTTGGAGAATTTAGCAAAAAGTTGTTCCTTTTTCAGGAGTTCCAGAGTTAGACGAAGATGTTGTTCATGATCGGCTCGAGACTTCGAATAGATGAGAATGTCGTCGATGAACACAATGATGAACTTGTCTAAATAAGGTTTACAAACCCTATTCATTAAGTCCATGAAGATAGCTGGGGCATTCGTCAAACCAAAAGGCATGACCGTAAACTCGTAGTGCCCATATCTCGTACGGAAAGCAATTTTGGGAATGTCTTCTTCGAATACACGAAGCTGATGATACCCAGAATGCGGATCTATTTTGGAAAAACATGTTGCACCTTGCAGCTGATCAAAGAGATCATCAATTCGTGGTAGGGGATATGGATTCTTGATGGTAAGCTTGTTAAGCACACGATAATCGATACACATTCGAAAAGACCCATCTTTCTTTTTCACAAACAGGACTGGAGTGCCCCAAGGTGAATAACTTGGTCAGATGAATCCTTTGTCAGATAACTCTTAAAGCTGTTTCGATAACTCTTGCATCTCAGACGGTGCAAGAAGATAAGGTGCTTTTGCAATCGGGTTGGCATTAGGTACAAGATCAATATGAAACTCGACTTGACGAACTGGAGGCAGACCAGGCAGTTCATTAGGAAACACCTCGGGATAATCTCGGATAATCGGAATATCTTGAATACACTTGCTCTTGCCTTTCTCTTCGGTGACATGCGCCAGAAAAGCAACATATCCTTTTCGTAAATAACTTTGGGCTTTCGTACACGACATGAGTTTCAATCCACCAGATGGTTTCTCGCCACGAACCTCTAGGACTTCACCAGACGAAAGAGGAATACGAACAATCTTATCGAAACAAACCACCCCAGCATGATGTTTGGTTAACAAGTCCATCCCAAAGATAATGTCGAAACTCCCAAGTTGCATCGGTACGAGTTTAATAGGAAAAAGATGGTTATCGAGGTTCAATTGACAGTCACGAATAACAGAATCCAGTACAAGAGGTTTACCAGTAGCAACTTCGACAGATAAGGGTTTCATTAGTTTAGTTATAGATATTGCAAGTAAAGGCTCAAAAGATAATGAAACAAAACTCCTATCGGCACCAGAATAAAAAAGAACAGATGCAGGTTAATGGTTAACAAGAAACGTACCATTGACAATGAGGTTGTCAGCTCGAGCCTCGTTTGCATTCAGATTGAACGCTCGTCCACGAGCGGGATTCACATTCGCGTTCACGTTGGCATTCGGATTTGCAAGCCTCGGACAATTGTTGCGGAAGTGACCCATCTCTCCGCAATTGTAACACGAACCTGGTGGGAATCTAGCAGCATTCCCCTGAGCTTGTGCTGGATTCTGCGCAGCTTGATTTTGACCCAAACGACAGATGTCGGCCAGGTGTCCAAGTTTACCACAAGTAGAACACTGTTTACAAGCCCGTTGTGCCACATGATGACCGTTGCACCTTGTACAGTGAGGTGCGGTACCAGCATACTGCTTCTTCGTAGCAGGAGGTTGTGCTAGTGGGTTCTGAGCATTTTGCGCAGTAATAGCAAAATTCTGGGAAGCCTTGCGCTTCCTCGACCTTCTTGAAGACTCACCCTTCTTCTTTCCCTTACCTTTACTCTTGTCTTGAACGGAATCGGCCGACTGCTTCTTGTCACCCTTATGAGTAAGCTTACCCTTGCTGACTTGAGACTCAGTCAGGGTTGCAGCCAGTTCGATTGCCTGACGAACAGTGGCAGGATTACTACCAGTGACAATATCTTGCATAGAATCAGGCAAACCATCGATATACCTCTCAACCGCTTTCTCTAATGGAGTAACCATAGTGGGACACAACAAACTCAGCTCTTCATAACGATCCGTATATGCATGGTGTTCTCCCCCATCTTGTTTTAGATCATCGAATTCTCCCTCTAATGCTCGAATCTCGTGACGGGGATAGAACTCTTTCATCATGAGAGCTTGAAGCTCTTCCCATGTTTTTGCCATCGCCACATCGGCACCCCTATTACGCATTACACTGTTCCACCATGTAAGAGCACGCTTCTCGAACACACTTGATGCTAACTCAACCTTACGCTCATTCGGACATTGAACATGTCTGAATGTGCTCTCCAAACTTTCGAACCATTGTAGGAGCGCAGTTGCTCCTTGAGACCCAGAAAACTTTAGCGGTTTAGCTGAATTGAAATTCTTGAAACTACACTGAGCATTATTTTTGTTATTGTTGTTGTATAATTGATGGATCTGGGTTACTATGTTCGGAAGCACAGCAGCCATTTGCTGAGAGACAAGGGCTGTGATTTCTTCGTTAGTTGGAGGTTGTGCATCTCGTCGAGGAGGCATTTTCTAGAAAGAATAAGGAGACATGAGAAACGAGTGAGATCGACAATCGGATAAACAAAAGAGGTATTGAAAACATCGACAAAAACACAAGGAAGACGATCATTCATTTGTTACCTCCAACAAACAAACGACACGCAGTGACTAATCAAAGTAAATGGGTCAATATAATGTATCGCAAAGACCTGCTTTAGCCTATAAGTGGACACTTACCCCAAGAGTTCCCAGGTAAGAGTGACTGGTCCGATTATGTGGGTTTGTACGAAAACTCTAGCCTTAGACAGAAAACTCAGGATACAGGCATCCACTCTTCTAGATTGCAAGTGTTCACACTATAAGACCCAAACTTGAAGAGATTTTGAAAACTTAGAGGGTTCAAAAGCTTATAACAAATCATCTATGGAGAGATGATAGGTTTTCAAAGCAGATTTATTATTGTGTTCTCGGTGTGGTTATCACCTAAGGATAGGTGACGGTATTGTTTTAAAATCTAAACGCAAGAAAACTTGCTTTAGGGTCCTAGAAAAGTTATAGTCTAGGTCAAAGCATTACTAATAACCTAATTCCCTATAACCATTGGCTCTGATACCAACTCTTCTATCACACCCCGAACGCGTTAAAACAACGAAACCGTGGCGGAAACGTCGGGGAGTGTCGTGGCAGAATTATTGTTTCACAACCATGGAGTAAAAAGTTTCGTTTTATTAAAATATTAACATTAAACATTGTCTTAAATTTAAAACAAACAAGTTAAACATAGACTATCATCGTTATTAAATCACTAAGGCCTCGTCCAGTCCTAAGTGAGCATGCATCCTAGCAATCAACATCATTCAACAACACCTGAAACATATGTAAAAACAAAGTCAGCAAAGAAATGCTGGCGAGCACATAGGTTTTATGAGGGTGTCAGATTCATGGCTCGTTTACATCTGGTAATACCTCATTAGACTAAAAGAGTCAAAAGTTAAAAACCTTGTTTTGAAAAGTGTATAGTATTGCAACATAATTAACCAGCTCAAATCAAGTTGGTTATAGTTTATAAAATCTTGTAGCCATGATTCTTAACCCAAAACATTTGTTTAATTAAATAAAATTGTAAATCATCTCGTTAGTAAAACTCGTATGGTTTATATCATTTAGAAAACATCGTTATGTGACGTCGTTTTAAAACCGTTTGCCCAAGTGAACTAAATAATTCCATGGAATGTAATATGATAAAAACACTTATATATAAGAAATACCAGCGGTGTATCTACCATGTTTTTATCATGTTACACCCGTCCCATTATCTAATCACAACCCAAAACCAATCGTTTGTTCAATTTGTTTATCTCGTTTAAATCATTCTCGTTTTAATTGTGAAAACTACTTTTGTTCGTCTCGCTAATAACATCCAAACCTTCGTAACTCGTCTATCGCTAATCTCGCATTAACAAACCACCAAAGGGTAAATTAACAATCACAAATTCAGTCGTTACCCACATTACCCCCACACATAACCATGGGTGCAGTCTGATAACGGGATTTGTCAGATCCTATGGCACCATAACCTAATACTGGTCGGTTCGGCCAAAACTAATGAATGCTATTCATTATGTAACTACGTCCAACAAGTTTGTTCACATTATCGAAATCGTTATTAGTTTTATATAAACCATATTAATAATTTTTGAAACCATCGTTAAAAAATATCGAAATCGTTTAACACATATGAATCACCCCAAAACAATTGAAAACAGTAAAATAGGGGAACTATGTACTCACAAGAGAATGCTTAGAAGTCTTGAATAACAACCAAGCAAAGCTAGAGGGATCACGGAAATCAATCGGCACCTAATATAGGTAACTATGTTAATAAACCGGATCTAAATCAGAAGATCGGATAGAATGAGGTTTCGTAAACCAAATGAGTATTGGAACTCATGTGATATGGTTTAACAAAGCCTACATTCTAAATCGGAACATATCCTAAGTTCTTTCGACCCGTTACGACCCATTAAGGTAGCTTATGCTACTTTAACGCGTCGTTCGTGCAAATGCGCGTTCGAGACGTCTAACTAGTCCTATGACAAGTATTATATGCCTAAACATGTTTAAATATGTTGCATAATCAGCTTAATGACAAAAGTTTAAGTTACATATGCTTATAATCCAATTATGCATGAAAAGGGCATTTTGGTCATTTTCCTAAGGCATATAAACTACCTATCATACAACTAATTAAACTAAGTGACCATAAGGTATAACCTCGGAAGGTTATTCCCCATACAACTATGGTTACTAAACATGTTTGGTCGGATCCTAATGATCGACCAAACAGGTCGAGTTCAAAAGTCTAAGCGGTTGTTTAGACCGCTTATCTTACGACTCTATACAAGCACTAGACTAAAAGTGACGAGTTAAACATGTTAAAACATGTTTAACTAAGTTAGAAAACAGGTTTTGATATCAAAACAAAGTGTTTTGATACCCAAGGATAGTTTCGTGGCAAAATACACATGGACACGTACTTTGATCGAAACTATGACTCGTCACTACGCCTAATCAACGTGGTAATCAGTAGGTATAGTCATAAGGGGCTATAACCATCGTATGATCTTGCTAGATGGTGATTAAAGACATAATCTAGCAAGATGAGAGGATGATTATGTTGAAGATCAAAGTGATCATCCTTATGTAAAGCATGAGCTTGAAGTATAAATTGTTTTTCTTGAAAAATGATGATCAAAGTAAATATAAAGTCTTGTACACATATGATTTTAAGAATGATTTCTCAAGAAACCAAGTTAAAATACAAGATTTACATAAGCTTGGTTCTTAAAGAAATTAATCACATTTTTAGTGGTTAATCAAGTGTAGAATCATGTATTTAACAAGAAAAACTCAAGAAGAAATATTTTTAGAAAAATGATTTACAAGTTGTAAACATCTAAATCTTTCAAGAAATAAATAAATAACCACACTTTAAAGGGTAACTAGGCTTACTAAACACACTAGTGAGTTACTACAAATTTTTATAAACTTTCAAGTTCATGAAGTAGTGATTATGGCTTGATTTTGGCAAATTGGTAAGTATTGTTTGGATTATTGTTGATTGTGATGATTTATAAAAGAAAATGATATACTTTGAAAGCATGGAAACCTCCATTTTTAAGGGGAAACTATGGCAAAATTTTTCTAGAAATTAAACACTTAGGAAAATATTTTTAAACAAATATTTACAAGTATATTTTAACCATGATTTTTCATATAAAGTTTGCCATAATTTTTGTTACAAAAATTACAAAATATTGGAGGTTGGTTTTTGATAATAAAAGTGACTAAATACGTATTTAGGAGAATATATATTTAGATGTCACAATGTGTGTGATTACTTGTATATTATATGTATTAGTTATATTATTTTAGGACGTGAAATAATAGAACTCACCAAAATACCAAAAATTACAATACAAAATATTACCAAAATCACAAGAAATAAATAATATAATTTATACCCAAAGTTTGGGCAAACCGAACAGGGAATATAACTTACCTAAATATTTCGGAACTAAAGTCATAAGTACATTTTAGTAAATGGTATTTTGGAAACCAAGGAAACGAAAATATGATGTTTATAAACATTACAAAAATATATCATATTTTTGACAAAAAGAAAATATATTATTTTTGGATAAAGAAAAATATATATGTTTTCTTGAAATTATTAGAAGATATATTATTTTTGGGAGAAAATATATATTTTCTTAAATAAACATAGAATACATTATTTTTGGGTGTAAAATAGATTTATATATATTTTCTAAGTTAAACTTGAAAATATATTATTTTTGAGGTTTAAACGAAAATACAATTATTTTTGCCAAAGAAAAAATTATAAATAATTTTTCTATGTAAGTTTCTTAAAATATATATTTTGAGAATATATTTTTTTATTAGAAATATTATTCCGGAAAAGTTAATACAAAAATTAAGTATAAGAATACTTAATAAACACAATAAGAATACGTATCCTTGTACGTATAAATATACACCGGAATACGCCACCAATACTTGGCAAATACACAAGTATGATTATACCCATCCTTGGGAGAACACATACGTATAACTGCATGATATACCAAGTTAGAATATATTGTTTTAACAAATATTCCAAAGGATTAGTACATATAATTTAAGTTAAAATATTATTATTTTAACAAAATAATTATATACTTTGGGATAATACAAGTACTTCAAAAACGTAACTCAAGGATGCTAAGACATAACAACAAATACAAAGAGTCGTTACACGACCTAAACGTCTAATAAAACATGGCACGTGTCTGTGTAGTTGTACGACTCATAGAAGGACCTTTGAGCATACGAGATAGCAGGACGCAAACTTGTGAGTTCATGTCCCCCTTTTTCTCTTACTGTTTTTGGATTTATAACTCTCGGGGGGTGGAATACATGTTACAAATGTTCAAATGGTATGATTTGGCTATGAAATGAACTATTAGATCATGTGAGCATAGACTGAAAACTGAAATGCCAATAACACTCAAAAGAATCATGGACAAAGGTTAGATCTAACGGGTATGGCCGAGCCCCACTCATGGTCCTTATGTGACCACTTAGAATGCTTTAGTGTCCCAGTCGAGGTGATTCGACAACGGTCAAGGGTGATTTGACACAGTCAAGGTGATTTGATACGGTTAAGGGAATTTGACATAGTCAAGGTGGATTTGACACAGTCGAGGGGAATTCGACACAGTCGAGGAGATTTGACAAGGATAAAAGCCTACTCATATTGAGTGCTCCCTATGTCTTCACATACATTAATGTCCTTGCAAAACATTAATTTGATCTGGTCATAGACGCTTTTCATACCTGTTTTCAAAGGAGTCTCTCAAATGTTTACAAGTTTATCAGTACTCATACAAAACGCATGAACTCGCTCAAATTTTGTTGATGTTTTCAAAATTACATGTATTTCAGGAAACAAGTTGGATCTTGGGCGCAGGTGTTGTTTCGGGATATGAATAACAAGTTTAGATGTCATCCACTTTTGTTGGTTTGTAACTTGATCAGAGGTTGTGTTGTTTGAAACTTAAACGACTGGTATTGTAATATTTTAAACTTTATGAATGGATGAACATCGTTTTGATCATACAGTTGTTTATTATAATTGAATGCAATGATATTGAACAAGTCACACATCATACGCTTCCGCAAAAGTCAAGGTGTGACAGTTTGGTATCAGAGCTTCGATTGTAGTGAACTAGGATTCCTTCTCGAGTCTATACTACAATCACTAGGACTCCCTCACGAAAACATTTTCACAAAAAGGTTTTTCATTGCATTCACGAAAGCGCCAAGATCCATGAGTCAAACATTTTTCAAAGAAAAGATAAAGAAAGGACATTAGTCCCAGAAGAATACCCCAATTAAAGTGCCAAATGAGGTATAGTCTACGTAAGATAGACTTGCCAAAGACGAAATGACCCCCCCCCCCCGAAAGGGCAAATGAGAGTTATATGTGACATGATGCATTTATTTGCCTGTTTATACTAAGTAACATATTTATTCATTAATACGTATATATATATGCGTATAAGTGTACGGAATAAATACTGACGTGAACGAGATACCTTCGACTTCGAATCCTATTATTGTTCTTGACTCGCACGATGAGACTATCGACCTCGTGTTTATTGCGAAGCTCATGGCTGGAGTGATTACCAAATGAGATCCTGAGCTGGTTCCGTAGAAGATGGTTATTTTTCCCTCTTGAATGAGGAGGTGTTGACTATTGTAGTGACGACGAGGCGGAGGATGCAACCTTGGATAACAACCTTATCAGCAGGATGAGGTCCCTGTGGATTTTGTGAAACTAGGTCGACGACACTCTTGTCCAGACAAGGAAGATGGAGTACTCATCTTGATGGTTCCCCCCCAACTACTAGGAATTCTCCTTATTCCTATTACGTCTAAGCATCATACCTATTCGCGTGTAACGATAACGGATGTTAGCGCGTGGACCACCACAATGGTCCTTTCCATGTCAGAGGTATAGGGACAGTAGTGTCCCCTCTGTGGTTGATCATCTGCATTGAACGAGGGAAAATTTGGGGTGACCATGCAAGACAATTTATTATTACGGGGGCCCACGTAATAACGACTTGTAATGCATGGGAATCCTGGTGGACTCTGCGGGTCGAGCTAATGATCACCACCCATCCAAAAATAATATCTAGGTGTTCACACCTTCATCTAGTAGAACAATACCTAGACAGTTGCTTTAGCACTCTACAAAGTAGGAAACCTGTCTTTGCCTACTTCGTGTCTGACACTTCTACCCGTATACGAGTCGTTTGGGAACCGATATCTAACCAAGTGAAGATGGGTAACATTCGGGAAAGATTCAGCAACTTTACACTCTCTATCACCCCTATATGTGGTAGGAATGCACAACCCTCATCTCTTGGGAAGTATACTCATCTTTGTGAACTAAAGACCTAAGAAGACCAATGTAGAAGGAAAATAACTACTACTTTCATATTATGAAACTTGTATGACCGAGGTGATGTACCCTCGAGTTCATTTTGTTCTCCCTGTTACAAACAATAAGTCAAGTTGTCAAGCATATATGAAAGCTCAATGGTCGTTTTCTTACTTATACATTGTTGATTATATATGCATGTGATGTTAGGTGAATGCATGTTCGCTTGTGATGATAAATACCTCATAGACAATTATGGAATGTTGTCTAACCTACCCCATACCTTTTTGCCAGAAGAAAATGCCGCCCAGACGTGACACGGACACCAATACGTTACCAAAAATTGAGGCCGAACTCAATGAGCGCATTTCCCAAGCTATAGCGTAGCATGAAGCCCTCCGCTCTGAACCCAGTGGTGGCACTCCTGGAAATAACCCTCCAACTGGCTGCACCTATAAACAGTTCCTGGACTGCAAGCCATTGAATTTTGATGGCACAGGAGGTGCCGTTGCTTTTGTTCGTTGGGCAAAAAAGACTGACTCCGTTATGAGAATGAGTAAATGTTCGCCCGAGCAGAGAGTTACCTATATTTCAGGGTTATTTTTGGATGGCGCACTCTCCTAGTGGAACCTTCAGGTTCAGACCCTTAGCAAAGCTACTACTTATGCACTGAGCTGGGACGAGCTCAAGGAATTAATGCGGAAGAAATACTACGCCAGGGCCGAAATCCAGAAGCTTGAGACTGAGTTCTGGAATTTGAAAATGGACGGGCCGAAGATTGCTGAGTACGTCCAACGCTATCACGACTTGTCTAGGGTTGTTCCCTACTTAGTCGAGCCTGAATTCAAGAGGATTGAACGATTCATTTGGGGACTTGCACCTCAAATCCTGAGCATGGTTACTACCTCAAAGCCTCCAACCATCACAGAGGCTATCGATTTGAGTGTTACACTTACTGAAGAAGCTCTTCGTATGGGAAAGTTTTCGGGATTTGAGACAAAAGAGAAAGAAACTCATGTGGAGTCTTCGGGCAATAACAAAAGAAAGTCTTCGAACCTAAAGATAGGCACCCAAGCTAGTTATGATAACTCTAATGCAAACAAAAGAAGGGAAGTGAACCCGCCTTATGGCATGAAAGCTTATGGAGCCACTAATAAGGCAGTGTTAAAGTTTATTTGGGGGCTAAGCCGAGATGTGAGGAATGCAAGTTTCACCAGAAGGTCGATGTCTGAGGCCTAAGTGTGAGAGGTGTGGAAAAGAAGGACACAGCAAGGATACCTGTTGGGCGAAGTATCCCAAACAAGGAGGAAATGATGACGGCAACCAAGATGGAAACGATAATGGTAGAATTCCAGGTTGCTTCAAGTGTGGGGACGTGGGGCACTTTAGGAAAGATTTCCCTAGGAAGAACCAAGCGAGGAAGAGTCTTCACGATCGGAACTCGTGAAGCACGCCAGGATCCAGATGCGGTTACGGGTACATTCCCTATTAACCAACTCTATGCATCCATTTTGACTGATACTGGCGCCGACTTTAACCTTGTATCCTTAGGAATTAAGACCTTACTTGCCCTAGTTTCAAGTAGGATAGACGCCCCGTATTCTTTAGAATTGGAAAATAGAAGGTTAGTTAAAGCAGATGAGGTGATTAAGGATGTATTTTGGAACTTAGAGAGCGGGAACCTTCTATTACCGTTGACTTGGGAAGTCATGATATTGTAGTCAGCTTGGATTGGATATCCAAGGATAGAGCTGAAGTTGTTCGACATAAGGAAAATCATTCGCATCCCTCTTGCGAATGATGAGACACTTATAGTACATAACCTTCTTGCAAAAGATGCGAGGGCACTAGGCCCCATAAGGTGGTGGATTTGCGACGTCTCACATTGGCCATAGAGACACAGAAGAGCCTCCGGATAGGCTACTTTGCCTCCCTTGTTCATGTTGTCAATAAGGAGACCAAGAAGCCAAAGCCTGAAGACATCCCCGTGGTGGAGGAATTTCTAGAAGCCTTCCCTGAAAACTTGCCAGGGTTACCTCCACAGCGACCAGAGGAGTTTAGGATAAACCTAGTGCAAGGAGCGGCACCGGCAACGGATGACGCCATACCGAATAGCTTCGTTCGAGATACAAGGACTAACGACTCAACTACAAGGACTGCGAGAATGAAGGATTCACCAGACCAAGCTACTCGCCTTGAGAAGCTCCGGTACTATTCGTTAAGAAGAAAGTTGGCAGTTTCTGTTTTGCATCAACTTCAGAGAATTGGATATCAATAACCGGTATCCTTTGCCAAGGATTGATGACTTGTTCAACCAATTACAAGGTTCTAGTTACTACTTGAAGAGTGACTTGAGGTCAGGCTGTCCTCAACTGCGAATACAAGAAGAAAGTATCCCTAAAACGACCTTTAGGACTCGCTTTGAGCATTACGAGATTCCTTGTCATGCCGTTTGGCTTAACAAATGCATCGGCAGTATTCATGGACCTCATGAATCAGGTGTGTAAGTCATACCTGGATAAGATCGTGATTATATTTATTGACAGCATTCTTATATGCTCAAAGACCAAGGAAGGTCATGAGCAACATCTGCAATTCATCTTGGGACTCTTAGAGGAAGAACAGTTATGTGCTAGGATGTCGAAGTGCGAACTTTGGATTCGCGAGGAAAGATTCTTAGGACAAGTGGTGAATAAGAATGAGATTCATGTCGACCCTGCAATCAAGAACTAAGGAGTCCCTAAGACACAACTAAGAGTTTTTGGGGATTGTAGGCTGTATCAGACGACTCCTAGAAAACTTTTCAAGGATTGCACAACCGCCATCAACCCTAACCCAGACGATACCTATCTTGTCTTCACCTGATAGTACCAATAGAATTGCGGTTCTCGTGACGCTTCTCGACAAGGTCTCGATTGCGTGTTGATGCAACGAAACCAAGTCATCGCGTACGCATCACGTTGGTTAAAGAATCATGAGAAGAGGCCTTGATCTAGGTGAAGTACTTGCGCGTTGAAGATTTGGTGTTATTACTTGTATGGAGAACGCTGCATGAACTTTACTGGTCACAAGGGTTTGCAGCACATCTTTGATCAGAAGGACTTAAACATGAGATAACGAAGATGGATTGAGCTACTGAATGGTTATGATTGTGAGATTAAGTGTCACCTGAATAAGGCAAGCGTTGTAGCAGACGCCTTGAGCCGCAAGGAACGCGGAAAGTCTCTAAGGGTGCGAGCCTTAGAGATGACCATACAGACGAACCCCGCTACTCGGATTCGTGAAGCTGAGCAAGAGATGCTCAAACCAGAGAACCTTCAACCTGAAGCGTTATGCAGAATGGAAGTACAGTTATTGCCTAAGGAAGATGGAACCTTATACTCCATGGGACGACTTTGGAATTCCGACCCACGACAATTTATGTATGCTTATTTTGGGCAAAACGTAGAAGTCAAGGTACTCGATCCATCATGGATCCGACAAGATGTACCAAGACTTGAAGGATTAGTATGGGTGGCCCAAGTCGGAAGCTGATATAGCTACCTATGTGGGTAACCGTCTTACTTATGCCGAAGTTAAGGCAGAATACCAGAAAGCACCAGGGCTGCTGCAATAACCTGAGATTCCCATGTGGAAGTGGGAACGAATCTCAAAGGATTTTGATTACAAAGCTACCAAGAACCCAAAGAGGTCACGATAGGATTTGAGTGATTATTAATCAACACACCAAGTCTGCACTTTTCCAAGCGAACAGTGAGGAAGACAGCACAAGGGAATTAGCAGAGATTTATCTTAGAGAGAATGTGGCACGTTATGGAGTGCCTGTTTTTATTATATCCGACCGAGATGGTCGTTTTGTGCCGAGGATACGGCAGACGTTTCAGAAGGCGTTTGGGTCATGATTGAACCTTAGCACCGCCTCTCACCCTCAGACAGACGGTCCAAGTGATCGGACGATACAAACTTTGGAAGACCTGCTACGTGCTTGTGTGATGAACCTTGATAAAAAGTTGTAATACTCACTTGCTCTTACTGGAGTTTTCCTACAATAATAGTTGTCACACCGCCGTTTAGGCCGCCTCATGTGAAGCCTTATATAAACGTAAATATCGGTCCCCTTTGTATTGGGCGGAGACCGGAGATAAACGATTTACTGTCCTGAGTTGGTTCAAGAAACTACAGACAGGATCGTTCGGATACGTGATCGTATCAAGTCAAGCATGTGGTATATGGAGAATCTACGCCGACAAGCGGCGGAAACTGTTGGAATTTGAGATTGGAAATATGTTCTTAATGAAAGTCTCGCCTTGGAAGGGCGTGGTACGTTTTGGAAAGTGTGGGAGGTTGAACCCACGATATATTAGACTTTTCGAGATTCTGGAAAGGATCAGAACCATTGCTTACAAGCTGAAACTTCCAGAAGAAACTTAGTAGTGATCACGACACGATTCACGTGACTTGTCTTTAGAAGAGTCGGACTCAAGAAACAGTCGTTATTCCCGCAAACAAGTTTCACGTCAACAACAAACTCCAATTTACTAAAGAACCTTTTAAGGTTACGGGCTGGAATCCACTAAACACGGAGAAGTCGTATTAAACTTGTTAAAGTTCGTAGGAATTCACATCATGGCCCATAATTTACTTGGGAACAAAAAGGCCAAATCAAGTCTAAGTATTTATACCCATTTCACAACTCCCCTGCAATCTATACGTAGCTTGAATTTCGGGACGAAATTCTTTTAATGGGAGGAGAATGTGACAACTGGCATTTTTCCATGTGTTCCGTACAATAATAAACAGTAATATGTGCTTTAATGACTGTGCATGATTTAATTAACAAGACGAATAATTTCCTGATTTCTGTCATATACATACAAAGGCATTTCATGTTGCAAGACTGTTTATCTTCATTAAATGCAACACAATATGGTACAATAAGTGCACAGAACAAAGTTAGCACAGTTATCAGACAAACTAGAAGTACTGACGGGAGTTCAGTACTTAGACGGACGTGATATTAAGACACAGAATGAGCCCCAGAACCAAGTGTTACACTAGAATAGTGTGTAGGAAAGTAGGGATTACAAAACTGCCTTCCTAGTGATGACATAGGTACCGGAAAGTGCCAGAAACATACTAAAACTGCAGAATTCTGCAGAAAATAATCAAATCCAGCAAAAATTCAGCTTTTAGCATCTAAATATAATGCAGAAAAGTGGTTTAATGGTCCAGAATACTTTCCTAAGTGCCGGGAATCGAAACTGTCATAAAACACAACAAAAAGCACACTAAACTGCGTAATTTAGCACCTTAACGAACCGGTAACCAACCGAATAACCGGACACTACCCGAAATATTAAATTTTTACTAGAAGCATTGTTTTAGCGTTACGAAGCTAGTTATGGTCACCGAACATCATATTACATCTCATAAACACTAAATATATAAAATACCTAACTAGCACCATTAAATCCTAACTAAATCATGTAACTTACCATTGAAATGTTACACTTTACCCCCCCCCCCCTCTAGTTCACGGCCCAACATGGGGACCCACCTCAAGATTTTGTTGCATTTGTTTAATTGATATGTTCATTCCTTTAGAGACATAAGGACCAAGGGATTTATAAATGTTGGAGACTTTTCCTTTAAAAACCACAAGTTACTAGCACAAGTTCATTTCACCATTTTCACAACACAAACTCCTTCCTTCTTCCCTCATACCTATGGCTCACACAACACACACACACCTCTCCATTTTTCAACACGTTCAATGAATTCCAAGGTGAACATAAGGTGTAAGAAGCATAGTTAGGAAGCTAGGAAGCTAGGAAGCTTTGGATGTTGAAGGACCTCTTGCTGTGACAACTGTGTTCTGTAATCATCGTATAATGTAAAACAATGTTGATTATCAATAAAACAATGTGCTTTGGTGTTATTATATGTGTTATTGTGTTTGATGATTTTACAATTTGATTCGATTCCGATTTCAAGCTTTAAATCGCTTTCTAGAAGGTTACACGCAAACTGGTGCATAAACGCAATCAGTTTAACGCGACGTACACTCCGGAACTGTGACATAAGCCAAACATATCCTAAATATCCTTTACATAACTTAGAAATAAGTTTCAAAGGATTCGGTATGGCGAAAACATGTTTATTTGAACTAAAGAACTATTTACGACAAAACTGCGAAACGAACGTTGGTGACCGCCCGGATAATATTTAAATCCCAAAAATATTCTGTTATGATTAAAATTTTATTTTTAATCAGGTTCGTGTTGAAAAATAAATTAAAACGTTTAAAAACGTTATTTTTCAAGTTTAAGCGCGTACCGCGTGTTTCTGCGCGACACAGTGCTTCTACTACAAAAACGCAGACAACGCACCCAGTCTTGGCAACTGAAATTTATTTCAGTAATATTTTGGCGAGTTTATTTTATAGAATAATAAAAATAATTTAGAACGCCATAAACCGGGATTTAAACGCTAGATAAAATACCCATTATCCAGTTAAATACCTGTTTTATCTATTTTACCAACAAAAATTACATTTAACACCCCCCCCCTTCTCAATTTACGGTCATATATATGTGTGGCCCCACCAAATTTTTGATAGATCTTGCCAATATCTTATTTGATTTTGGTTTGGACAAGTGTTATACATGCCTTCATTCTCATACCTTCTAAATCTCTACATATCTTACAAGATCATTTCTCACTCTACAACACACAATCCTCCTTCCCTCTCTCTCTCTCCCAACCGTCCACACCCCTCCATCACCATCTTCATCTCTTTGCAACTTTGTTCTTGTAAATCAAGCTCCATTTCTAGCAAACTTCAAGTTGGTGTGAAGATACAAGGGAGTTTCCAAGGTGTTTTCAAGTGATTTCAAGCTTCCTACCATCAAAATCTCATCCCGCAACCTACTTGAATCTTGAAGGTATAACATTTATGTTTAAATCATACTTTTGATTCTTGGTTGTTCTTGATGATTTGAAGTTTCTCTTGAATCTTGGGATTTTCACAAGCTTGAAATCTAAAATGAAATGGGTCATGATACAAATAAAAATGGTGATGTTTATGTGTGTGTGTATGACCGTACATACATATACATGTGTGTATGAGTTTTGAGCTTTATGTTTGATAAGTACATGTTTAGGTTGTTGCTTGTTCTTGAATAATAGTTAAAAATGCAAGTGGTTGATGATCTATGTATGATATGATAAATGTTAAATTACATCAGAAAATAAACATAAATAAGTTTCATTTTGATGCATCTAAACTCATATGAAATGCTGATGATATGATAGTATGCTTTAACATTTGTACATGAGAATACATGTTGATTTAAAGCTCAAGAAGTGATGAAAAATGGCTATATGACAAAAATATTTTTGAACAGGTTATAAACACAAAAATAACATTTATTTGGTATATTATAATGGCATGAAACTTTGACATAGGTTTGATGGCTTTGCATGTTGTACATATAGCTTAAAAAGTGGTAAAATATGTGAAATCTGCATGATTTATGTGCTTTATGTAAGACCTGCACTATCATGAGTATAACCACTATTTTATTCAGTAAATAACATGGGTTATGTTAAAATTTCAAGTCGTTTCGATTTGGGATCGTTCGGGTAACGTTTGATGCAAAACTATGCGGTAAAACGGTTAAAAATCGGCTTTTCGGAGGATTTTTATAAGACTGTTTTAGATCAGTAACCAACTGATATTTTTACTATAAAAATAAGTAATTTAACTTATATTAAGTTTACTTGGTGTTTGGTTGGTCATACGTGACTTCCGGCGGCTAAAAACGTTACCGAATCGCTAAAATACGTGTTTTTCAATGTACACTAGAATGGATTGTTCATGGGTAAATTTTATGTGTTACAATGTGCTATGTGTTTTACTATATGTGTATGATGATGTGTTAGTGTTGACAAGATTATGTGTATTACGCTAACTCATATATATATAAATACACCAATATAATAAAAAATAATAACTTTTCGAGAAAATCTCAAAGTTATGTGAAAATTATAAGTATCGGAGAAACTTATGTATTTTTGTGGGATTTTGATTATTAAATCATGAGTAAACTTCCATTTTGCTCCATGTGGTTTGGTTAATTTAAGGGTTTTGCTCCAATAGTTTAAAAATAGCCATTTTCCTCCCTGATTTTTCTAAATTATCTTCATTTTGCTCCCAGCCTCTAACTCCATCAGGGAGGAAACTGGCGACAAACTCGAAAGATTAGGGAGCAAACTGGCGACAAACTCGAAAGATCAATGAGGAAAATGGCTATTTTTAAACTATTGGAGCAAAACCGTTAAAATGACCAAACCACAGGGAGCAAAACGGAAGTTTACTCTTAAATCATTCTTATTTAATTTAGGACGAATAAACAATTTGAGGGATTGTGTTAACATATAAAAACACACCCAAAGGTGAGTACATAGATCCCCTCTTTTTACCATTTTCGATTGTTTTGGGGTGATTCATATGTATCAAAATGATTTCGATATTCTAACGATGGTTTCAAAATGATTGAGATGGTTTATACTAAACTAATAACGATTTCGATAATGTGAAAGAACTTGTTGGTTGTAGTTACATAACGAATGACATTCATTAATTTTGGCCGAACCGACCAGTATTAGGTTATGGTACCATAGGATCAGACAAATCCCGTTATCAGACTGCACCCATGGTTATGTGTGGGTTAGGTGGGTAACGACTGAACCTGATGATTGGTAACTTACCCTTTGGTGGTTTGTTAATACGAGTTGAACGATGAACGAGTCACGAAGGTTTGAATGTTATTAGCGAGACGACCAAAAGTAGTTTTCACAATTAAAACGAGAACGATATACAACGATTGTACGATTTTGAACGATTGAACGATTATGAACGATTGAACGATTATGAACGATTTAAACAAATGAACGATGATCTATAACGAGAACGAGTTAAACGATGTCACACAACGATGTTTACGAAACTATATAAACCATACGAGTTTTATTACGAGAACGATTTATGATTTGGTTTACATAAACAAATGTTTTGGGTTAAGATTCATGGCATCGAGGTTTATAAATTATAACCAATCTGTTTTGACTTGGTTATTCATTTTACAATACAAACATTTTACAAAACAAGGTTTCAAATATCGATTAACGAAGTTGTACGAGATATTTCAATGAGCCATGAATCTGACACTCACACAAAAACTATGTGCTCGCCAGCATTTCTTTGCTGACTTTGTTTTTACATATGTTTCAGGTGATGTTGCTTAATGTTGATTGCGAATAGGATGCATGCTCACTTAGGACTGGACGGGGCCTTAGTGATTTAATAACGATGATAGACTATGTTTGACTTGCTTGTTTAACTTTAAGACAATGTTTAATATTTAATAAAACGAAACTCTTTGTATCCATGGTTGCGAAACAATAATTCTGTTACAACACTCCCCGACGTTTCCGCCACGGTTTGTTGTTTTTACGTGGTCGGGGTGTGACAGAAGAGTTGGTATCAGAGCCAATGGTTATAGGGAATTAGGTTATTAGTAATACTTTGACCTAGACTATAACTTTCTAGGACCCCAACGCAAGTTGATTTGCGTTTAGATTTTAAAAACAAAATCCGAATCTGCTTCGAAAATTAATCATCCATTCTAGGATGATTGATTACTAGGTTTTGAATCCTCTGTTGTAAGGTTTTGAACCCTTCCAGTTTGACTCATTTTGGCTTAGTGCCTTCTGAGTTTTCAAAATCTCGTCAAAGTTGGGTCTAAATAATGTGAACACGTGCAAACTGGAAGAGTGAATGCCTGTACCCTGAGTTTTCTGTCTAAGGCTAGAGTGTTCGTACAAATCCACATAATCGGACCAGTCACTCTTACCTGGGAACTCTTGGGGTGAGTGTTCACTTATATGCTACCCTGACTGAGTTGCAAGTCAGGAAGGGTAAACTTACCTGCAAGGGTGATAAGAAGAAGTCGACCGAATCTGTCAAGGAAAAGGGTAAGGGTAAGAAAGGTGAGTCGTCGAAGAAGTCGAGAAAGCGAAAGGGTGCTCAGAACTTTGCAGTTACCGCTCAGAACCCTCAGAACCCACCAGCTTAACCACCTGTGAAGAAAGCGTATAATGGTACCGCACCTCATTGTGCTCGCTGCAACGGTCATCATGTTGCACAACAAGCTTGTAGGAAATGCACAACGTGTAGTAAGCTTGGGCATCTGGCCAACATCTGTCGTTTGGGTCAGAATCAGATTGTTCAGAATCAAGCTCCAGTTCAGGGGAATGCTTCTAGATTCCCACCGGGTTCATGTTTCAATTGTGGAGAGTTTGGTCACTTCCGCAACAACTGTCCGAGGTTGTCGAATGCTGATGCGAACCCGAATGCGAATGTCAACGCAAATGTGAATCCCGCTCATGGGCGAGCGTACAATCTGAATGCTAACGAAGCGAGGGCTGACAACGAGGTGGTCAATGGTACGTTTCTTGTTAACAATTGACCTGCATCTATTCCTTTTGATTCTGGTGCCGATAGAAGTTTTGTTTCGTTATCTTTTGAGCCTTTACTTGCAATACCTAGAACTAAACTGAGGAAACCCTTATCTGTCGAAGTTGCAACTGGTAAACCTCTTGTTCTCGATTATGTTATTTGTGATTGTCAGTTAAACCTTGATAACCATATTTTTTCCATCGAACTCACACCGATGCAACTTGGGAGTTTCGATATTATCATGGGGATGGATTGGTTAACCAAACATCATGCTGAGGTGGTTTGTGTCGATAAGATTGTTCGTATTCCTCTTCCGTCTGGCGATGTTCTGGAAGTTCGTGGCGAGAAGCCATCTGGTGATTTGAAGCTTATGTCGTGTACAAAGGCCCAAAGTTATTTGCGAAAAGGATATGTTGCTTTCCTGGCACATGTCACCGAGGAGAAAGGCAAGAGCAAGAGTATTCAGGATATTCCGATTGTTTGGGATTATCCAGAGGTGTTTCCCAATGAACTGCCTAGTTTGCCTCCAGTTCGTCAAGTCGAGTTTCATATTGACCTTGTACCCAATGCCAACCCGATTGCGAAAGCACCTTATCTACTTGCACCGTCAGAGATGCAAGAGTTATCGAAACAACTTCAAGAGTTGTCTGATAAAGGATTCATCCGTCCGAGCTTTTCGCCTTGGGGAGCTCCTGTCCTCTTTGTGAAAAAGAAAGATGGATCTTTTCGAATGTGTATCAATTATCGTGAGCTTAATAAGCTTACCATCAAGAATCGATATCCCCTACCTAGAATTAATGATCTCTTCGACCAGCTGCAAGGTGCTTCATGCTTTTCCAAGATCGATCTGCGATCTGGGTATCATCAACTTCTTGTACTCGAAGAAGATATTCCCAAAACTGCATTCCGTACGAGATATGGGCACTACGAGTTCACTGTCATGCCTTTTGGTTTGACAAACGGCCCAGCTATCTTCATGGACTTAATGAATAGGGTTTGTAAACCTTATTTAGTCAAATTCATCATTGAGTTCATCGACGATATTCTCATTTATTCGAAGTCTCGAGCCGATCATGAACAGCACCTTCGTTTGACCTTGGAACTTCTGAAGAAGGAACAACTTTTTGCTAAATTCTCCAAGTGTGAATTTTGGCTTAGAGAAGTTCAGTTTTTGGGACATATAGTCAACGAGCAGGGTATTCATGTAGATCCATCCAAGATAGCAGCTATTAAGGATTGGAATACACCGACGACACCTACAGAGATTCGAACATTTCTTGGTCTTGCTGGCTATTATCATCGATTCATTTCTAATTTCTCAAAGATCGTGGTTCCACTCACTCCTTTGACTCAGAAAAATAAGCCTTTTGAGTGGGGACCTAAGCAAGAAGAAGCGTTCCAAACGCTGAAACGGAAGCTCTGTGATGCTCCTGTTTTATCTCTACCTGAGGGAAACGATGATTTTGTTGTCTATTGTGACGCGTCGAATCTAGGACTTGGTTGCGTTCTTATGCAACGAGGTAAAGTCATAGCTTATGCGTCTAGACAGCTGAAAATTCACGAGAAGAACTATACAACTCATGATCTTGAATTAGGAGCTGTGGTTTTCGCACTTAAAATCTGGAGACACTACCTCTATGGAACGAAGTGTGTGGTTTTCACAGACCACAAAAGTCTCCAGCATATTCTCAATCAGAAGGAGCTGAACATGAGGCAACAACGTTGGGTTGAACTCTTAAACGATTATGATTGCGAGATCCGCTGCCATCCTGGTAAGGCGAATGTCGTAGCCGATGCGCTTAGTCGAAAGGAACGAGTCAAGCTTCATTCTGTTCGAACTCTATCTGATATTCAATCTCGTGTCCTTCAAGCTCAACGATCTTGTGTGATCAAAGACTTATTGAAATATGAGCTACCGCTTCAACTTGAACTTAAAATCGAAACGAAGGACGATGGGTTGCTATATTTCAAGGATCGTTTGTGGATTCCGAAACAAGACGATCTTCGCACCTTGGTAATGGACGAAACTCATAAGTCTCGATATTCTATCCATCCTGGTGCTGATAAAATGTACAAGGATCTTCGTACTCAGTTCTGGTGGCCTGATATGAAGAAGGATGTTGCCTTGTATGTATCGAAATGCCTAACTTGTCTCAAAGTCAAGGCTGAACATCAACGACCTTCTGGTTTGCTTGTACAACCAGAGATACCGGTTTGGAAGTGGGAGAACATTGCAATGGATCTCATCACTAAGTTACCGCATACATCTAAAGGTCACGATGCTATTTGGGTTGTTATCGATCGATTAACGAAATCAACTGATTTTATACCGATTTGCGAGGATCTATCTGCTGATAAACTTGCAAAAATTTATGTTGATGAGATTGTATCACGGCATGGTGTTCCTTTGGATATCATTTCCGATCACGATGCTCGGTTTTCATCTCATTTTTGGAAGACCATGCAATCTGCGTTGGGAACCCAACTAAATCTAAGCACTGCTTATCATCCCCAAAGAGATGGACAATCTGAGAGAACGATTCAAACTTTGGAGGATATGCTTAGAGCATGCGTAATAGACTTTGGTGGTAATTGGGATTCTCATCTTCCACTGATCGAGTTCTCTTACAACAACAGTTATCATGCTAGTATTAATATGGAACCATTCGAAGCTCTCTACGGTCGAAAATGTCGTTCACCTGTATGTTGGAATGAGATCGGTAAAGCTCAGCTTACTGGACCTGAGCTCATTCTGGAAACAACAGACAAAATCAAGAAAATCCGTGATAATCTTGTGACAGCTAGAAGCCGTCAAAAGAGTTATGCGGATATGCGACGCAAGCCCTTAGAATTTCAAATCGGAGACCGTGTCCTACTAAAGGTGTCACCTTGGAAGGGAGTGGTGAGATTTGGAAAGAAAGGAAAACTTGCACCACGATAAGTTGGACCATTAAAGATTGTTGAAAGAATTGGAAAGGTTGCCTATCGACTAGAGCTACCTCCAGAGCTTGGAAGTATTCATCCGACTTTTCACGTGTCCACTTTGCAAAAGTGTTTAGCTGATGCTGATCTTCACATTCCTCTCGACAAGATTCAAATCGATGAAACAATGCACTTTGTCGAGAAACATGTGGAGATAGTGGACCGTACATTCAAACAGTTGAAGAACAAACGGATTCGATTGGTCAAAGTTCGCTGGGAATCCAAACGTGGCCCCGAGTTTACTTGGGAACGTGAGGACCAGATGAAGATGAAATATCCGCATTTGTTTTCACAAGTTTCCTCTAAATAAAATATCGGGACGAAATTTCTTAAAGTAGCGGAGACTGTGACACCTGTGTTCTGTAATCATCGTATAATGTAAAACAATGTTGATTATCAATAAAACAATGTTCTTTGGTGTTATTATATGTGTTATTGTGTTTGATGATTTTACAATTTGATTCGATTCGATTCCGATTTCAAGCTTTAAATCGCTTTCTGGAAGGTTACACGCAAACTGGTGCATAAACGCAATCAGTTTAACGTGACGTACACTCCGGAACTGTGACGTAAGCCAAACATACCCTAAATATCCTTTACATAACTTAGAAATAAGTTTCGAAAGATTCGGTATGGCGAAAACATGTTTATTTGAACTAAAGAACTATTTATGACAAAATTGCGAAATCAACGTTGGTGACCGCCCGGATAATATTTAAATCCCAAAAATATTATGTTATGATTAAAATTTTATTTTTAATCAGATTCGTGTTGAAAAATAAATTAAAACGCTTAAAAACGTTATTTTTCAAGTTTAAGCGCGTACCGCGTGTTTCTGCGCGACACAGTGCTTCTACTGCAAAAACGCAGACAACGCAGCCAGTCTTGGCAACTGAAATTTATTTCAGCAATATTTTGGCGAGTTTATTTTTATAGAATAATAAAAATTATTTAGAACGCCATAAACCGGGATTTAAACGCTAGATAAAATACCCGGTATCCAGTTAAATACCTGTTTTATCTATTTTACCAACAAAAATTACATTTAACCCCCCCCCCCTCTCAATTTACGGTCATATATATGTGTGGCCCCACCAAATTTTTGATAGATCTTGCAAATATCTTATTTGATTTTGGTTTGGACAAGTGTTATACATGTCTTCATTCTCATACCTTCTAAATCTCTACATATCTTACAAGATCATTTCTCACTCTACAACACACAATCCTCCTTCCCTCTCTCTCTCCCAACCGTCCACACCCCTCCATCACCATCTTCATCTCTTTGCAACTTTGTTCTAGTAAATCAAGCTCCATTTCTAGCAAACTTCAAGTTGGTGTGAAGATACAAGGGAGTTTCCAAGGTGTTTTCAAGTGATCTCAAGCTTCCTACCATCAAAATCTCATCCCGCAACCTACTTGAATCTTGAAGGTATAACATTTATGTTTAAATCATAATTTTGATTCTTGGTTGTTCTTGTTGTACATATAGCTTAAAAAGTGGTAAAATATGTGAAATTTGCATGATTTATGTGCTTTAATTAAGACCTGCACTATCATGAGTATAACCACTATTTTATTCAGTAAATAACATGGGTTATGTTAAAATTTCAAGTCGTTTCGATTTGGGATTGTTCGGGTAACGTTTGATGCAAAACTATGCGGTAAAACGGTTAAAAATCGGCTTTTCGGAGGATTTTTATAAAACTGTTTCAGATCAGTAACCAAACTGATATTTTTACTATAAAAATAAGTAATTTAAATTATATTAAGTTTACTTGGTGTTTGGTTGGTCATACGTGACTTCCGGCGCCCAAAAACGTTACCGAATCGCTAAAATACGTGTTTTTCAATGTACACTAGAATGGATTGTTCATGGGTAAATTTTATGTGTTACAATGTGCTATGTGTTTTACTATATGTGTATGATGATGTGTTAGTGTTGACAAGATTATGTGTATTACGCTAACTCATATATATATAAATACACCAATATAATAAAAAATAATAACTTTTCGAGAAAATCTCAAAGTTATGTGAAAATTCTAAGTATCGGAGAAACTTATGTATTTTTGTGGGTTTTTGATTATTAAATCATTCTTATTTAATTTAAGACGATTAAACAATTTGAGGGATTGTGTTAACATATAAAAACGCACCCAAATGTGAGTACATAGATCCCCTCTTTTTACCGTTTTCGATTGTTTTGGGGTGATTCATATGTATCAAAACGATTTCGATATTCTAACGATGGTTTCAAAACGATTGAGATGGTTTATACTAAACTAATAACGATTTGGATAATGTGAACGAACTTGTTGGTTGTAGTTACATAACGAATGACATTCATTAATTTTGGCCGAACCGACCAGTATTAGGTTATGGTACCATAGGATCCGACAAATCCCGTTATCAGACTGCACCCTTGGTTATGTGTGGGTTAGGTGGGTAACGACTAAACCTGATGATTGTTAACTTACCCTTTGGTGGTTTGTTAATATGAGTTGAACGAGTTGAACGATGAACGAGTCACGAAGGTTTGAATGTTATTAGCGAGACGACCAAAAGTAGTTTTCACAATTAAAACGAGAACGATTGGAACGAGAACGATATTAAACGATTGTACAATTTTGAACGATTGAACGATTATGAACAATTTAAACAAATGAACGATGATCTATAACGAGAACGAGTTAAACGATGTGACACAACGATGTTTACGAAACTATATAAACCATACGAGTTTTATTACGAGAACGATTTATGATTTGGTTTACATAAACAAATGTTTTGGGTTAAGATTCATGGCATCGAGGTTTATAAATTATAACCAATCTGTTTTGACTTGATTATTCATTTTACAATACAAACATTTTACAAAACAAGGTTTCAAATATCGATTAACGAAGTTGTACGAGATATTTCAACGAGCCATGAATCTGACACTCACACAAAAACTATGTGCTCGCCAGCATTTCTTTGCTTACTTTGTTTTTACATATGTTTCAGGTGATGTTGCTTAATGTTGATTGCGAATAGGATGCATGCTCACTTAGGACTGGACGAGGCCTTAGTGATTTAATAACGATGATAGACTATGTTTGACTTGCTTGTTTAACTTTAAGACAATGTTTAATATTTAATAAAACGAAACTCTTTGTATCCATGGTTGCGAAACAATAATTCTGTTACAACACTCCCCGACGTTTCCGCCACGGTTTGTTGTTTTTACGTGGTCGGGGTGTGACAGAAGAGTTGGTATCAGAGCCAATGGTTATAGGGAATTAGGTTATTAGTAATACTTTGACCTAGACTGTAACTTTCTAGGACCCCAACGCAAGTTGATTTGCGTTTAGATTTTAAAAACAAAATCCGAATCTGCTTCGAAAATTAATCATCATTCTAGGATGATTGATTACTAGGTTTTGAATCCTCTGTTGTAAGGTTTTGAACCCTTCTAGTTTGACTCATTTTGGCTTAGTGCCTTCTGAGTTTTCAAGATCTCGTCAAAGTTGGGTCTAAATAATGTGAACACGTGCAAACTGGAAGAGTGAATACCTATACCCTGAGTTTTCTGTCTAAGGCTAGAGTGTTCGTACAAATCCACATAATCGGACCAGTCACTCTTACCTGGGAACTCTTGGGGTGAGTGTTCACTTATAGGCGAGCATGTCTTCGCGATACATTATTTTGATTCATTACTTTGATTAGTCACTGCGTGTCGTTTGTTTATTCGAGGTAACGAACAAATGATCGCCTTCCTTATGTTTCGTCGATATTTTCAATACCTCTTTTGTTTTTCCTAATTGCCGACCTCACTTGTTTCTCATATTTCCTTGAAGACAATTCCTCCTCGACGTGATGCACAATCTTTCACTGCTGAAGAAGTCGCAACCCTTGTCTCTCAGCAAATGGCTGCTGTGCTTCCATGCGTTGTGACCCAAATCCATGGGCTATACAACAACAATAATAATAACAATGCACAATGTAATTTCAAGAATTTCAATTCTGCTAAGCAGCTAAAGTTTTCTGGGTCACAAGGAGCAACTGCACTCCTTCAATGGTTCGAAAGTATCGAGAACACATTCAGACATGTGCAATGTCCGAATGGGCGTAAGGTTGAATTTGCATCAAGTGTGTTTGAGAAGCGTGCTCTTACTTGGTGGAACGGAGTGATGCGTGATAGGGGTGCCGAAGTGGCGTTGGCACAAACATGGGAAGAGCTTCGAGCTCTCATGATGAAAGAGTTTTGTCCCCGTCACGAAATTCGAGCTTTGGAACGAGAGTTTGACGATCTAAAACAAGATGGGGGAGAACACCGTGCGTATACGGATTGATTTGAGGAGCTCAGTCTTTTGTGTCCTACTATGGTTACCCCGTTGGAGAAAGCGATAGAGAGGTATATCGATGGTTTACCCGATTCCATACAAGATATTGTGACTGGCGTTAATCCTACTACTGTTCGTCACGCGATCGAGTTATCTGCTACCCTGACTGAGTCGCAAGTCAGGAAGGGTAAACTTACCTGCAAGGGTGATAAGAAGAAGTCGACCGAATCTGTCAAGGAAAAGGGTAAGGGTAAGAAAGGTGAGTCGTCGAAGAAGTCGAGAAAGCGAAAGGGTGCTCAGAACTTTGCAGTTACCGCTCAGAACCCTCAGAACCCACCAGCTCAACCACCTGCGAAGAAAGCGTATAATGGTACCGCACCTCATTGTGCTCGCTGCAACGGTCATCATGTTGCACAACAAGCTTGTAGGCAATGCACAACGTGTGGTAAGCTTGGGCATCTGGCCAACATCTGTCGTTTGGGTCAGAATCAGATTGTTCAGAATCAAGCTCCAGTTCAGGGGAATGCTGCTAGATTCCCACCGGGTTCATGTTTCAATTGTGGAGAGTTTGGTCACTTCCGCAACAACTGTCCGAGGTTGGCGAATGCTGATGCGAACCTGAATGCGAATGTCAACGCAAATGTGAATCCCGCTCGTGGGCGAGCGTACAATCTGAATGCTAACAAAGCGAGGGCTGACAACGAGGTGGTCAATGGTACGTTTCTTGTTAACAATCGACCTGCGTCTATTCTTTTTAATTCTGGTGCCGATAGAAGTTTTGTTTCGTTATCTTTTGAGCCTTTACTTGCAATACCTAGAACTAAACTGAGGAAACCCTTATCTGTCGAAGTTGCTACTGGTAAACCTCTTGTTCTCGATTCTGTTATTTGTGATTGTCAGTTAAACCTTGATAACCATCTTTTTTCCATCGACCTCACACCGATGCAACTTGGGAGTTTCGATATTATCATGGGGATGGATTGGTTAACCAAACATCATGCTGAGGTGGTTTGTGTCGATAAGATTGTTCGTATTCCTCTTCCGTCTGGCGATGTTCTGGAAGTTCGTGGCGAGAAGCCATCTGGTGATTTGAAGCTTATGTCATGTACAAAGGCCCAAAGTTATTTGCGAAAAGGATATGTTGCTTTCCTGGCACATGTCACCGAGGAGAAAGGCAAGAGCAAGAGTATTCAGGATATTCCGATTGTTCGGGATTATCCAGAGGTGTTTCCCAATGAACTGCCTGGTTTGCCTCCAGTTCGTCAAGTCGAGTTTCATATTGACCTTGTACCCAATGCCAACCCGATTGCGAAAGCACCTTATCGTCTTGCACCGTCAGAGATGCAAGAGTTATCGAAACAGCTTCAAGAGTTGTCTGATAAAGGATTCATCCGTCCGAGCTTTTCGCCTTGGGGAGCTCCTGTCCTCTTTGTGAAAAAGAAATATGGATCTTTTCGAATGTGTATCAATTATCGTGAGCTTAATAAGCTTACCATCAAGAATCGATATCCCCTACCTAGAATTGATGATCTCTTCGACCAGCTGCAAGGTGCTTCATGCTTTTCCAAGATCGATCTGCAATCTGGGTATCATCAACTTCGTGTACTCGAAGAAGATATTCCCAAAACTGCATTCCGTACGGGATATGGGCACTACGAGTTCACTGTCGTGCCTTTTGGTTTGACAAATGGCCCAGCTATCTTCATGGACTTAATGAATAGGGTTTATAAACCTTATTTAGACAAATTCATCATTGTGTTCATCGACGATATTCTCATTTATTCGAAGTCTCGAGCCGATCACGAACAGCACCTTCGTTTGACCTTGGAACTTCTGAAGAAGGAACAACTTTTTTGCTAAATTCTCCAAGTGTGAATTTTGGCTTAGAGAAGTTCAGTTTTTGGGACATATAGTCAACGAGCAGGGTATTCATGTAGATCCATCCAAGATAGCAGCTATTAACGATTGGAATACACCGACGACACCTACAGAGATTCGATCATTTCTTGGTCTTGCTGGCTATTATCGTCGATTCATTTCTAATTTCTCAAAGATCGCGGTTCCACTCACTCCTTTGACTCAGAAAAATAAGCCTTTTGAGCGGGGACCTAAGCAAGAAGAAGCGTTCCAAACGATGAAACGGAAGCTCTGTGATGCTCCTGTTTTATCTCTACCTGAGGGAAACGATGATTTTGTTGTCTATTGTGACGCGTCGAATCTAGGACTTGGTTGCGTTCTTATGCAACGAGGTAAAGTCATAGCTTATGCGTCTAGACAGCTGGAAATTCACGAGAAGAACTATACAACTCATGATCTTGAATTAGGAGCTGTGGTTTTTGCACTTAAAATCTGGAGACACTACCTCTATGGAACGAAGTGTGTGGTTTTCATAGACCACAAAAGTCTCTAGCATATTCTCAATCTGAAGGAGCTGAACATGAGGCAACGACGTTGGGTTGAACTCTTAAACGATTATGATTGCGAGATCCGCTACCATCCTGGTAAGGCGAATGTCGTAGCCGATGCGCTTAGTCGAAAGGAACGAGTCAAGCTTCATTCTGTTCGAACTCTATCTGATATTCAATCTCGTGTCCTTCAAGCTCAACGATCTTGTGTGATCAAAGAATTATTGAAATATGAGCTACCGCTTCAACTCGAACTTAAACTCGAAACGAAGTACGATGGGTTGCTATATTTCAAGGATCGTTTGTGGATTCCGAAACAAGACGATATTCGCTCCTTGGTAATGGACGAATCTCACAAGTCTCGATATTCTATCCATCCTGGTGCTGATAAAATGTACAAGGATCTTCGTACTCAGTTCTGGTGGCCTGGTATGAAGAAGGATGTTGCCTTGTATGTATCGAAATGCCTAACTTGTCTCAAAGTCAAGGCTGAACATCAACGACCTTCTGGTTTGCTTGTACAACCAGAGATACCGGTTTGGAAGTGGGAGAACATTGCAATGGATCTCATCACTAAGTTACCACGTACATCTAAAGGTCATGATGCTATTTGGGTTGTTATCGATCGATTAACGAAATCAGCTCATTTTATACCGATTCGCGAGGATCTATCTGCTGATAAACTTGCAAAGATTTATGTTGATGAGATTCTATCACGGCATGGTGTTCCTTTGGATATCATTTCTAATCGCGATGCTCGGTTTTCATCACATTTTGGGAAGACCATGCAATCTGCGTTGGGAACCTAACTAAATCTAAGCACTGCTTATCATCCCCAAACAGATGGACAATCTGAGAGAACGATTCAAACTTTGGAGGATATGCTTAGAGCATGCGTGATAGACTTTGGTGGTAATTGGGATTCTCATCTTCCACTGATCGAGTTCTCTTACAACAACACTTATCATGCTAGTATTAATATGGCACCATTCGAAGCTCTCTACGGTCAAAAATGTCGTTCACCTGTATGTTGGAATGAGATCGGTGAAGCTCAGCTTACTGGACCTGAGCTCATTCTGGAAACAATAGACAAAATCAAGAAAATCCGCGATAATCTTGTGACAGCTAGAAGCCGTCAAAAGAGTTATGCGGATATGCGACGCAAGCCCTTAGAATTTCAAATCGGAGACCGTGTCCTACTCAAGGTGTCACCTTGGAAGGGAGTGGTGAGATTTGGAAAGAAAGGAAAACTTCCACCACGATATGTTGGACCATTTAAGATTGTTGAAAGAATTGGAAAGGTTGCCTATCGACTAGAGCTACCTCCAGAGCTTGGAAGTATTCATCCGACTTTTCACGTGTCCAATTTGCGAAAGTGTTTAGCTGATGCTGATCTTCACATTCCTCTCGACGAGATTCAAATCGATGAAACAATGCACTTTGTCGAGAAACATGTGGAGATAGTGGACCGTACATTCAAACAGTTGAAGAACAAACGGATTCGATTGGTCAAAGTTCGCTGGGAATCCAAACGTGGCCTCGAGTTTACTTGGGAACGTGAAGACCAGATGAAGAAGAAATATCCGCATTTGTTTTCACAAGTTGTAACACCTGTGCCTTCACGGCCGTCAAACAAATGCCAAACCAATGAAATATTATATTTCATACTTGGGATTTGTAAAAAAATATGTGTATCATTTGCACATATCAATTCTTATTCAATTTCAAACTCTAAATCGCTTTCTGGAGGGTTATACGCGCTCTGATGCGTAAATATAACCAGTTTAATTCAACGAACACTCCGGAATAGTGAAATAGGCTTAACATACCTTAAATAACCTATACATAACTTAGATATAAGTTTTGGAAGGTTTGGTGTGGTGAAATCAAAGTTAAATCACTTACAGGGACTAAAGTTGACAAACTGCGAAAGTATGCCAATTTGAACTGTAACAGACATTCTGGAACATGACCATAAGTTAAACATACCATAAATATCCTTTATATAGCTTAGAAATAGGCTTTGAGGGGTTCGGTGTGCTAAAATAAACTTTTGTGTCATCCAGGGACTAAAAGTGTCAGAAAGTGCACAAGTTTGCATTTTCGCGCATATCTTACGTTCTGAATACATCCGGACATCCAAAAATTTATGTAAGCATGACTACATTATATTTTAGTGTTCGCCTTAAGAAAAATCCATTCGTCGCGTCATTTGGATCGTTTTTCGCGCTTATGCGCATTCCGTCGTAATTAAGCGAACATCGCGTTCGTACGACCAAACGAACCATCATCCGACATATTTTTGAACATGTTTCATGTCCACAATGTTTAGGCAACATTTTAGGGCCTTAAAGATGGCTTTACGGGCCTTGGAAATGTCGAAAATGCCTTGAAACACGTGCAGGGACCAAACATGTAACTTTTGAAACTTTCTGGATCAGGTGAGGGTGTCGCGTAGCGCGAGCCCTAGAGGCTCACCTGTCGCGCTACGCGACTGCATGATCTGGACCAGATTCATTGTTCTTGTTGCAAGTTGCAGCTGGTTGATTCGTGTCCACACATTTCCTATCGTCTAGTCAGCGGATAAGAACAAGTTTTTAGCCACCATAAGCTTCCAACACATGTACGGCTTGGATCATGGCACGTTTCCCATGAAACGATCCTAACGGCTCTACTTTTCCTATAAATACCCAACCCCCCTTCCATTCAAAAACCCACCAAATCTGATCAAGAAAGCTCTAAGTTGGAACCTTCGTTTCATACCTGAGCTATTTCGATCCGGGTTAGCATTCGGGGACCCTGGGTAAGTATTCTTTCGTTCTTTTATCGCTTTTCTAGTCCGAAAGTCAAACTTTGTTTGACTTTCTGCATTGACCAGTTTATGGTCGATGCGAAGTTCGTTTGAACTTCATAACGTGAGCGTGATCACGATGGTTATAGTCCCTAGTGACTATACCTACTGATTACCACGTTATCTAGGCTCAGTGACGAGCCGTAGTTTCGGCCAGAATACGTATCCTTGCGTATTTTGTAACCAAACTACTTATGGGTATCAAAACCGTTTGTTTTGATACCAAGCTTGTTTTCTAACTTAGTTAAGCATGTTTTAACATGCTTAGCTCGTCACTTTTAGTTTAGTGCTTAATTAGGGTCGTAAGGTAAGCGATCTAAGCAATCGCTTATACTTTCGAACCCGACCCGTTTGGTCGATCATTAAGATCCGACCAAACATATTAGGTGACCTTATGGTCACGTTGTTTAGGTAGTTGTATGATAGGTAGTGTATATGCCTTAGGTAAATTACCAGAATACCCTTTTCGTGTATAATTGGTAATTAAGCTTATGTAACCTAAACTTTTGTCACATAACTGATTATATAACATGATTAAACATGTATAGGCATATAATACTTGTCATAGGACTAGTTAGACGTCTCAAACGCGCTTTGCGCACACGACGCGTTAAAGTAGCGTATGTTACCTTAATGGGTCGCGATGGGTCGAAAGCACTTAGGATAGTCTCAATGTAGTATGTAGGCCTTGTTAAATCATATCATATGAGTTCCAATACTCATTTGGTTTACCAAGCCTCATCCTATCCGATCTCCCGATTTAAGTCCGGTTTATTTATATAGTTTTAGATTGCCGACTGGTTCCGTGCTCCCTCTAGCTTTGTTTGGTTGTTGTTCAAGACCTCTAAGCATTCTCAGGCGAGTACATTATTCCCCTCTTTTACTGTTTTCAACTGTTTTGGGGTGACTCATATGTGCTAAATGTTTTATCAATGGTTTCAAGAACAATTACAATGTGGTTTCAAGAACAATAACAATTATTTCAAGAACGCTAACAATGATTTCAAGAACGAATACAATGATTTCAAGAACGAATACAATGATTTCAAGAACGAATACAATGATTTCAAAAACTAATAACAATTTCAATAAAGTGAACGAACTTGTTGGTTGTAGTTTACATGACCGATGACATTCATTAGCAATGATCAAGCCGACCAGTATTAGGTTATGGTACCATAGGATCTGACAAATCCCGTTATTTACTGCACCCATTGTTATGTGTGGGGGTTGTGGGTAGCGACTGAATCTGTAATTATTAACTTATCCTTTGGTAAGGATTTGTTAAGAACGAGAACGAGAGCGAGTTGGAACGAGGTTCGAGTCAAGAAGGTTTGAATGTTATTAGAGAATCGACCATTAAGTAGTTTCACAGTTAAAACAAGAACGATTTGAACGATAAAAACAAGATGGTTTAACGATTGGGTAAACATTTGGGCATGATTTACATTTGATCATGCCTTTCCACGAAACATAGTATTGATTTAAACTAAGTTTTACTTAAATACTTTGTTTTTGTGCATATGGTTTAGTTGAGACATTTCACTTGCCATACATGGATATTTGACATAGACATTTGACATGAACACTTTGACATATTATTCAATACATTTGACAATTGGTTGGTTTGGTTTGGTTAAATGATTAAGTAACGATGCGTGTGTAATATGATACAAACATGGTGGATACGCCGCTGGTACTTCCTATATATAAGTGTTTGTATGGTATTACATATGGTAGCGTTATTTGAATCATTTCAGTTTGAGACATAGAACATTTTATACAAGTAACATACTTTTCACGAGACATTTATTTACAAACAACTTATCTTATACAAACTCATTTTACGTGGTTATTCATTTGATCATGCATTATTCTCTTATTTATACATATCATCTAAACTTATTATTTTTCAAATGATTTATAATGACAAAGCAAAATTTCAAGGTTCACGACTAAACATTTTCTTAAACAGAAGTCATGAACCTTATTTTCACAAAACCTATGTACTCGCCAGCATTTCTTTGCTGACCTCGTTTTCACATATGTTTCAGGTATTGTTGGATGATATCGATTGATAAGATGCATGCTCACATAGGACTGGACAAGGCCTTAGTGACTCAATAACAATGATAGACTATGTTTATATAGTGTATTTAGATTTCCAGACGATGTAATTACTCAATGTTTAATAAAACGAAACACTTTTGATATCCATGGTTATGAAACATTAATTCTGTTGCAACACGCCCCGATGTTTCCGCCGCGATTTGTTGTCTTACGCGGTCGGGGTGTGACAGAAAAGATGGTATCAGAGCCAATGGTTATAGGGAATTAGGTTATTAGTAATGCTTTGACCTAGTCTATAACCTTTCTAGGACCCTAACGCGAGTTTACTTGCGTTTAGTCATAAAACAATACTGTCACCTATCCTTAGGTGACGACCACAACAAGAACATAAATTTCAAAACCGCTTTGAAAACTAATCATCTGTTCTAGGATGATTGATTTCTAGGTTTTGAACCCTCTATTGTAAGATTTTGAACTCTCTATTATATGGTTTTGAACCCCTTTGAGTTTTCAAAATCTCGTCAAGGTTTTGGGTTTTAAATAATGTGAACACGTGCAAACTGGAAGGGTGAATGCCTGTATTCTGGGTTTTCTGTCTAGGCAAGCACTTCGTATACATCTCATCAGACGCGAGACCAGTTGTGCTTACCTGGGAATTCTTGGGATGAGTGTTCACTTATAGGCGAGCATGTCTTCGCGATACATTATTTTCGACCCATTTACTTTGATTTGTCACTGTGTGTCGTTTGTTGCTTTGTAGTAACAAACAAATGACCACTATCCTTGCTTCCTTCAGATTAGTTCATCTCATTCTTTTCGTCTAAATTCTCTCACTCGTTTCCTTTCATGTTTCCTCTTTTAGAAAATGCCTCCTCGACGCGAAAACCAGATAGAGACTGCCGAGCTGGCAGAAATTATTGCGCAGCAAATGGCTGCTCAATTCCCAAACCTCTTTGCTCAATGGATCCAAGCCTACAACAACAACAATGTTCCATGCAAATACAAGGATTTTAACCAGGCTAAACCACTCAAGTTTAGTGGTTCTGAAGGAGCGACTGGGCTTCTTCAATGGTTCGAGAGCATCGAGAATACTTTCCGCCACGTGCAGTGTCCTGACAATCGCAAGGTTGAGTTTTCTTCGAGTGTGTTTCAGAAGAGGGCTCTCACATGGTGGAACGGGATTATGAGGGATCGTGGTGCAGAAGTTGCTCTGGCACAGACATGGGCTGAACTTAGGGCCCTGATGATGAGGGAATTCTGTCCTCGTCATGAGCAGCGAGCTTTGGAGAAGGAATTTGATGAGTTGAAGCAAGATAGTGGCGAGCACAGGGCGTATACTGATAGGTTTGAGGAGCTGAGTCTGCTTTGCCCTACAATGGTTACCCCGCTTGACATAGCTATCGAAAGGTACATCGACGGCCTACCTGACTCGGTACAAGACATCCTTACTGGTAGTAGCCCTGCCACACTCCGTCAGGCGATCGAGTTAGCTGCGACATTGACTGAGTCGCAGATTCGGAAGAACAAGTTACACAGGAAGGGCGACAAGGGCAAGAAACAGTCAGCTGACAATGAGGATAGCAAGAAAGGTCAAAACGAGAAGGGAAAGGAAGGTGAGACGTCAAAGAAATCGAAGAAGCAGAAGGGTGCCCAGAACTTTGCTGTTACAGCACAGACTGCTCAGAACCCGCGGAACCCACCAGCTCAGCCACCTACAAAGAAAGCATATGCCGGTACCGCACCTTATTGTGCACGCTGCAACGGTCATCACGCAGTACAACAAGCTTGCTGGCAATGCACGACGTGTGGTAAACTTGGGCATTTGGCCAAGGTTTGTCGTTTGGGACAAAATCAGGCTGCTCAGGTTCAAGCTCCGGTTCAAGGGAATGCTGTGAGATTCCCACTAGGTTCATGTTTCAACTGCGGAGAGATGGGTCACTTCCGCCACAACTGCCCAAGACTGGAGAATGCAAACGCTAACGCAAACCCGAATGCGAACGTCAACGTCAATGTGAATCCAGCACGTGGACGAGTGTTTAACATCAATGAGGCAATCAATGATGAAGAACAAGTAGAATTTTGAAATTTCCTCTGGTTGTTATCTTGTAACATTTAAAGACAATGCGGTTGTTATATAAATAAAATTTTGTGGTTTTATTTTCTAACTAATGCAATTGTATGAATGTATGATCCAACCTTATGATGTCAACACAAAGACAAAACTACTCATGTGGTTCTGTCATTTTTACGATCACTTGTGATCTCCCTAAGAACCTCAAACACTTGTTTCTTTTAAATCTAAAACATCTTATCGTCTTGCACCGTTCGAGATGTAAGAATTATCAAAACAGCTTCAAGAGTTGTCTGATAAAGGATTCATCCGTCCGAACTTTTCACCTTGGAGAAACTCTTGTTCTCCTTGTGAAAAGAAAAATGGATCTTTTTGAATGTATATCGATTAACGTAAGCCTATGTAAGCTTACCATCAAGAATCGATATCCCACTACCTTAAATCAACGATTTCTCCGATCAACTGCATAGCGTTTCATGCTTTTCCAAGATCGATTTGCGTTTTGGGTATCATCAACTTTGTATACTCGAAGAAGATATTCCCAAAACGGCTTTCTGCACGAAGAATGGCCATTACGAGTTTACAGTCATGCCTTATGGATTGACAAATGCTCCAGCCATCTTCAAGGACTAAATAAATAGAGTCTGCAAGCCTTATTTGGATCAGTTCGTCATTGTTATTAATGACATCTTGATCCATTCATATCCCGAGCTGATAACGATCAACACTTTCATTGACACTGGAACCCTTAAAGAAGGAACAAACTTTTCGCTAAATCCTCCAAAAGGAAATTTTGGCTTAAAGAAGTTCAGTTCTTGGGTCATGTAGTCAACAAGCAGGGTATTCATATGGATCAATCCAAATTACCGCAATTAAGGATTTGATTCCTAGTATGCTTTAAATACCCGTGTCCAAAGATAACAAAATTTAAACAATTAAACAATTGAACGATTATGCTATTATATGTTATGTGGTTATGTGTTCTCCTCTATGTTTTTGGGTGGTACGATTTTCAAATCCTCATAGAATCTTTCATATCTTCATATGAGGGATTCATAGTAGGATATTCAAGAGGTACTACCTTAACCTTTATGGGCTTCTACGTTGTAGTTAAGACCCTTGGGTTATATGGTACCACTCCTTGGTTCGATAAGAGACCCTTTTTGTGGTCTAGTCAAAAAGATTGATTCACAATTTGGTTGAAGAACGACATCTAGTGATGTAGCTGGACAGACTCCTTGATAGTCTATTTAGATCATTTATTGATTTAGTCAAAAGGACTCTATGGCGGTCTAGTCACACTCATCACAGGATTGTTCATTGGTTTTCCCCTACACATTATAAAATAGACTGTGTGAACTGTGCAAGGAATTGTCTGATTATGGACGCGTACATAATTATGAAATTTAGTGCACAGAAACCTAGTAAGGTTTATTATGTGTAAGAACCGATAGTGACAACAATAACAAAATGAGAACGATGTAATGGAGGCATGGTGGACGCACCAATGACGCTTCATATACTTGTATATAAGTGTCCCTCTTACATTGCAAACATAATGTTATTAAGGTTACTAGAAGTTCAAGAAACCTAGCCAATATTGTTTGATCTTTTCAACTTCATGCTTTCAAGCTCTTACAAGTTTCCCCTAAATAAATTTCGGGACGAAATTTCCTAAAGTAGGGGAGACTGTAACACCTGTGCCTTCACGGCCGTCAAACAAATGCCAAACCAATGAAATATTATATTTCATACTTGGGATTTGTAAAAAAATATGTGTATCATTTGCACATATCAATTCTTATTCAATTTCAAACTCTAAATCGCTTTCTGGAGGGTTATACGCGCTCTGATGCGTAAATATAACCAGTTTAATTCAACGAACACTCCGGAATAGTGAAATAGGCTTAACATACCTTAAATAACCTATACATAACTTAGATATAAGTTTTGGAAGGTTTGGTGTGGTGAAATCAAAGTTAAATCACTTACAGGGACTAAAGTTGACAAACTGCGAAAGTATGCCAATTTGAACTGTAACAGACATTCTGGAACATGACCATAAGTTAAACATACCATAAATATCCTTTATATAGCTTAGAAATAGGCTTTGAGGGGTTCGGTGTGCTAAAATAAACTTTTGTGTCATCCAGGGACTAAAAGTGTCAGAAAGTGCACAAGTTTGCATTTTCGCGCATATCTTACGTTCTGAATACATCCGGACATCCAAAAATTTATGTAAGCATGACTACATTATATTTTAGTGTTCGCCTTAAGAAAAATCCATTCGTCGCGTCATTTGGATCGTTTTTCGCGCTTATGCGCATTCCGTCGTAATTAAGCGAACATCGCGTTCGTACGACCAAACGAACCATCATCCGACATATTTTTGAACATGTTTCATGTCCACAATGTTTAGGCAACATTTTAGGGCCTTAAAGATGGCTTTACGGGCCTTGGAAATGTCGAAAATGCCTTGAAACACGTGCAGGGACCAAACATGTAACTTTTGAAACTTTCTGGATCAGGTGAGGGTGTCGCGTAGCGCGAGCCCTAGAGGCTCACCTGTCGCGCTACGCGACTGCATGATCTGGACCAGATTCATTGTTCTTGTTGCAAGTTGCAGCTGGTTGATTCGTGTCCACACATTTCCTATCGTCTAGTCAGCGGATAAGAACAAGTTTTTAGCCACCATAAGCTTCCAACACATGTACGGCTTGGATCATGGCACGTTTCCCATGAAACGATCCTAACGGCTCTACTTTTCCTATAAATACCCAACCCCCCTTCCATTCAAAAACCCACCAAATCTGATCAAGAAAGCTCTAAGTTGGAACCTTCGTTTCATACCTGAGCTATTTCGATCCGGGTTAGCATTCGGGGACCCTGGGTAAGTATTCTTTCGTTCTTTTATCGCTTTTCTAGTCCGAAAGTCAAACTTTGTTTGACTTTCTGCATTGACCAGTTTATGGTCGATGCGAAGTTCGTTTGAACTTCATAACGTGAGCGTGATCACGATGGTTATAGTCCCTAGTGACTATACCTACTGATTACCACGTTATCTAGGCTCAGTGACGAGCCGTAGTTTCGGCCAGAATACGTATCCTTGCGTATTTTGTAACCAAACTACTTATGGGTATCAAAACCGTTTGTTTTGATACCAAGCTTGTTTTCTAACTTAGTTAAGCATGTTTTAACATACTTAGCTCGTCACTTTTAGTTTAGTGCTTAATTAGGGTCGTAAGGTAAGCGATCTAAGCAATCGCTTATACTTTCGAACCCGACCCGTTTGGTCGATCATTAAGATCCGACCAAACATATTAGGTGACCTTATGGTCACGTTGTTTAGGTAGTTGTATGATAGGTAGTGTATATGCCTTAGGTAAATTACCAGAATACCCTTTTCGTGTATAATTGGTAATTAAGCTTATGTAACCTAAACTTTTGTCACATAACTGATTATATAACATGATTAAACATGTATAGGCATATAATACTTGTCATAGGACTAGTTAGACGTCTCAAACGCGCTTTGCGCACACGACGCGTTAAAGTAGCGTATGTTACCTTAATGGGTCGCGATGGGTCGAAAGCACTTAGGATAGTCTCAATGTAGTATGTAGGCCTTGTTAAATCATATCATATGAGTTCCAATACTCATTTGGTTTACCAAGCCTCATCCTATCCGATCTCCCGATTTAAGTCCGGTTTATTTATATAGTTTTAGATTGCCGACTGGTTCCGTGCTCCCTCTAGCTTTGTTTGGTTGTTGTTCAAGACCTCTAAGCATTCTCAGGCGAGTACATTATTCCCCTCTTTTACTGTTTTCAACTGTTTTGGGGTGACTCATATGTGCTAAATGTTTTATCAATGGTTTCAAGAACAATTACAATGTGGTTTCAAGAACAATAACAATTATTTCAAGAACGCTAACAATGATTTCAAGAACGAATACAATGATTTCAAGAACGAATACAATGATTTCAAAAACTAATAACAATTTCAATAAAGTGAACGAACTTGTTGGTTGTAGTTTACATGACCGATGACATTCATTAGCAATGATCAAGCCGACCAGTATTAGGTTATGGTACCATAGGATCTGACAAATCCCGTTATTTACTGCACCCATTGTTATGTGTGGGGGTTGTGGGTAGCGACTGAATCTGTAATTATTAACTTATCCTTTGGTAAGGATTTGTTAAGAACGAGAACGAGAGCGAGTTGGAACGAGGTTCGAGTCAAGAAGGTTTGAATGTTATTAGAGAATCGACCATTAAGTAGTTTCACAGTTAAAACAAGAATGATTTGAACGATTAAAACAAGATGGTTTAACGATTGGGTAAACATTTGGGCATGATTTACATTTGATCATGCCTTTCCACGAAACATAGTATTGATTTAAACTAAGTTTTACTTAAATACTTTGTTTTTGTGCATATGGTTTAGTTGAGACATTTCACTTGCCATACATGGATATTTGACATAGACATTTGACATGAACACTTTGACATATTATTCAATACATTTGACAATTGGTTGGTTTGGTTTGGTTAAATGATTAAGTAACGATGCGTGTGTAATATGATACAAACATGGTGGATACGCCGCTGGTACTTCCTATATATAAGTGTTTGTATGGTATTACATATGGTAGCGTTATTTGAATCATTTCAGTTTGAGACATAGAACATTTTATACAAGTAACATACTTTTCACGAGACATTTATTTACAAACAACTTATCTTATACAAACTCATTTTACGTGGTTATTCATTTGATCATGCATTATTCTCTTATTTATACATATCATCTAAACTTATTATTTTTCAAATGATTTATAATGACAAAGCAAAATTTCAAGGTTCACGACTAAACATTTTCTTAAACAGAAGTCATGAACCTTATTTTCACAAAACCTATGTACTCGCCAGCATTTCTTTGCTGACCTCGTTTTCACATATGTTTCAGGTATTGTTGGATGATATCGATTGATAAGATGCATGCTCACATAGGACTGGACAAGGCCTTAGTGACTCAATAACAATGATAGACTATGTTTATATAGTGTATTTAGATTTCCAGACGATGTAATTACTCAATGTTTAATAAAACGAAACACTTTTGATATCCATGGTTATGAAACATTAATTCTGTTGCAACACGCCCCGATGTTTCCGCCGCGATTTGTTGTCTTACGCGGTCGGGGTGTGACACAAGTTTCCTCAAAATAAAATTTCGGGACGAAATTTCCTAAAGTAGGGGAGACTGTGACAACTGTGTTCTGTAATCATCGTATAATGTAAAACAATGTTGATTATCAATAAAACAGTGTGCTTAGGTGTTATTATATGTGTTATTGTGTTTAATGATTTTACAATTTGATTCGATTCCGATTTCAAGCTTTAAATCGCTTTCTGGAAGGTTACACGCAAACTGGTGCATAAACGCAATCAGTTTAACGCGACGTACACTCCGGAACTGTGACGTAAGCCAAACATACCCTAAATATCCTTTACATAACTTAGAAATAAGTTTCAAAGGATTCGGTATGGCGAAAACATGTTTATTTGAACTAAAGAACTATTTACGACAAAACTGCGAAACGAACGTTGGTGACCGCCCGGATAATATTTAAATCCCAAAAATATTCTGTTATGATTAAAATTTTATTTTTAATCAGGTTCGTGTTGAAAAATAAATTAAAACGCTTAAAAACGTTATTTTTCAAGTTTAAGCGCGTACCGCGTGTTTCTGCGCGACACAGTGCTTCTACTGCAAAAACACAGACAACGCAGCCAGTCTTGGCAACTGAAATTTATTTCAGTAATATTTTGGCGAGTTTATTTTTATAGAATAATAAAAATAATTTAGAACACCATAAACCGGGATTTAAACACTAGATAAAATACCCGGTGTCCAGTTAAATACCTGTTTTATCTATTTTACCAACAAAAATTACATTTAACCCCCCCCCCTTCTCAATTTACGGTCATATATATGTGTGGCCCCACCAAATTTTTGATAGATCTTGCAAATATCTTATTTGATTTTGGTTTGGATAAGTGTTATACATGCCTTCATTCTCATACCTTCTAAATCTCTGCATATCTTACAAGATCATTTCTCACTCTACAACACACAATCCTCCTTCCCCCTCTCTCTCCCAACTGTCGACACCCCTCCATCACCATCTTCATCTCTTTGCAACTTTGTTCTAGTAAATCAAGCTCCATTTCTAGCAAACTTCAAGTTGGTGTGAAGATACAAGGGAGTTTCCAAGGTGTTTTCAAGTGATTTCAAGCTTCCTGCCATCCAAATCTCATCCCGCAACCTACTTGAATCTTGAAGGTATAACATTTATGTTTAAATCATACTTTTGATTCTTGGTTGTTCTTGATGATTTGAAGTTTCTCTTGAATCTTGGGATTTTCACAAACTTGAAATCTAAAATGAAATGGGTCATGATACAAATAAAAATGGTGATGTTTATGTGTGTGTGTATGACCGTACATACATATACATGTGTGTATGAGTTTTGAGCTTTATGTTTGATAAGTACATGTTTAGGTTGTTGCTTGTTCTTGAATAATAGTTAAAAATGCAAGTGGTTGATGATCTATGTATGATATGATAAATTTTAAATTACATCAGCAAATAAACATAAATAAGTTGCATTTTGATGCATCTAAACTCATATGAAATGTTGATGATATGATAGTATGCTTTAGACACTTGTACATGAGAATACATGTTGATTTAAAGCTCAAGAAGTGATGAAAAATGGCTATATGACAAAAATATTTTTGAACAGGTTATAAACACAAAAATAACATTTATTTGGTATATTATAATGGCATGAAACTTTGACATAGGTTTGATGGCTTTGCATGTTGTACATATAGCTTAAAAAATGGTAAAATATGTGAAATTTGCATGATTTATGTGCTTTATGTAAGACCTGCACTATCATGAGTATAACCACTATTTTATTCAGTAAATAATGTGGGTTATGTTAAAATTTAAAGTCGTTTCGATTTGGGATCGTTCGGGTAACGTTTGATGCAAAACTATGCGGTAAAACGGTTAAAAATCGGCTTTTCGGAGGATTTTTATAAAACTGTTTTAGATCAGTAACCAAACTGATATTTTTACTATAAAAATAAGTAATTTAACTTATATTAAGTTTACTTGGTGTTTGGTTGGTCATACATGACTTCCGGCGCCCAAAAACGTTACCGGATCGTTAAAATACGTGTTTTTCAATGTACACTAGAATGGATTGTTCATGGGTAAATTTTATGTGTTACAATGTGCTCTGTGTTTTACTATATGTGTATGATGATGTGTTAGTGTTGACAAGATTATGTGTATTACGCTAACTCATATATATATAAATACACCAATATAATCAAAAAAATAACTTTTCGAGAAAATCTCAAAGTTATGTGAAAATTCTAAGTATCGGAGAAACTTATGTATTTTTGTGGGTTTTTGATTATTAAATCATTCTTATTTAATTTAGGACGAATAAACAATTTGAGGGATTGTGTTAACATATAAAAACGCACCCAAAGGTGAGTACATAGATCCCCTCTTTTTACCGTTTTCGATTGTTTTGTTTTGGGGTGATTCATATGTATCAAAACGATTTCGATATTCTAACAATGGTTTCAAAACGATTGAGATGGTTTATACTAAACTAATAATGATTTCGATAATGTGAACGAACTTGTTGGTTGTAGTTACATAACGAATGACAGTCATTAATTTTGGCCGAACCGACCAGTATTAGGTTATGGTACCATAGGATCCGACAAATCCCGTTATCAGACTGCACCCATGGTTATGTGTGGGTTAGGTGGGTAACGACTGAACCTGATGATTGTTAACTTACCCTTTGGTGGTTTGTTAATACGAGTTGAACGAGCTGAACGATGAACGAGTCACGAAGGTTTGAATGTTATTAGTGAGACGACCAAAAGTAGTTTTCACAATTAAAACGAGAACGATTGGAATGAGAACGATATTAAACGATTGTACGATTTTGAACGATTGAACGATTATGAACGATTTAAACACATGAACGATGATCTATAACGAGAACGAGTTAAACGATGTCACACAACGATGTTTACGAAACTATATAAACCATACGAGTTTTATTACGAGAACGATTTATGATTTGGGTTACATAAACAAATGTTTTGTTTTAAGATTCATGGCATCGAGGTTTATAAATTATAACCAATCTGTTTTGACTTGGTTATTCATTTTACAATACAAACATTTTACAAAACAAGGTTTCAAATATCGATTAACGAAGTTGTACGAGATATTTCAACGAGCCATGAATCTGACACTCACACAAAAACTATGTGCTCGCCAGCATTTATTTGCTGACTTTGTTTTTACATATGTTTCAGGTGATGTTGCTTAATGTTGATTGCGAATAGGATGCATGCTCACTTAGGACTGGACGAGGCCTTAGTGATTTAACAACGATGATAGACTATGTTTGACTTGCTTGTTTAACTTTAAGACAATGTTTAATATTTAATAAAACGAAACTCTTTGTATCCATGGTTGCGAAACAATAATTCTGTTACAACACTCCCCGACGTTTCCGCCACGGTTTGTTGTTTTTACGTGGTCGGGGTGTGACACTTGCAAGTGCTTTTAACCACCTCATCTTCATCTTGTGATCATCCCTAGCCTTGAGCTAGTAGTAAGATCATCTACACTCCATTTTACATCTTATTTAGTTGGTTAAAGAATGATACAAGTAACTTAACATGAAGAACACCAATGATCACGAACATGAAACTTAAACATAAGCTTAAAAATCATAAGAGTACATGTTGTTAAGTGTTATTATGCTTCTTGATTGTTGATTATTTGTAATTATGATGTTAAGCGTCATATGATCTTGCTAGATAGTGATTAAAGACATAATCTAGCAAGATGAGAGGATGATTATGTTGAAGATCAAAGTGATCATCCTTATCTAAAGCATGAGCTTGAAGTATAAATTGTTTTTCTTGAAAAATGATGATCAAAGTAAATATAAAGTCTTGTACACACATGATTTTAAGAATGATTTCTCAAGAAACCAAGTTAAAATACAAGATTTACATAAGCTTGGTTCTTAAAGAAATTAATCACATTTTTAGTGGTTAATCAAGTGTAGAATCATGAATTTAACAAGAAAAACTCAAGAAGAAATATTTTTAGAAAAATGATTTACAAGTTGTAAACATCTAAATCTTTTAAGAAATAAATAAATAACCACACTTTAAAGAGTAACTAGGCTTACTAAACACACTAGTGAGTTACTACAAATTTTTATAAACTTTCAAGTTCATGAAGTAGTGATTATGGCTTGATTTTGGCAAATTGGTAAGTATTTTTTGGATTATTGTTGATTGTGATGATTTATAAAAGAAAATGATATGCTTTGAAAGCATGGAAACCTCCATTTTTAAGGGGAAACTATAGCAAAATTTTTCTAGAAATTAAACACTTAGGAAAATATTTTTAAACAAATATTTACAAGTATATTTTAACCATGATTTTTCATATAAAGTTTGTCATAATTTTTGTTACAAAAATTACAAAATATTGGAGGTTGGTTTTTTATAATAAAAGTGACTAAATATGTATTTAGGAGAATATATATTTAGATGTCACAATGTGTGTGATTACTTGAATATTATGTGTATTAGTTATATTATTTTAGGACGTGAAATAATAGAACTCACCAAAATACCAAAAATTACAATACAAAATATTACCAAAATCCCAAGAAATAAATAATATAATTTATACCCAAAGTTTGGGCAAACCGAACAGGGAATATAACTTACATAAATATTTCGGAACTAAAGTCATAAGAACATTTTGGTAAACGGTATTTTGGAAACCAAGGAAACGAAAATATGATGTTTATTAACATTACAAAAATATATCATATTTTTTACAAGAAGAAAATATATTATTTTTGGGTAAAGAAAAATATATATGTTTTCTTGAAATTATTAGAAGATATATTATTTTTGGGAGAAAATATATATTTTCTTAAATAAACATAGTACATTATTTTTGGGTGAAAAATAGATTTATATTGTTACACCCTCAAAAACCACATGCGGAGTACTACCGCGATGCGTGTGACTGACCAGGATCCAGCCACCAATTATACTGAGCATTCAATTAATAATCGTAATAATGTTCACCAACCACAAGGGTCAGTAAATACCATAATTAAAGTTCAAAAGTTTTAAGTTCGAATAGCAGTCTAGGTAAATAGCGGAAGCATAGGCAAAACAGTTCAAACAAAGTTCATAGTTTAAGTTTATTATAGAACCCAACACACGGGTTAAGACGACCACTACACATCCTCAAGCTGCAAGCTCCTGAGTCACTGGGTACCTGCAAAGCATGCAGTAGGGTATCAACATAATGTTGGTGAGTTCACGAGTTTGTCCAGTTTTTAATTCCAAAAACTTGTTTCAACAGTTAATTTACTCATTTATACCATGCCAAGGGGAGCTACCCCTTAAGTAAGCTACTAAACTGGTTTGCAATACCGAATACTATGCGACCGTACGTTTCCGTAGAGTGCCCCGTTTATCAATGTTCTATCATCATTGACGGTTTGCCAGAGTCTATTAGTTCACTCCCGATCCCATACGCGGGCACGGTGTGAGGCTGGTGAGACCTAAATAGCGCTATCAACTAATAACCCGTTCGCCAGGCCCCGGCGACTAATCGGTATTAAGTAGTAGGGACTTGAGTGATAGAGTTTCATTTAGTATTGCTTGTTGCATCCAATATAAATAGTAATTAACTAAGGGTCCCGCATAGGGGAAGAAAAGTAGGTTTGTATCCCTTACAAGGGGATAGTGTTGTTTTAAGTTCCGTTTCCTAACCACCGGGAACGCATGCTTTAAAAGTTGTGAACTCACCTTGGGTTGCGCGTCAGACTAGTTTACTTGGTCAAGCACGCTAGTCACCACGTCCTAACATGGTTACTAGTACGGGTCAGGCTCGGATACAGACAAGTCACGTATATCTCACACGTATCTAACACATAGCATGCATATTATACTAACTTTCCTAAGGTTGGGCTGATTCTAGATTAAGCAGTAACAGTTAGCACATAGCATACATGACATACAATTATCCTGTAAGTTATTGGGCCTATTCAAATCCTTTAACAGTAATCAGCAGTTAGCACGTAGTCCAGTTAATCACGTAGCCCAAACATGACAGAACACATTGTTGCCCAATAACTAAGTCGGGCAGCCCATCCGAGACTAGGTGGTCTCGACTCGAGAACATGCGGTCTCGAGTCGCAAACAAGGGGTCTCGGGTTGCCAACAGGAGGTCTCGAGTGGTGCATACATGGGTCGCAACCTTGAAGGTCTCGAGTTCAGTCTCGTGTCGAGATCTTGCTGGTCTCGAGTTCCTGATGCTTGCTGCCTGGTTTCGAGTTGTCATCATGACAGTCTCGAGTCGAAACCGGGGGTCTCGACTCACACACCTGATGATGGAATCCTTCTAGAACCTGTCCAAACTTGTACCATCCAATAGAATTGCAATATCATGATTTGGAGTACTAACCAATAGAATTCCATAAACATGTTTCCTTATCTAACACTTAATCAAAACGGATCAAACACACAATTTTTCAATCATTCATGTCATATTCAAGTAGTTCATCATATGTTCATATCATATTCAACACATATTCATAATGTTCTTTATGAGATCATTCAAACATGAAATTTTGTGATCAAGGATCATGTGAACATATATTCTTGATATCAAGACAATCTTGTAACCCATCATCAAACACAACATTTGTTCTATAATATCTAACATGAATCGGATAGGCAAAATATCCTAAACTATTAATCATTTATCATTCAAAACAATCTTAGCAAGACATTTCACACACAACATTCATCATTTTAATCATTCAAGGCAAACGCCTTATTAAACAACTCATTCATTCAACAAGGTAGTATCATCAAGTATCCTAAAATCACCTTAAAGACCAAATAAACCACAAAATACTAACCGGCTAGATATAAGGGTAAGGAGGATTGATGAAGGGAGCTTCCGAGTAATGGTAATGAGCTGATCCGAGAACCTTTTTGCTGCCGGTTCGAACCCGAGAGGAGGAGAGGAGGATTGTGGTGGTGTTTTAGGGTTTTAGTGAGGGAGAATGAAGGAGAGTGTGGGAGTGAGTGTGAGGGAATGTTTCTAGGGATTTGTGTGAATGATGATGGTTTCCAAATAGAGGAAAGTCGGCTAATAACATAGGTTTTATACCCATCCCAAGTTGGTGCACCCTAATGGGTTCTCGAATGGGCTAAAGGGGTTGCGGCCCAACTGATGTGGGTTACTCAAGACCGGGTGGTCTCGAGTTGGGTCCTTGTGGTCTCGGTTCATCCTTACAAACATTTTCATAACTATATACCACATACACATATCTTAGTACAAGGATCACATAGCACACCAAGATAATTCACAAACTTTCATTTAATAATATACGTACACCTAATGCTAATACTGTTACACCCTGGCTTTGCGAAAGCGTGGTTAATTTGGTGTGACTTCTTAATACCATAGCTTAATCATAACAAAGCTGTATGATAATAAAACCATGCAAGATCATCCATAGATTTAAGTTTTAAAACCGAAGTAACATAACATTGTCTTAAGGACTACAACACCATAACATAAAACATTGTTTGAAAGACACAACCACAAACTTAAGATAAAGGTAGTTTAAGAACTATGACTCGTCCAGGTAAAAGCCACAACCCCTAAACTCGGATGATCCCATAACTCTACGCAGCGTGAAAACGTAGCATACCGTGCCAGATCCTTAGTTTCCTGAAATACATGTAAGTTGAAAAATCAACAATAATGTTGAGCGAGTTCATGTGTAAGTGAGTAAATAAACCTTTGTATGTATAAAAACCCTGGTATGTAGCAAATAAGGAAAAAGAGATCACCAATGGTTTGCAAGGCCATTGATATGTGTGAAGTGCAAGTAGGAAGACTCAAACCTAGCAGATTTATGCGTTGGGTACAAAGTCACCCCGAGGTCCGTTATGCTGGGCCTGGGGTTGGGCTCGCTACACCCAAGTAGATCTACCGCTCCTGCCCCTCGGTCCTACCCTGAGGATTAATGGCCTCAAGTTTCCGCCTACCCACTCACATGATCTAAATAATAACCCTCCTTACGCTAACCATACCATGTAAGAAACATTCGTAATCATAGTAACATGTATTTCACCCCCGCAGTTTAGAAAACTGAAAACAGTTAAGAGAAAAGGGGGACATGAACTCACAGTGGTGCATCTCTACCAAGTATATCTCCTGATCAAGCAGCTGTGCGACGACCTACACGTACTAAGTCTGTTAGACGGACGGCCGTGCCTTAGCTTATGGTTTAAGTTTTTTGGAAATAGTTAGACAACTATTTCGTGTTTACATTTTGTAAATACTTGGTAATTATTTTCCTTCCCAAGGATGGGGGATTTAATACATGCGCGTTCGTAAAATCTGAAATACATTATTAATTCTCACTTAATATATTTTATTTCTTACTTCAAAATAAATATTCTTCCCAAAATAATACTTTGACAAAAATACGCGCTCATAAATATTTTCTTAAAATGCGTAAGTTACGTTTTAAAGATCGGGTGGTAATAATTATACCGTTGTAACTTATTATTAATTATGAAGGCGTTTGTATTATTTTTGGAATCGTTAACATTCGGTAATATTATTTTTACCCTAAAAATAATATTTGTATAGTTCACAAAATAATCATAAAAATTCACAAGTGTTGTTACTAAATATATATTTTAGCAAGTTTTTATTTTGTGAAAATCCCACCTCCGATAATTAGAAATTTTGTAATAAAGTCATGGCGAAATCTATAATTCGAAAACACGTTAAAAATGTATTTCTAACACTTGTAGTGAAAATATTTCTAAGTGTTAGGTTTTTGGAAAATTTCGCCAGAGTTCCCTCTGTAACTGGAGGTGGCCACGCTTTCAAGCGTATCATTTTCTTTTACAAATCAAACCAACAATTTTCTTATTCAATCAAAACAATGTTCAAAGCATCAAACTAGTCAATATATATGTAAATCGCAAGAATTACATGAACTTGTAGTTTTTCCAAAAAAATATGTAGTAAAGCTCCTTACTTTTAGTGTATCTTTATATAAATCCATCCGGTTTCGTAAAAGCCTCGCTTTTAAAGAAATTCCATCTTTACAACTTCTTGTAAAATTTGACAAAACTAGTTCTTTGTCGAAACTTAGTGTTACACAAGTGTTTACACACTTGTGTGTTTACAAAAATCATCCTCGTTCATGAAAGATCCGGTTTTAGAAAGTATGATTTCTTTGACACTTGGTTCTTTGTAAATACCACTTGTAGATCCATAGATCTACTAGTTTTAAACACTATTTCGTAAGTAAAATCGATTTTACACAAGTTCATGTTTGGCGTGTGGTAGAGTTTCATCACTTAAGCCTTTTTACATTTAAACAAACTCTATGTCATGATCCATGATCATGACCAATCCGGGTTAAACGATGATCCGAGCTACCACAACATAGATCGGCACTAAATAATTACACAAAACAAATCCTACATGATTTACACAACAATCAAGCTTTTATCCATCACTTTTAGCATTTTTAGTAGACTTTTAGCATGTCTTCTTGTATGTTCATAGGTTTTAACCGACAAAGTTCTTTTTAACCACTTTAAAATAGATCGAGAGTGTGTTTAAAGCAACTTACTACTAGCTCGAGGCTAGGGAAGAAACTAGTCGAAGATTGGGTGGATAAAAGCAATGAAGTGAGGTCCTTCGCGTTCCGAATGCACTAAGCCTCCTCGTATGAGATCCTTAACCCTTGTATAAGCTTGTAATAGCTTGATGGAAATCGAAAGATGGATGGATGGTAGAGGGGGTGTTCGGCCGAGAGTTTGCAAGGAGAGGGAGAGAGTGTGGAGTGTTGTTTAGTTGTGGTGAAATGAATATGATGGATCAAGTTTCAAACTTATAGACAAACCTTATGTTAATTACCCAATGGTTCTCATGTCACCAAGATATTAAACAACAAGATTATTATAATCTTGAAAGTACAAAGGGGTGTCCCCTTGGGGACGGTTTCGTTGGAAGGGGGGGGGGGGAATCCGGTTGGTTTTCAACTAAACATTAGGTAATAGTTAAGTTAAGTTTAGTTAGTTTAGGGATTAACCCGGTTACTAGTGTGTCATGCGTTATAGCGGGTGTTAGGGTATTCAGGGACCCTAACTGGCTCAGAAAAAGATAAACAATGTAAATGGCGATATTTTTATGTTCCGGGTAAAGTCCGGTTGGATAGAGATCCGTTAAAGTGCTTAACAAAGCTTTAAAGTGTCGTTATTATTATTTTTAGTGACACAACTTATTCCCGACACTTTGGAAAGTGTCTAGTAATATTTTCCTCATGTTTTGGCACTTTATTAGTTAGCTAGATGCTGAATTATAATTAAAGTGCTGAATTTTGTACTTAGAGTACGTTTTAGGCACATCCGGTCACTGTAACTTATTCCTAGTGACGCAGTTCTACAACCCTTATATCCCTACACTCACCACTAGTGTAGCAAACTATCTCAGGCTCTTATAGGCCTTAGAGGCAGTACCTGCCTGGTGCTAGTTATGACAGCACGTTTAATAGGTTATCCGTTCATTGTGCTACTGTGCTTTTGGTGCATCAAGGTTTTCACAAAGGTGCTGTAAGCAAAACATGGAGTGACAGCAAGTAAAGTATGATGCAAGTAAGTACATGTATCAGTATTCAAGTAGCAGTTTATCCACAATTTCAAGTAAGCACAGTAATTAAGCAGTAATTAATTATTAATTAAGTTGTACGTATACCTGGTTTGGTGAGGGTTGTCACATTCCCCCCCCCCCCCGTTAAAGAAATTTCGTCCCGAAATTTTAAGTTCTGCTTCTATTTGCAGGGGTCTTAGGAAATAGGTGGGGGTATTTCTCTTTCATCCGGTCCTCACGCTCCCAGGTGTATTCAGGACCATGTCTGGCATTCCAACGAACCTTGACGAGCTTGACACTGCTCCGGCGGGTCTTGTTTACTTTCCAGTCCGTAACCTCAACAGGTTCTTCAACGAAATGGAGCGTGTCGTCGACATGAATCTCGTCGGTGGGAATGACAACGGTATCTTGAGTTGGACTTTTCTTTAGGTTGGATACATGGAAGGTATCGTGAACTCCATTCAGTTCAGCAGGTAAGTCCAGCTTGTATGTTACTAGCCCTATTCTATCCAAAATTCTGAAAGGGCCAATGTAACGCGGATTCAACTTCCCACGCTTTCCGAAGCGTGCCACACCCTTCCAGGGTGAAACTTTCAATAAAACCATATCTCCAACTTGGAATTCCAAATGTTTCCGGTTTGGATCTGCATAGGCTTTCTGTCTTTCGCGAGCTGCTTCGATGCGTTTTCGAATCTGCGCAATCTTGTCTGTCGTCTCTTGGACGATTTCGGGACCAACAAGCTGCCTATCACCCGCGTCAGCCCAGCATAGGGGTGATCGACACTTGCGTCCGTAAAGAGCTTCAAACGGTGCGGCTCCAATACTGGCGTGGTAGCTGTTGTTGTATGAAAATTCGACCAGTGGCAAATGCTTATCCCAGCTACCGCCCAAATCCATAACACATGCTCTCAGCATATCTTCCAAGGTCTGAATAGTCCGCTCGCTTTGACCGTCGGTCTGAGGGTGAAATGCAGTGCTCAGATTTAATCGTGAGCCAAAAGCTTCTTGGAAGGATTGCCATATCCTTGACACAAACCTTCCGTCTCTATCAGAGATGATCGAGAGAGGCACTCCATGACGTGCGACGATCTCTCTCATGTATATTTCTGCCAGTTTGCTGGTGTTATCCTTCTCTTTGATTGGCAGAAAGTGTGCAGACTTTGTTAAGCGGTCAACTATTACCCAAATAGTGTCATGACCTCTTGGCGTTCTTGGCAACTTTGTAATAAAATCCATGGAGATTTGTTCCCATTTCCACTTGGGAATCTCAGGTTGTTGCAGAAGTCCTGAAGGCTTCTGGTATTCCGCTTTCACCTTAGCGCACGTTAGACACTTGCTCACATAAACAGCAACATCGCCCTTCATCCTAGGCCACCAATAGTAATCCTTGAGATCTTGGTACATCTTATCCGCTCCTGGATGGATAGAGTACCGCGATTTGTGAGCTTCATCAAAAACAACTTTCCTTAAACCACCAAACAGAGGAACCCAAATCCTTTTCTCAAAACATAACGTTCCTTCCTCGTTTGGTACTAATAGCTTCTCCATCCCACGAAGATATTCTTCTTCAAGATTTCTTTCCTTAAGAGCTTCCTTCTGCGCGGCATGAATGCGCAAGGAAAGATCGGTTTGGATAATCATTTCTAAAGCCCTAACCCTTATGGGCTTGATCCTCTCTTTTCGACTTAGGGCGTCGGCAACCACATTCGCCTTCCCTGGATGATACTTTATCTCGCAATCGTAATCATTTAACAACTCAACCCATCGTCTTTGTCTCATATTCAACTCCTTCTGGTTGAATATGTGTTGTAGGCTCTTATGATCTGTAAAAATTGTACATTTCGTACCATATAGGTAGTGTCTCCAGATCTTTAAAGCAAATATCACTGCGCCTAGCTCCAAATCGTGCGTGGTATAGTTCTTCTCATGTACCTTCAACTGACGTGATGCGTAAGCAATAACCTTCTGGCGTTGCATCAACACGCAACCCAATCCTTGACGCGAGGCATCACAGTATACCACGAAATCGTCAGTACCTTCCGGTAGTGCTAGGATTGGCGCATTGCAGAGCTTATCCTTCAACAGCTGAAACGCTTCTTCCTGTTTGATTCCCCAATCAAACTTCTTATCTTTCTGGGTGAGGAGCGTCAATGGTTGAGCGATCTTCGAAAAATCCTCAATGAACCTTCGATAGTAGCCAGCCAGACCCAAGAATTGTCGAATCTCGGTTGGCGTCTTTGGCGTTTCCCAATTCTTGATCGCTTCGATCTTGGTTGGATCCACATGGATTCCATCTCCATTTACCACATGTCCAAGAAATTGGACTTCTCGTAGCCAAAATTCGCACTTAGAGAATTTGGCATACAGCTGTTCTTTCTTCAGCAGCTCCAAAATAGCTCTTAGATGCTGTTCGTGCTCAGCCTTTGTCCTTGAATAAATCAAGATGTCGTCGATAAACACAATCACGAACTTGTCCAAGTACGGCTTGCAAAATCTATTCATCAAATCCATAAAGACTGCGGGTGCGTTTGTCAATCCAAACGGCATAACAAGGAACTCGTAGTGTCCATAACGAGTTCTGAAGGCTGTCTTCGGGATACTCTCCTCTTGTATCCTTAACTGATGGTATCCAGATCGCAAATCGATCTTTGAGTAAAAGCTTGAACCTTGCAGTTGGTCAAACAGATCATCAATTCTTGGCAGAGGATATCTATTCTTGATCGTCAGCTTGTTCAACTCCCGGTAGTCGATGCACATTCGAAAACTACCGTCCTTCTTCTTGACAAACAGGACCGGAGCTCCCCAAGGCGAGAAGCTTGGTCGGATAAATCCCTTGTCTAACAACTCTTGAAGTTGTGTCGACAATTCTTGTATCTCAGACGGGGCAAGTCTATAAGGTGCCTTAGCCACAGGCGCGGCGCCTGGGACCAAATCGATGTGAAACTCCACTTGCCTCTGAGGTGGCAGTCCAGGCAAGTCCTCCGGGAAGACTTCCGGATACTCCCTCACGACAGGGATGTCTTCGATCTTCGGTTCTACAGCTTTCTTGTCTACAATGTGCGCCAGGAAGGCAACACACCCTTTTTGCAAACACTTTCGCGCTTTGAGGCAGCTGATAATTCTTAACGGCGTATCGCGCTTTTCGCCATGTACCACAATTGTTTCACCATCTTCGGTCGGGATACGAATGACCTTTTCGTGACAAACAATTTCTGCCTTGTTGCTTGATAACCAATCCATTCCTACTACCACGTCAAAGCTCCCCAGCTGGACTGGTAGTAGATCCAAAGTAAACTCACGTTCTCCCAGCTCGATTGCACAACCTCTGATCACTTCATTGGCTTCTACTAACTTCCCATTAGCCAATTCGATTGAGTAGGGAATATCTAACTTACTAGCGGCTAACCTAAGCATATTCTTAAATTCTAACGATACGAAGCTATAGTCGGCACCAGTATCAAATAAAACGGATGCATAGCGTTGGTTTACAGGGAACGTACCAGTAACAACATTGGGATCCTGGCGCGCTTCCCTCGCTTCGATGTGGAACACTCTTCCACGGGCTTGGTTCAACTCTGGGCAGTTCCTCTTAAAGTGCCCGATATCACCACAGTTAAAGCATCCAGGTCTTTGTCCGTTTCCACCTCCATTTCCAGCTTGGTTATTCCTTTGGTTATGATTTACAGTGCCTGCTTGATTCGCATTGTTGCCTCGATTCCCATTACCTCCATTGTTTCCTTGTGGGCGATTTCCAATTCCACCCCGGTTATTGTTTCTGTTTCCAATTCCTCCTTGGCCTCCCTGACCAATAGTGGCCCAACAAGAATCCTTCAAGTGGCCAGGTTTCCCACACGCTTCACATACCTTCAAACCACATCGGCCAGAATGGTGACGCTGGCAGGTGTTGCACTTGGGCTGGGTGCCCATATATCCCTTTCCTTTCTTCCCACCACCAGCTGTAACCTGAGCTGGCGCGTTTGGCTCTCCTTTCTTGACAACACCACTAGTGCCTTGTTTGAAGTTCGAGAACTTTCGTTTGTTACCTCCGGATGACTCGACGTGAGTCTCTTTCTTCTTTGTCTCGATCTCACCAAACTTGTTCAGGCGGATAGCCTCCTCAGTGAGAGCCACGCTCAAATCGATTGCCTCAGTAATTGTTGCAGGCTTGGAGGAGGTCACCATGCTTATGATTTGAGGAGCTAATCCCCAAATGAAGCGTTCAATCCACTTGAATTCTGGAGTGACCATATAGGGTACCACATGCGACAGGTCGTGAAACCTCTGAACATATTCCGCGATCTTCGGACCTTCCATCTTCAAATGCCAGAACTCAGTTTCCAATCTTTGGATTTCAGCGCGAGAACAATACTTTTTGCGCATTAGTTCCTTCAGTTCGGTCCATGTTAGTGCGTAGGCAGCAGCTTCACCAAGTGTCTGTACTTGCAAATTCCACCAAGATAGGGCTCCATCCAAAAATAGCCCAGAAATGTAGGTGACTTGCTGGTCTGGTGCACATTTGCTCATGCGGAGAACAGATTCAGTCTTCTCGGCCCAACGAACAAAAGCGACGGCACCTCCGGTGCCATCAAAGTTGACAGGCTTGCAGTCTAGAAACTGTTTGTAGGTGCACCCATGAGGTGGATTGTTGTTGCCATTGTTGTTTGAGCTGCTTCCGCTGGGTCCTCCTTGCAAGGCGGCGTATTGCGCGATGGCAGCAGCGATGACTTGTTGGAGTTCGGCCTCATTGGTAGGCATCGGCATTTGACGTCTCGGCGGCATCTTCTAAAAGATGGGTTTACGTCGGTCAGGCCACAATAAAGCGTACGTATATAATGATAGTAATAGTACATAACATCTCATGTTATAATCATATCAATCACACAACATCCCATGTTATAAAACATAAATAATCAATCAAAACATCACCTATGATGAGAATACTGCGATTGTATTGCCAAACTCGAGACCAGATGGTAGAGTGTACAGTACATAATAGTGTCATACATCATCATCGACTAAGGGCTACATCACCCCAGTCCAAAAGAATATCAAATCAGTGTTAATACATCCCATATACATGATCAACAAAAGTTAGAATCAGAATGCAGTCTCCAAAAATGCTGTGTGGTCGGAGCAATCGCCGTCTTCTCACCAACGTCTACCCATGCTGTACTAAAGATGCCCTAAACTGATGGTGGTGGAGGAGGGGGAAAATGGGTGTAGAACAAACGTCGCAAATGGAGCCAGTCCTCCTCCATGGCTCTCTGGTTACGCAACCAAGAAGCAACCTGCTGCTCAAGTGCCAAAAGGCGTGCAGCATAGTCAGGTATCAATGGTCGAGGGTGCTGCGAAGAAGCAGGGTGGGTCTGACCCTGACACTGGCACGGCGGTGGCTGAGCTCTCTCAAGCTCCTGAATGCGCCGTGTGAGTGCCTCCTGCTGGACAACAAACGACATCAGAACGTCCTCAATAGTATACCCCATATGGAAAGGATGGTAGGGGTCGGTCGATGGCATAACAGAAGGTGACGTCCAGAGAAACGGCTCGCTGGCTGGATCAAAAGGTGGCACAAAGAATGGTGGTACAGGGGGAATAGCAGATGAAGACTGTGGCATAACTGGAATATATGTCGGCACATGTCCAAAGGGACGAGCCGAGGAACCCTCTCCAGGTCGAGCTGGAGGTGTGTACTGTGCAAATGAAAAAGAGAAGTCAACGTGACGTGCATCGGTGGTATGAGGAGGGATAGGTGGAAGCTCATCATCCGCAGGAATCCACCCATGCTGGGCGTGCTCATCTCGTGGGTCAATCTGTGCCTCAAAAAGTGCTCGATCAAACTTGTACAGGCATAGGGTCAAGATGGGGTGCAACAAGAGGGTCAGCAGGTATATCAGCGATAAGTGGGGGATCAACATGATCAGCAGCAATAACATGGTCACCCTCCAGTAGTGGTGCATCAGCAGGGTGATCATCAATGGGTGGGTCAGCAATCACAGGATCAATAGGTATGCCAGCATGAGCAGGGTCATGCTCAAGCACTGGGTCAGGAGCAGCTACTGGCTCAAGGGCCATGGCAGGCTCGGGATCAACGAACTCTATATCAAAATCTGCATGATCAGCGAATGCAGGGTCAACTGGGTCAACCATAGGCTGATCCAAGTGGATGAACTCTATCTCCTGGTCCGGGTCAAATCTAGGAAAAACAGGGTCTGAATCCTCATCGAGGTCGTGATGGAAAGCAAATCTAGGAGCAGAGGCAGCAGATGATGCCCTGTCAGGATCTGAACCGTGTGAATAGTGCTGTGCGCTCCGAGTGTGTGACGGTGCGGAGGCCACAGACTCGAAGGAGTCTGGAGCGGGTGAGTGTGCAGGTGACTCCTCAGCTGGAGCATCTGCGAGTAATAAAAGACCACCGTCAGCTGGAAGGGCCTCGCCCTCAACATCATCCTCCAGGGGCTCATCATCAAATAGATCGAGGTCGTCGTCAACGTCGGCGTCGAGGAGCATATCGTAAGCAGGATAAACGGCTAAAGGTATGGGAGCAGGGATCTCTACGAGTGGTAGGTACCCAGCAAAAGGGCCATCAGCGGGCTCATTGACAGCGTCGGGCAGCGCAAAGGGCTGAAAGTCGTCCTCGTCTGTGCTGGTAACATCTGATGTGTGGACCTCGTGCTCTGAAGACTCTAAGTCGTCTGATACTATGGGTCTAGGGCCCGTGGTGTCCGAATCACCTGTGCCGGGCGAGTCCATGGTGTCTGTAACACAAACACAAATATGTACAAATAATCAATCATAAAATCAGATAAGCACATTAGTCACCAAGTAAGCAATCAAATAATTCTCCTAGTCCCACTAGCCTCCCAGCCTCTCAGACTGCTCTTCCTAGTCCTACTAGCCAAATTCTCCCAGCCTCTCAGACTGCTCTTCCTAGTCCCACTAGCCTATTCTGCCAGCCTCTCAGACTGCTCTCCCTAGTCCTACTAGGCAACTACCTCGGTCTCCTAGACCGAGCCTCGGTCCTCCAGACCGAGCCTCAGCCTCCCAGACTGAGCCTATAAATAATAAATAAATGTGCTCAACATTTGTTTGTAAAAATTTTTGGATCTGGACTTGAGTGGTATGCAGTGTAAAAATGTTTTCGTGAGAGCCCTAGTGATCATAGTCTAGACTCGAGAAGGAATCCTAGTTCGCTATGATCAGAGCTCTGATACCAAGCTATCACACCCTGGCTTTGCGGAAGCGTGGTTAATTTGGTGTGACTTCTTAATACCATAGCTTAATCATAACAAAGCTATATGATAATAAAACCATGCAAGATCATCCATAGATTTAAGTTTTAAAACCGAAGTAACATAACATTGTCTTAAGGACTACAACACCATAACATAAAACATTGTTTGAAAGACACAACCACAAACTTAAGATAAAGGTAGTTTAAGAACTGTGACTCGTCCAGGTAAAAGCCACAACCCCTAAACTCGGATGATCCCATAACTCTACGCAGCGTGAAAACGTAGCATACCATGCCAGATCCTTAGTTCCCTGAAATACATGTAAGTTGAAAAATAAACAATAATGTTGAGCGAGTTCATGTGTAAATGAGTAAATAAACCTTTGTATGTATAAAAACCCTGGTATGTAGCAAATAAGGAAAAAGAGATCACCAATGGTTTGCAAGGCCATTGATATGTGTGAAGTGCAAGTAGGAAGACTCAAACCTAGCAGATTTATGCGTTGGGTACAAAGTCACCCCGAGGTCCGTTATGCTGGGCCTGGGGTTGGGCTCGCTACACCCAAGTAGATCTACCGCTCCTGCCCCTCGGTCCTACCCTGAGGATTAATGGCCTCAAGTTTCCGCCTACCCACTCACATGATCTAAATAATAACCCTCCTTACGCTAACCATACCATGTAAGAAACATTCGTAATCATAGTAACATGTATTTCACCCCCGCAGTTTAGAAAACTGAAAACAGTTAAGAGAAAAGGGGGACATGAACTCACAGTGGTGCGTCTCTACCAAGTATATCTCCTGATCAAGCAGCTATGCGACGACCTACACGTACTAAGTCTGTTTGACGGACGGCCGTGCCTTAGCTTATGGTTTAAGTTTTTGGGAAATAGTTAGACAACTATTTCGTGTTTACATTTTGTAAATACTTGGTAATTATTTTCCTTCCCAAGGATGGGGGATTTAATACATGCGCGTTCGTAAAATCCGAAATACATTATTAAGTCTCACTTAATATATTTTAGTTCTTACTTCAAAATAAATATTCTTCCCAAAATAATACTTTGACAAAAATACGCGCTCATAAATATTTTCTTAAAATGCGTAAGTTACGTTTTAAAGATCGGGTGGTAATAATTATACCGTTGTAACTTATTATTAATTATGAAGGCGTTTGTATTATTTTTGGAATCGTTAACATTCGGTAATATTATTTTTACCCTAAAAATAATATTTGTATAGTTCACAAAATAATCATAAAAATTCACAAGTGTTGTTACTAAATATATACTAAATATATATTTTAGCAAGTTTTTATTTTGTGAAAATCCCACCTCCGATAATTAGAAATTTTGTAATAAAGTCATGGCGAAATCTATAATTCGAAAACACGTTAAAAATGTATTTCTAACACTTGTAGTGAAAATATTTCTAAGTGTTAGGTTTTTGGAAAATTTCGCCAGAGTTCCCTCTGTAACTGGAGGTGGCCACGCTTTCAAGCGTATCATTTTCTTTTACAAATCAAACCAACAATTTTCTTATTCAATCAAAACAATGTTCAAAGCATTAAACTAGTCAATATATATGTAAATCGCAAGAATTACATGAACTTGTAGTTTTTCCAAAAAAAATATGTAGTAAAGCTCCTTACTTTTAGTGTATCTTTATATAAATCCATCCGGTTTCGTAAAAGCCTCGCTTTTAAAGAAATTCCATCTTTACAACTTCTTGTAAAATTTGACAAAACTAGTTCTTTGTCGAAACTTAGTGTTACACAAGTGTTTACACACTTGTGTGTTTACAAAAATCATCCTCGTTCATGAAAGATCCGGTTTTAGAAAGTATGATTTCTTTGACACTTGGTTCTTTGTAAATACCACTTGTAGATCCATAGATCTACTAGTTTTAAACACTATTTCGTAAGTAAAATCGATTTTACACAAGTTCATGTTTGGCGTGTGGTAGAGTTTCATCACTTAACCCTTTTTACATTTAAACAAACTCTATGTCATGATCCATGATCATGACCAATCCGGGTTAAACGATGATCCGAGCTACCACAACATAGATCGGCACTAAATAATTACACAAAACAAATCCTACATGATTTACACAACAATCAAGCTTTTATCCATCACTTTTAGCATTTTTAGTAGACTTTTAGCATGTCTTCTTGTATGTTCATAGGTTTTAACCGACAAAGTTCTTTTTAACCACTTTAAAATAGATCGAGAGTGTGTTTAAAGCAACTTACTACTAGCTCGAGGCTAGGGAAGAAACTAGTCGAAGATTGGGTGGATAAAAGCAATGAAGTGAGGTCCTTCACGTTCCGAATGCACTAAGCCTCCTCGTATGAGATCCTTAACCCTTGTATAAGCTTGTAATAGCTTGATGGAAATCGAAAGATGGATGGATGGTAGAGGGGGTGTTCGGCCGAGAGTTTGCAAGGAGAGGGAGAAAGTGTGGAGTGTTGTTTAGTTGTGGTGAAATGAATATGATGGATCAAGTTTCAAACTTATAGACAAACCTTATGTTAATTACCCAATGGTTCTCATGTCACCAAGATATTAAACAACAAGATTATTATAATCTTGAAAGTACAAAGGGGTGTCCCCTTGGGGACGGTTTCGTTGGAAGGGGGGGGGGGGGGGTAATCCGGTTGGTTTTCAACTAAACATTAGGTAATAGTTAAGTTAAGTTTAGTTAGTTTAGGGATTAACCCGGTTACTAGTGTGTCATGCGTTATAGCGGGTGTTAGGGTATTCAGGGACCCTAACTGGCTCAGAAAAAGATAAACAATGTAAATGGCGATATTTTTATGTTCCGGGTAAAGTCCGGTTGGATAGAGATCCGTTAAAGTGCTTAACAAAGCTTTAAAGTGTCGTTATTATTATTTTTAGTGACACAACTTATTCCCGACACTTTGGAAAGTGTCTAGTAATATTTTCCTCATGTTTTGGCACTTTATTAGTTAGCTAGATGCTGAATTATAATTAAAGTTCTGAATTTTGTACTTAGAGTACGTTTTAGGCACATCCGGTCACTGTAACTTATTCCTAGTGACGCAGTTCTACAACCCTTATATCCCTACACTCACCACTAGTGTAGCAAACTATCTCAGGCTCTTATAGGCCTTAGAGGCAGTACCTGCCTGGTGCTAGTTATGACAGCACGTTTAATAGGTTATCCGTTCATTGTGCTACTGTGCTTTTGGTGCATCAAGGTTGTCACAAAGGTGCTGTAAGCAAAACATGGAGTGACAGCAAGTAAAGTATGATGCAAGTAAGTACATGTATCAGTATTCAAGTAGCAGTTTATCCACAATTTCAAGTAAGCACAGTAATTAATTATTAATTAAGTCGTACGGATACCTGGTTTGGTGAGGGTTGTCACAAATACAAGAAGGTTGCTCGGGAAAACCTAGAGTGTCACATTATCCCCAAGTTGTAAGAACTTTCGTCCCGAAAGTTAAAGTGCAGCCACTGACAAGCTAGTATGAGTGAGAACGTTTCAACGGGGTGTCACATCATCCCCCCGTTAGTTTGGAATTTCGTCCCGAAATTCTGAGGTAGCTTTAGTGCTGGAAGTTTCGTCTGGAAACAACTGGGGATATTTGCGCTTCATCTGGTCTTCCCGCTCCCAGGTGAACTCTGGGCCACGGCGCGAGTTCCAATGGACTCATACGATAGGTATCTGGCTATGTTTGAGGGTCTTGATCTCTCGATCCGTGATCTCAATCGGTTCCTCAGTGAAGTGTAGCTGATCGTCAAAAGTGAGTTCCTTGAAAGGAATGTTGAGTGTCTCATCTGACAGACACTTCTTCAGATTAGACACATGAAAGACGTTGTGCACTGCACTCAGCTCTTCAGGCAGGTTCAATCTATAAGCAACCTTACCGATCTTCTCGGTAATTTCGAATGGTCCGACATATCGCGGATTAAGCTTGCCCCATTTACCAAAACGAACCACACCCTTCCAGGGTGAGACTTTAAGTAGAACCCGGTCACCGACCTGGAATTCTAGCGGTTTCATGCGCTTATCAGCGTAACTTTTCTGACGGTCACGAGCTGCCGCCATGCGTTGTCTGATCTGGGCAATCCTTTTCGTACTCTCGACTACAAGTTCCGGGCCAGTGATTTGGCTTTCGCCAATTTCTGCCCAACATAGAGGTGATCGGCATTTACGACCATACAATGCCTCAAAGGGTGCTGCCTGGATACTGGTGTGGTAGCTGTTATTGTAGGAGAACTCTACCAATAGTAAATGTCATTCCCACCCGTTTCCAAAATCAATAACACATGCTCTCATCGTGTCTTCAAGCGTTTGGATGGTATGTTCCGTTTGACCATCGGTCTACGGGTGGTAAGAAGTGCTCATATCCAGACGTGAGCCAAAAGATCTATGCGTAGCTTGCCATAATTCGGATGTAAAGTGTGGGTCACGATCAGAAATGATAGAGATTGGCACCCCGTGCCTAGCAACTATCTCTTTCAAGTAGATTGCAGCAAGCTTCGAGTACTTATCGGTTTCCTTGATTGCGAGGAAATGTGCAGACTTGGTTAGGCGGTCCATGATGACCCAAATAGTATCATTCCCGCTCTGGGACCTAGGTAAGCCTGTGACGAAATCCATGGAAATTTTCTCCCATTTCCATGTTGGCAGCTCTGGTTGTTGCAACAAGCCCGAGGGCTTCTGGTATTCGACCTTGACTCTAGCACAGGTCAAGCATTTGCTAACGCAGGTTGCTATGTTGGCTTTCATACTAGGCCACCAATATGTAGTCTTGAGTTCGTGGTACATCTTATCCGAACCAGGATGTACCGAGTTGTGACACCCCAGGAAAACCAGGAAAAACATACAACTTAACTAGCTTCCTCAGTGAGTGCTTACCAAATTTCGGGACGAAATTTCTTTCAACTTGGGGATGATGTGACAACTCGAAATTTAGAACCTTTCTTGTATCCCGATGTAACATACTTAAACGTGTGACTAGTTAACTGGTGTGATTAATGATAAGTGAACCTTTCATGCGATTACGTGTTGTGTTTAATTGTGTGCGTATATGTATGCTTGTATGTATAGTATGTGTGTATTAGTATGAACCGTGACATAAGGACCCAACTCGAGACCATGCGGTCTCGAGTGAGCAATGAAACAATGGGCCGGATGGGCCATACACCTCATTTAACCCAACCGAAAAACCCATTAGGGTGCACCACCTAAAGCTAGTATATATCCTTGTTGCTAACCAACACTATCATCTTTGGACAACACACATACTCCCCTACTCTCTCTCTAGAAACCATTGAACCCTAAGTCTCAACATCACCTCTCCTCCTTCTTCTCGGATCAAACCGGTGACACTAGGAGCTCTCGGATCGACTCACACGCACCCGTTTGGAGGCTTCATACTCACCCTTGAAACCCATCAACCGGTTAGTGTCTTTTTGATGTTTGTTGTTGAATGATAGTATGAATGATATGATTTAACTAGTATAGTTGTATGCTTGATGATGTTTTGTGAACCGGATGTGTATGATGATGTAATCGGCTAACATGTTTCGGATATATTGCACAATGAGCTCATGATATCTTGTGTCTAAATGTGATTGTTCATGAAACCGACTTGCATATGTGTGTAGATAGCATCATGTTAATCGGACTAGTGTAGAGTTGATTTTGAGATGTTATGTGATGATTTGAAGCCATTGGATGAGTATGTTCTAGTGTGTTGATGGTTGTTCATGATTATGTTTGTGTTTAATGCTAAAAACCCGGAAATATGATGAACAAGTTTGAATAATTAACATGAACATGACTTGAATATATGAAGAACAACTTGAAGAAGATATGAATATGTTATGAACATTTGAAATTACCATGTTTGATCCATTTCGGTTAAGGTTAGACAAGGAGACATGTTAGTGCAATGTTATTGGATAGTACATTATCTCATGAACATGAAATTCCATTGGTTTAGTACAATGTTGAATTCAGTAATTGTTCCTAGCCGAGACCTTCTGTCTCGACTCGAGGCCACCAAATGTCAACTCGAGATCACAGTTTCGACACTAGGTTGCGAGTCAAGGATCCTAGTCTCGACTCGAGACCCCACTTGATCAACACCCAAACATCTTGACTCGAGACCACGTTGCGAGTCCAGTTGCGACTCGAGACCACTACATGCACGACCCGAGATCACCGTAGTTGCGACTCGAAACCTTGTGGGCTACAACTCGAGACCGCACAGTCTCGATAAGAGACCGCACAGTCTCGACTCGAGACTACATGCATGTATACGCTGATTTGAACTTGCACACTATTACGGGCCTAAGTAGTTGGGCCGAACGTATGGGCCTTATGTGTCACTGTTAAGTGTGAATGTTGTTTGGGCTGCTATGAATGATACTTGAATGCAATGTGCTTGAAACATACGTGTGCTACTTGATTACGAACCTGATTTGTATAATACGACTATGATAGGACGTGAGTGATCACAATATTGCTTGATTGACTTTTCTGTGTGTCTGCCGAGCAAACCAAGGTGAGTTCACACCCTCTACAAAGCATGGGATTCCCTGGGTTGGGAATGGGGTTAAGGAACGTGGGTTCCTCGTCCTCCTTGGGTAGGACAGCATTGGTTCAGGAATGTAATTCCTCGTCCTCATGGACAGATAACTCGTACTAGACCAAAACTCTATCACGAAGTCCCTCCTTTTTATATCGACTTAATCGCCGGGCCAATGGCAAGCGGGTCATTAGTTAGATAGCGCTATTTAGGTCTGACAAACCTCACACCGTGCCGCAGAGGACGGGCGTGAACTAATGGATCTGGGGCACGTCAATGATGATAGACATTGACAGTTTCAGGGCACATAAACATGACTACAGTCAGCAGTCGATATGGTAACGAGTCTAGTGTATACATGGGGTAGCCCCCACGGCCGAAATGCCAGATAACTAACACGGGGTAGCCCCCACGGCTGGATTGCCAGAGTAACCGGGAGTAAACAAGTCACGTTTTTAACTATGGGGTAACCCCCACGGCTGGATGCCAGATAAAGGAACTGTTTTCGGAACAACTTAAAACAAACACCCAACCGTGAACTCACTCAACTTGTTGTTGACTCGTTACTACATGCTTTGCAGGTCCTTAGGTTCTTAGCTGGAGCTTGCATGGAGAAGGATCGTTGTGGGACATGGACGACTGTGTGCCATGCTAAACTTTGAAACAATTAAACTTATGTTTTGATTTAAGACTTATGCTTCCACTTACAACTTAAACTATGTTTTGTTTGAACACCAATTGTATTGGGTGGATTTTATAACTACTTATATGCTTGTTCAATATGATTGGTGGCTGGATCCTGGTCAGTCACGCCTCCAAGCGGTAGTACTCCGCAGGTGGATTTTGGGGGTGTGACAGATTGGTATCAGAGCCATTGGTTATAGTGAACTTGGTTTTAATAAAGGAGAAACGTTTTTGTTAAAACCAGACTATAACCTGTACAGCGCTCAACGGTCCACAACGACGCTTCACTCCACATGCAAGGCTCTACATTCTAGGTGATATGATCTATGTATATATTGCCTACTTGTTAGTCACATAGTACATTGCTCATGGTATGCTTGGTTAGTGTAACTACTGTTGCTTGAACACGTGCGTGCTTACTCTATCTTACCGTCGTACTTTCGCGAACCCCTCTCACTCACGTTCTTCTTGATATGAAGATCATGTCTGGACGCGTTAACCTGACACAAGCCCAGTTGACGGCTCTGATCAACGAACGAGTTGCCGCAGCACTTGCAGCTGCACACGCAGGAGGTATATCCTGCAGTTCTAACTCAATTTAGGATCTGTAGATCCTACTCTCGTGAATCAACCTTTGTGTTAAACCCTGTCTTTCTTTCACCCATGATAGGTCAACATGTTCAGCCACCCGTGTGCACTTTTAAAACTTTCATGGACTGTCGGCCAACTACTTTTAGCGGCACTGAAGGAGCAGTAGGTCTCCTCCACTGGTTTGAGAAACTAGAATCTGTGTTCGAAATGTGTGAATGCCCTGAGGCGCGCAGGGTGAAGTATGCTACCGGTACTCTCGAGGGTTTAGCTCTCACATGGTGGAACGCTCAGGTCCAAATGCTGGGGTTGGTTGCTGCCAACGCCACCCCATGGGAGAATTTTAAGGAAATGATCAAGGAAGAATACTGCAGTCGGGATGAGATTCACAAACTGGAAGTGGAGTTCTTCAACCTCAAGATGACGGGGTCGGAAATTGAAGCTTATGTGAAAAGGTCGAACGAACTGGCAATTCTGTGTCCTACTATGGTGGATCCTCCCATCAAGCGCATCGAACTATTTCTCCAAGGCTTGGTGCCAGAAATCCAAAGTCATGTGACTTCGGCGAATCTCGCCACCTACCAGCAAGTTGTTCAGTTGGCTCACCGCCTCACGGATCAGGCGGTAGAGCAGAACAAGTTACCAAAGCGCTTAGGTGCTGCAACTACTTCAGGTGTCTCTAGTGACAACAAGAGGAAATGGGATGGAACTCCAAGTAAGGGTTCGACTTCTGTCCAGTCCCAGTCTCAGCAGAGGAAGACTGATGATTACAAGAGCCCTAGTCAGCAATCGTCTGGTGGTCAAAGTCACGGTGGGTACAAAGGGAATCACCCTAAATGCAATCGTTGCAGCCTGCACCACAGCGGGCCATGCACCAGGGGCAACTGTCATCGGTGCAACAAGCCTGGTCACGCTGCAAAGGATTGCAGGAGCTTATACCCCGCCAATCAGAATCGTCAGCAAGCTCAACAGAATCAACGCCAGCAGCAACAGCAAGGTGATAACAAAGGGTGCTTTCAGTGTGGAGCTGAGGGCCACTTCAAGAGAGATTGTCCCCAACTGAACAGGAACCAGAACAACAACAACAACAATAACAACAATCAGGGGAATGGTAACAATGGGAACAACAACAATGGCGCCAGGGGGCGGGTGTTTGTGATTGGCCAAGGTGAAGCAAGGAATGACCCCAATGTTGTGGCGGGTAAGTTCCTTCTCGACGACTTTTATGTTTCAGTTTTATTTGATTCGGGTGCCGATACTAGCTACATGTCACTAGAAGTTAGTCGAATGCTTAAGCGTATTCCAACACCTTTGAACAACAAGCACACCGTAGAGCTAGCAAATGGTAAGAGTTTAGAAGCCACACACGTAGTCAAGGGTTGTAAACTTATTCTCGCTGACCAGACCTTCTCTATCGACTCATTCCTATTGTCTTGGGTAGTTTCGACGTTGTCATTGGGATGGATTGGTTATCCCAACACCGAGCAGAGATTCTTTGCAACGAGAAGGTGGTCCGTATTCCAGGTTCCGGTGGTGAACCTCTCATGATTCATGGCGACAAGAGGAGTGCTGTTGAGAACGCCATTTCTCTCCTTAAGGCCCAAAAGTGCTTGCGAAAGGGCCACACTGCCATTTTGGCTCTCGTTACTGACACCTCAGAAAAAGAGAAGAAGATAGAAGATTTTCCAGTTGTACGCGATTATCCAGAGGTATTTCCTGAGGAATTACCTGGTCTTCCGCCTCATCGCCAAGTCGAGTTTCAGATCGAACTAGCCCCTGGAGCGGCGCCCATAGCTCGTGCACCTTATCGTTTAGCTCCATCAGAGTTGGAAGAACTCTCTACGCAGCTACAGGAACTCTTGGATAAGGGTTTTATTCGTCCTAGCTCATCGCCCTGGGGAGCTCCAGTGCTATTTGTGAAGAAGAAAGACGGTACCTTCAGAATGTGCATCGACTACCGGGAACTCAACAAGGTGACGGTGAAGAATCGTTATCCTCTACCGCGGATTGACGACTTGTTCGACCAGCTGCAGGGGTCGAGCTACTATTCAAAGATTGATTTGAGATCGGGATATCACCAGCTGAGAGTCCGAGAAGAGGACGTCTCCAAAACAGCTTTTAGAACACGTTACGGACACTATGAGTTTTTGGTCATGCCTTTTGGGCTGACAAACGCACCTGCGGTTTTCATGGACTTGATGAACCGAGTGTGCAAGCCTTATCTGGACAAGTTCGTTATAGTCTTCATCGATGACATCCTGATCTATTCTAAGAGTCAGGAGGAACACGAGCAACATCTGCGACTTATTCTGGAACTCCTTCGAACCGAACAGCTTTATGCAAAGTTCTCGAAATGCGACTTTTGGCTTCGTGAGGTCCATTGCCTAGGCCACGTGGTAAACAAGGATGGGATTCATGTTGATCCATCCAAGGTAGACTCGATTAAGAACTGGCCTGCACCTCGTACACCAAAGGAAATTCGCCAATTCTTAGGCTTGGCAGGTTACTACAGGCGATTCATAAAGGATTTTTCTAAGATCGCACAGCCTCTCACCTCGCTAACGCAGAAAGGCGTTGTTTATCGCTGGGGAAATGCACAGGAGTTAGCATTTCAGCACTTAAAGGATAGACTTTGCAGTGCACCTATCCTTTCCTTGCCGGAGGGCACATACGACTTCGTGGTTTACTGTGACGCGTCAATTCAAGGTCTTGGTTGTGTATTGATGCAACGAGATAAGGTTATAGCCTACGCCTCACGCCAACTTAAAGTTCATGAAAAGAACTGCACTACGCACGACTTAGAGCTGGGAGCTGTTGTTTTTGCACTTAAGCTATGGCGGCATTACCTGTACGGTACCAAGTGCGCCATCTACACCGACCACAGGAGCCTCGAACATAGCTTCAAGCAGAAGGAACTGAATATGCGACAACGACGATGGGTCGAGCTGCTGAATGACTACGAGTGCTCAATCAGGTATCACCCGGGCAAGGCCAATGTTGTGGCTGACGCTCTCAGTCGAAAGGACACTGCGCCTAAGCACGTGCGAGCTTTACAACTCACGATACATTCTAGTCTTCCTTCCCAAATACGAGACGCTCAGGTAGAAGCATTGAAACCAGGAAACGTCAGGGCTGAAGCCCTACGCGGATCAAGGCAACGCTTAGAACAGAAGGAAGACGGTGCTTACTACGTAACGGGACGCGTTTGGGTCCCACTCTACGGCAACTTACGAGAGCTTGTGATGGACGAAGCACACAAGTCTCGCTACTCGGTACACCCTGGTTCGGACAAAATGTACCACGATATCAAAACCACGTACTGGTGGCCTAGCATGAAGGCCCACATAGCAACTTACGTTAGCAAGTGCTTGACTTGTGCGAGAGTCAAGTCCGAATACCAGAAACCCTCAGGCCTACTCCAACAACCAGAGATACCTCAATGGAAATGGGAGCAAATTTCCATGGATTTTGTCACTGGCCTGCCTAGATCCCAGCGCGGGAACGATACTATTTGGGTGATCGTGGATCGACTTACAAAATCTGCACACTTCTTGGCTATCAAGGAGACGGATAAGTTCTCCACTCTTGCAGAAATATACCTTAAGGAAGTCGTTTCGAGGCACGGGGTGCCCACCTCCATTATCTCGGATCGAGATGCACGTTTTACTTCAGAGCTGTGGCAAGCAATGCACAAATCCTTCGGCTCACGATTAGACATGAGCACAGCGTATCACCCCCAGACGGACGGGCAGTCCGAGCGCACTATTCAAACATTAGAAGACATGCTTCGTGCATGTGTAATCGACTTCGGCAATCGCTGGGAAAAGCACCTGCCACTTGTGGAATTCTCGTACAATAACAGCTACCACACCAGCATTAAAGCTGCTCCGTTCGAGGCATTGTACGGACGTAAATGCCAGTCACCTCTTTGCTGGGCAGAGGTGGGAGATAGTCAGATCACTGGTCCAGAACATGTGGTAGACACGACCGAACAAATTGCGCAAATACGAAAACGCATGGCGGCAGCTCGTGACCGTCAGAAAGTTTACGCCGATAAGGGCAGGAAACCACTAGAGCTCCAGATTGGGGAGCGGGTACTACTCAAAGTTTCACCCTGGAAGGGTGTGGTTCGTTTTGGTAAACGCGGCAAACTTAACCCACGATACATTGGACCTTTCGAAGTCATTGAGAAAATAGGCAGGGTGGCCTACAGACTGAACTTACCAGCAGAACTTGGTGCAGTTCACAACGTTTTCCACGTGTCGAATCTGAAGAAATGTCTGTCAGATGAGACCCACGTAGTTCCTCTGAAGGAACTCACTATCGACGAACAGTTACGATTCTTCGAGGAACCAGTCGAAATCACGGACCGGGATGTTAAGGTCCTCAAGAGCACTAGAATACCTCTCGTTCGAGTTCGTTGGAACTCGCGTCGCGGCCCAGAGTTCACCTGGGAGCGCGAAGATCAGATGAAACAAAAGTATCCCCAACTGTTCGTAAACAGTACACCCACTACTGAGGCCAAAGCTACGGAATTTCGGGATGAAATTCCAGATCAACGGGGGGTGGATGTGACACCCCAGGAAAACCAGGAAAAACATACAACTTAACTAGCTTCCTCAGTGAGTGCTTACCAAATTTCGGGACGAAATTTCTTTCAACTTGGGGATGATGTGACAACTCGAAATTTAGAACCTTTCTTGTATCCCGATGTAACATACTTAAACGTGTGACTAGTTAACTGGTGTGATTAATGATAAGTGAACCTTTCATGCGATTACGTGTTGTGTTTAATTGTGTGCGTATATGTATGCTTGTATGTATAGTATGTGTGTATTAGTATGAACCGTGACACAAGGACCCAACTCGAGACCATGCGGTCTCGAGTGAGCAATGAAACAATGGGCCGGATGGGCCATACACCTCATTTAACCCAACCGAAAAACCCATTAGGGTGCACCACCTAAAGCTAGTATATATCCTTGTTGCTAACCAACACTATCATCTTTGGACAACACACATACTCCCCTACTCTCTCTCTAGAAACCATTGAACCCTAAGTCTAAACATCACCTCTCCTCCTTCTTCTCGGATCAAACCGGTGACACTAGGAGCTCTCGGATCGACTCACACACACCCGTTTGGAGGCTTCATACTCACCCTTGAAACCCATCAACCGGTTAGTGTCTTTTTGATGTTTGTTGTTGAATGATAGTACGAATGATATGATTTAACTAGTATAGTTGTATGCTTGATGATGTTTTGTGAACAGGAAGTGTATGATGATGTAATCGGCTAACATGTTTCGGATATATTGCACAATGAGCTCATGATATCTTGTGTCTAAATGTGATTGTTCATGAAACCGACTTGCATATGTGTGTAGATAGCATCATGTTAATCGGACTAGTGTAGAGTTGATTTTGAGATGTTATGTGATGATTTGAAGCCATTGGATGAGTATGTTCTAGTGTGTTGATGGTTGTTCATGATTATGTTTGTGTTTAATGCTAAAAACCCGGAAATATGATGAACAAGTTTGAATAATTAACATGAACATGACTTGAATATATGAAGAACAACTTGAAGATGATATGAATATGTTATGAACATTTGAAATTACCATGTTTGATCCATTTCGGTTAAGGTTAGACAAGGAGACATGTTAGTGCAATGTTATTGGATAGTACATTATCTCATGAACATGAAATTCCATTGGTTTAGTACAATGTTGAATTCAGCAATTGTTCCCAGCCGAGACCTTCTGTCTCGACTCGAGGCCACCAAATGTCAACTCGAGATCACAATTTCGACACTAGGTTACGAGTCAAGGATCCCAGTCTCGACTCGAGACCCCACTTGATCAACACCCAAACATCTTGACTCGAGACCACGTTGCGAGTCCAGTTGCGACTCGAGACCACTACATGCACGACCCGAGATCACCGTAGTTGCGACTCGAAACCTTGTGGGCTACAACTCGAGACCGCACAGTCTCGACTCGAGACTACATGCATGTATACGCTGATTTGAACTTGCACACTATTACGGGCCTAAGTAGTTGGGCCAAACGTATGGGCCTTATGTGTCACTGTTAAGTGTGAATGTTGTTTGGGCTGCTATGAATGATACTTGAATGCAATGTGCTTGAAACATACGTGTGCTACTTGATTACGAACCTGATTTGTATGATACGACTATGATAGGACGTGAGTGATCACAATATTGCTTGATTGACTTTTCTGTGTGTCTGCCGAGCAAACCAAGGTGAGTTCACACCCTCTACAAAGCATGGGATTCCCTGGGTTGGGAATGGGGTTAAGGAACGTGGGTTCCTCGTCCTGCTTGGGTAGGACAGCATTGGTTCAGGAATGTAATTCCTCGTCCTCATGGACAGATAACTCGTACTAGACCAAAACTCTATCACGAAGTCCCTCCTTTTTATATCGACTTAATCGTCGGGCCAATGGCGAGCGGGTCATTAGTTAGATAGCGCTATTTAGGTCTGACAAACCTCACACCGTGCCGCAGAGGACGGGCGTGAACTAATGGATCTGGGGCACGCCAATGATGATAGACATTGACAGTTTCAGGGCACATAAACATGACTACAGTCAGCAGTCGATATGGTAACGAGTCTAGTGTATACATGGGGTAGCCCCCACGGCCGAAATGCTAGATAACTAACACGGGGTAGCCCCCACGGCTGGATTGCCAGAGTAACCGGGAGTAAACAAGTCACGTTTTTAACTATGGGGTAACCCCCACGGCAGGATGCCAGATAAAGGAAACTGTTTTCGGAACAACTTAAAACAAACACCCAACCGTGAACTCACTCAACTTGTTGTTGACTCGTTACTACATGCTTTGCAGGTCCTTAGGTTCTTAGCTGGAGCTTGCATGGAGGAGGATCGTTGTGGGACATGGACGACTGTGTGCCATGCTAAACTTTGAAACAATTAAACTTATGTTTTGATTTAAGACTTATGCTTCCGCTTACAACTTAAACTATGTTTTGTTTGAACACCAATTGTATTGGGTGGATTTTATAACTACTTATATGCTTGTTCAATATGATTGGTGGCTGGACCCTGGTCAGTCACGCCTCCAAGCGGTAGTACTCCGCAGGTGGATTTTGGGGGTGTGACACGAGTAACGAGACTTGTGTGCTTCATCCATCACAAGCTCACGTAGATTTCCATAGAGTGGAACCCAAATGCGCCCTGTCACATAGTAAGCGCCGTCTTCCTTTTGTTCTAACCGTTTTCTCGATCCTCACAGGGACTCGGCCCTGATTTTCTCTGCTTTCAATGCTTCAACCTGAGCATTTCGTATCTGAATAGGAAGATTAGAGTGAATGGTAAGTTGTAACGCACATACACGCTTAGGTTTAGTTTCTTTACGGCTGAGGGCGTCGGCCACAACATTGGCCTTGCCTGGATGATACTTGATTGCGCATTCGTAGTCGTTAAGGAGTTCTACCCATCTGCGTTGCGTCATGTTCAATTGTGCACTTGGTACCGTACAAGTAATGCCTCCAAATCTTGAGTGCAAAAACGACCGCTCCGAGTTCCAAGTCGTGCATCGTGTAGTTCCTTTCGTGAATCTTGAGTTGTCGAGAAGCGTAGGCGATAACTTTCTCGCGTTGCATCAACACGCAACCGAGTCCATGAATAGAGGCGTCGCAGTAAACTACAAAGTCATCGGTACCTTCAGGTAACGAGAGAATAGGAGCACTATTAAGCAATACCCTTCTGAGTGAGAGTCGTGAGAGGTTGAGCGATCTTCGAAAATCCCTTGATGAATCTATGATAGTATCCTGCCAGTCCCAATAATTGGCGAACTTCGGTCGGAGTCTTAGGGGTAGGCCAATTCTTTATAGAGTCGATCTTAGCTGGATCGACGTGAATTCCGTCCTTATTGACTACGTGTCCAAGGAAATGGACTTCTCGAAGCCAGAAGTCACATTTCGAGAACTTGGCGTACAGTTGTTCATTGCGAAGGAGTTCGAGAATAAGACGCAGGTGCTGTTCATGCTCCTCTTGACTTTTCGAGTAGATCAGGATGTCGTCGATAAACACAATCACAAACTTGTCGAGGTAGGGTTTGCACACTCGGTTCATGAGATCCATAAAAATCGCAGGCGCGTTGGTCATTCCAAAAGGCATGACAAGGAACTCGTAGTGACCATAACGAGTTCTGAATGCAGTTTGAAGATGTCTTCATCGCGAACTCTCAACTGATGATAACCTGATCGTAGATCAATCTTGGAGTAGTAGCTTGATCCTTGCAACTGGTCGAATAGATCGTCGATACGTGGGAGTGGGTAACGGTTCTTGATGGTAACCTTGTTCAGCTCACGGTAATCGATGCACATACGGAATGTGCCATCTTTCTTTTTGACAAAGAGCACTGGTGCTCCCCAGGGTGACGAACTAGGACGGATAAATCCTTTATCCAACAGTTCCTGTAGTTTTGTAGAAAGTTCCTTAAGTTCAGTGGGAGCTAGTCGATAAGGCGCACGAGCTATAGGTGCCGCTCCGGGGGTTAGCTCGATTTGAAATTTAACCTGACGGTGAGGAGGGAGTCCAGGTAATTCCTCAGGGAATACCTCGGGATAGTCGTGTACGACTGGAAAATCTTCGATCCTCTTTTCCTTTTCCTGAGTGTCGGTGACAAGTGCTAAGATAGCGGTGTGCCCCTTTCGTAAACACTTCTGGGCTTTTAAGAACGAGATGATGCCTGTGACTTCTCCGCCTTTGTCACCTTGAACGACGAGGGGTTTGCCAGAAGGACGAGGAATGCGAACCATTTTCTCTTGACAAAGGATTTCAGCCCGATGTTTGGACAACCAATCCATGCCAATGACGACATCGAAGCTTCCAAGAACGATAGGGAAAAGATCGATGCTAAAGGTCTGACCAGACAATACTAGTTTGCAATTACTGATAACGTGTGAGGCCTCGATGTTTCTACCATTAGCTAACTCAACGATATGCTTAGAACTTAATAACGTAGGCGTACGCTTAAGCTTCTTACTAATACGTAGGGATACATAGCTAGCATCGGCTCCAGAATCAAACAATATAGAAACATAACGATCATCGAGTAGGAACTTACTCGCTACAACATTGGGATCATTCCTAGCTTCTCCAGCTCCAATCACAAAAACCCTTCCTCTTGCACCATTTCCAGCATTGTTGTTGTTTGGATCGTTGTTTCCAGCACCCTGGTTGTTATTGCGGTTTTGGTTCAGTTCAGGGCAATCCTGTAACACCTGTGCCTCCACGGCCATCAAAAAAATACCAAACCAATGAAATATTATATTTCATATTTGGGATTTGTAAAAATATGTGTATCATTTGCACATATCAATTCTTGTTCGATTTCAAGCTCTAAATCGCTTTCTGGAAGGTTATACGCGCACTGATGCGTAAATATAACCAGTTTAATGCAACGAACACTCCAGAATAGTGAAATAGGCTTAATATACCTTAAATAACCTATACATAACTTAGATATAAGTTTTGGAAGGTTTGGTGTGGTGAAATCAAAGTTAAATCCCTTACAGGGACTAAAGTTGACAAACTGCGAAAGTATGCCAATTTGAACTGTAACAGACATTCTGGAACATGACCATAAGTTAAACATACCATAAATATCCTTTACATAGCTTAGAAATAGGCTTTGAGGTGTTCGGTGTGCTAAAATAAACTTTTGGGTCATTCAGGGACTAAAAGTGTCAAAAAGTGCACAAGTTTGCATTTTTACGCATATCTTACGTTCTGAATACATCCGGACATCCAAAAATTTATGTAAGCATGACTATATTATTTTTTAGTGTTCGCCATAAGAAAAATCCATTCGTCGCGTCATTTGGATCGTTTTTCGCACTTATGCGCATTTCGTCGTAATTAAGCAAACATCGCGTTCGTACGACCAAACGAACCATCATCCGGCATATTTTTGAGCATGTTTTGAGTTCCCTATACTTTAACTTCATTTTAGAGCCTTAAAATGAGGTTAACGGGGTTCAAACGCATCGAAAAAGGCCTTAAACACGTGCAGGGACCAATTCTGCCAATTTTGAAACATTGCTGAAACATGGGGGCAGTGGCGTAGCGCGAGCCCTAAGGGCATATGCAGTCGCGCTACGCGACTGCCTATTCTGGACAGAAAACATGCAGAAACATCAGTTTTTCACTTTCGGGACCAGATTCGACGTATCAACAGCTGTTTGATCCTCCACCACATGTTCTAACTTGCTTAGTCAGATGATAAGGATGGAATTTAGTCACCACAACTTGCCAACACTTGTACGGATGCGATTAAGGCACGATATTCGACAAGCGATCTTAACGGTTCGGGTATTCCTATAAATACCCATTCACCCCCATTGCTTTAATCACTAGAATTCTGAATTGAGAACCTCTAAGTTGAAACCATTGTTTCATACCTGAGATTCTTGATTCGGGATTAGCATTCGGGGACCCTTCGTAAGTATTCTTTCGTTCTTTTCCTTATTTTACTGCTTTTCGAGTCCGAAAGTCAAACTTTGTTTGACTTTCAGCGTTGACCAGTAATGGTCAATGCGAAGTTCGTTTGAACTTCGCAACGTGAGTGTAATCACGTTGGTCATAGTCCCTTGGGACTATGCCCACTGATTACCACGTTGTCTAGGGTCGTAGGGTAGGCGATCTAATAAATCGCCTATACCTTCGAACCCGACCCAGTTTGGTCGATCATTAGGATCCGACCAAATACCTTAGGTGACCATAGTAGGTAGGGAATAACCTTCCGAGGTTATACCTTATGGTCACATCGTTTAAGTAGTTGTATGATAGGTAGTTTATATGCCTTAGGTAAATTACCAGAATACCCTTTTCATGTATAATTGGTAATTAAGCATATGTAACCTAAACTTTTGTCACATAACTGATTATGTAACATGTTTAGGCATATAACACTTGTCATAGGGCTAGTTAGGCGGTCCGAACGCGTTTCACGCGAACGACGCGTTACAGTAGCATAAGCTACCTAAACGGGTCGTACTGGGTCGTAAGCAATTAGGTTAAGTTTCATTTAGTATGTAGGCTTTGTTAAACCATATCACGTGAGTTCCTACACTCATTTGGTTTACAAACCCTAATGCTACCCAGTCTTCCGAGATAGGTCCGGTTTATTAACATAGTTACCTATATTAGGTGCCGTTTGATTCCGTGATCTCTAGCATTGCTTGGTGGTTATCCTAGGACTTCTGAGCAATCTCATGTGAGTACATAGACCCCTCTTTTACTGTTTTCCAAACATTTTGGGGTGGAACACATGTGCCTACTTGTTACTTTCATGCTTTCCTGTTTTCACATCATATACCTGCTATGTTCGTTAGTACATTATAGTACATGATTTTTGACACTTCTACATAGACATTTGACATAGACATTTGACATAGACATTTCGGCATAGACATTTTTACATGATTGACATTTGATCATGCATTTCCCACAAAACATAACTTTGATTTAAACCAAGTTTTACTTCAATACTTTGTTTTTGTGCATATGGTTTAGTTGAGACATTTCACTTGCCATACATGGATATTTGACATAGACATTTTGACATGATTTACATCTTGACATGAACACTTTGACATATTATTCAATACATTTGACAATTGGTTTAAACATAGACATCTTACATTGTTTGGTTTGGTTTGGTTTGATTAAGTGATTAAGTAACGATGCGTGTGTAATATGATACAAGCATGGTGGATACGCCGCTGGTACTTCCTATATATAAGTGCTTGTATGGTATTACATACTGTAACGTTATTTGAATCATTTCAGTTTGAGACATAGAACATTTTATACAAATAACATACTTTTCACAAGACATTGATTTACAAACAACTTATCTTATACAAACTCAGTTTACATGGTTATTCATTTAACCATACATTATTCACTTATTTATACATATCATCTGAACTCATTGTTTTTCAAATGATTTACAAGACAAAGCAAATTACAAGGTTCATGACTAAACATTTTCTCAAACATAAGTCATGAAACTTATTTTCACAAAACCTATGTATCTCACAGGCATTTTTATGCTGACGTACCTATTTTCACATGTGTTTTTCAGGAGCTATTGCATAAGATGATCAAGATACACATAGGCAGACTTGGGCTTTAGTGACAATAAAAGATGCAAGACTAGTTAATTATGTTGTATTTCTTTGTTTGTTAAGACATTGTAACACTTTTAATCAATAAAACGAAACTTCAATTGCCATGGATTTGAAACAATTAATTCTGTTACAACACTCCCCGACATTTCCGCCACGTTTTGTATGTTCTACGTGGTCGGGGTGTGACAAATCCCTTCGCATGTGCCCCGTTGCTCCACACTTGAAGCATCCACGGTTGTTTACTTGCTGCTGTTGTGGTTGTTGCTGATTCTGCCTAGCTGGAAGCTGGCTCCTGCAGTCTTTAGCTTCATGCCCCATCTTGTTGCATCGCTGACACTTACTTTTGCCACATGGCCCACTGTGGTGTCGGTTACACTTGTTACACTTGGGGTGGTTTCCTCGATAGCCACCCTGTTGCTGCGAGCCCTTGTTGTTTTCAATTTTCCTTTGCTGAGTTGGGGCCTGTGTGGGGTTAGCATCCTTGCTCTGGTTTCCTTCCCACTTACGCTTGTTATCACCAGAAGTTCTAGTAGTAGCACTGATCCTTTTGGGCAGCTTGCCCTGTTCCACAGCCTGATCAGTGAGTTTGTGAGCAAGACGGATGACTGGCTGAATGGTAGTGAGGTTAGCTAAAGTGACCAAGCTCTAGATTTCTGGAGCCAAACCTTTGATGTACAATTCGATCCTTCGATAAGCAGGTCGAGACATGTTTGGGCAGAGAGCAGCGTAGTCGTTGGACTGCTTGGTGTATGTCTCAATCTCTGATCCAACCATCTTAAGCCCGAAGTACTCGTTTTCGAGCTTGTGGATGTCATCCCTGTGACAGTACTCTTCCTTGATCATGTTCTTGAAATCTTCCCACGCAGTTGCATTAGCAGTTTCCAAACCTAGCATCTGAGTCTGCGCTTTCCACCATGAAAGCGCGTTTCCTTCAAGCGTACCAGTAGCAAACTTCACCCAATTAGCAGGGGGACACTCGCAGACAGCAAACACGGATTCGGCCTTCTCGATCCAGTGCAGAAGACCTATGGCACCCTCAGTGCCATTAAAAGGGAGAGGCTTGCAATCCATGAAGGTCTTGAAAGTAAAAACACGTGGTTGCGCAGGCGCATGCTGACCTGTTGTGAGAAGCGAAGTGGATAGGTTTAGGGGTGATATGACGTTGCGGGGTAGGATCTAAACATCCTAAAATAACGAGTTTACCTCCAGGGTGAGCTGCGAAAGTTGCAACCACCGTGTTGATCAGGTTAGTGAACTGAGCCTGAGTCATGTTAACGTTTCCTCTTCCGCGTCCACTCATTGTCTTCAGAACCAGAAAACATAATATGAGTGCGATATCGTATTGTAGCGAGAATGAGATAGAATAGGGAGGTGTATACATCTAACTAGGCACACTAGTATGTATAGTAGAGCATAGACATAAAATAAACAAGAAAGTAAACACAAGTCCGAGCCATGAGGTCTAATACGTTGAGCCTTGCACTTGGAGTGTAGTGTCATCGCGAGTCACGGGTTATAGTCTGGTTTTTCTCAAAAAGACTTTCTTCTTAAAACCAAGTTCACTATAACCAATGGCTCTGATACCAATCTGTCACACCCTCAAAAACCACATGCGGAGTCCTACCGCGAGGCGTGTGACTGACCAGGATCCAGCCACCAATTATACTGAGCATTCAATTAATAATCGTAATAATGTTCACCAACCATAAGGGTCAGTAAATACCATAATTAAAGTTCAAAAGTTTTAAGTTCAAATAGCAATCTAGGTAAATAGCGGAAGCATAGGCAAAACAGTTCAAACAAAGTTCATAGTTTAAGTTTATTATAGAACCCAACACACGGGTTAAGACGACCACTACACATCCTCAAGCTACAAGCTCCTGAGTCATTGGGTACCTTCAAAGCATGCAGTAGGGTATCAACATAATGTTGGCGAGTTCACGAGTTTGTCCAGTTTTTAATTCCAAAAACTTGTTTCAACAGTTAATTTACTCATTTATACCATGCCAAGGGGAGCTACCCCTTAAGTAAGCTACTAAACTGGTTTACAATACCGAATATTATGCGACCGTACGTTTCCGTAGAGTGCCCCGTTTGTCAATGTTCTATCATCATTGACGGTTTGCCAGAGTCTATTAGTTCACTCCCGATCCCATACGCGGGTACGGTGTGAGGCTGGTGAGACCTAAATAGCGCTATCAACTAATAACCCGTTCGCCAGGCCTCGGCGACTAATCGGTATTAAGTAGTAGGGACTTGAGTGATAGAGTTTCGTTTAGTATTGCTTGTTGCATCCAATATAAATAGTAATTAACTAAGGGTCCCGCATAGGGGAAGAAAAGTAGGTTTGTATCCCTTACAAGGGGATAGCGTTGTTTTAAGTTCCGTTTCCCAACCACCGGGAACGCATGCCTTAAAAGTTGTGAACTCACCTTGGGTTGCTCGGCAGACTAGTTTACTTGGTCAAGCACGCTGGTCACCACGTCCTAACAAGGTTACCAGTATGGGTCAGGCTCGGATACAAACAAGTCACGTATATCTCACACGTATCTAACACATAGCATGCATATTATACTAACTTTCCTAAGGTTGGGCTGATTCTAGATTAAGCAGTAACAGTTAGCACATAGCATACATGACATACAATTATCCTGTAAGTTATTGGGCTTGTTCAAATCCTTTAACAGTAATCAGCAGTTAGCACGTAGTCCAGTTAATCACATAGTCCAAACATGACAGAACACATTGTTGCCCAATAACTAAGTCGGGCAGCCCATCCGAGACTAGGTGGTCTCGACTCGAGATCATGCGGTCTCGAGTCGTAACCAAGGGGTCTCGGGTTGCCAACAGGAGGTCTCGAGTGGTGCATACATGGGTCGCAACCTTGAAGGTCTTGAGTTCAGTCTCGAGTCGAGATTAGGTGATCTCGATTCGAGATCTTGCTGGTCTCGAGTTCCTGATGCTTGCTGCCAGGTTTTGAGTTGTCATCATGATAGTCTCGAGTCGAAACCGGGGGTCTCGACTCACACACCTGATGATTGAATCCTTCTAGAAGCTGTCCAAACTTGTACCATCCAATAGAATTGCAATATCATGATTTGGATTACTAACCAATAGAATTCCATAAACATGTTTCCTTGTCTAACACTTAATCAAAACGGATCAAACACACAATTTTTCAATCATTCATGTCATATTCAAGTAGTTCATTGATGCGTGTGAAGTGTATATATAAGTTTAAGTATATTTTAAGCCCTTTTTCACTTTTTTAGCCAAGTTTTAAATTTATAAAACACGATATTTACTAACACTAAACACACATATGGGCAAGTGCACCCATCGTGAGCGTAGTATAGTGTTGGTAAGATACCGAGGTCGTCCAAGGACACAAGAGCTTTTAGTACCGGTTTATCCTCAACGTCTAATCAAATCAAAAAGTTGAAAAAATGTTTTAGACTAAGAAAACTAAAAACTAACTAAAATGCTGAAAATAAAAAATAAAAATAAAAACAGATAGACAAGATGAATCACTTGGTTCCGACTCGTGTATAGTGTAACCTTTGATTATTTCCGCACTTTTGCACTTATTTAAGAGATTATCTTAGTTATTGTAGTAGGCCCCTCTTTTGGAGGTGACGTTACCCTCAACCCAGTAGTTTGAGTCAGCAAGGATACAATCCTAAAGGGTCGGATTATTGAAAGATAATTAATTAAGTTATTAATGCAAATTATGGTAGGCCCCTCTTTTGAAGGTGACGTTACCATCGGCTAAGTAGTCTGAGTCAGCAGGGATACAGTCCTAAATAGCCGGGTTATAGTATTAATAGTAGTTTAACTTATGAGGGGATCAAAGAGTTTGGACCCCCGCCATCCAATACCGTAAGTATTGAAGGAGGTCCTACTAAATTTGACCCAGGTCCCTTGCAGGATCTCTAAACGCTGAACAACGGCAAGACTCTTACCAAACCGTTCCCTTAACCCCCGACCAGGTAGCCAACATACCTCCATATAGACCGTGGAGATATGAATGGTGAAAATCTTTTATTTTATATAGACAGTAAAATAATGCCAAGATACCACGGACAAACGATAAGGAAGAATCACCTTCAACATAAGAAACTAGTTATTAAAGTCATTAATACAAAACCAAGTAAAAAGTGCGAAAAGATTAAAAATAAAAAGTATTACACTAGACACTTGTCTTCACCAAGTGATGTAAGAGACTTAGGCAAACATGGCCTTGATTGTCAAGAACTCTTATGATCAATCTTGGATCCCGAGACGACTCACACACTCTACGATGGACAATGGATGATGGTGGTGGATGATGGTGTTATGGTGGTTGATATTCACCGATTTATACATATTTTAGTCCCCCATTTTAGGCGTTTTCGGCCGTAAAACCGTTATTCAGATACTTAATCAGGTATGCTTTTGTTTACAGGCCTAAAACTGCATACCAGACAAGATGATAGTGAAAACGAGGATTTTCCGGGCGAAACGGCTGAACTGCGAACATTCTGTGGAAAATTCTGACCTGGGCAAGTCGCACCCCCGTGCGACTGGTGGCACCCCCATGCGGATGCGACAACAAACTCAGGAGTGCAACGAAATCTCGGGAATGCACCCCCGTGCGACTGAACGCACCCCCGTGCGGATGCGATGACCAGCCCCAGATCGGTGATGCACGCCCGTGCACCCCATGGCACGCCCGTGCGAGATCGAATCTGGTCAAGATCTGATGACGTCATGCGGTATGGTGCACAGTAACTTCAATAATGCAAAAAGTGCACGGTCGTGCGAGACCGAAAATTATAAAAACTTGCAGAAACATTCTGCTCGGAACTCTGGACATTTTTGAAGCGATTCTGGCGATTTTCAGGCTCTGGAGGCTTCTGCTTTCACCCGGATTCAAGCCACATTGTGCCGATTAGCTTCGTTATCTTCCAGATTCTTAATCTTATGCTTGTTTATGGTTTGGTTTTCTAATCTTTCCAGAATTTTGTTAATCTTTCAAGCATTTAGATTAATATTTATGTATTATTGTAGCCTTTGGGCAAAAACACAACAATCCCTTGCTTGATTATAACCATTAGTGTGTTAATCTTTGTTTGTAATGACATTTTGAAGTATTTTCTATGTTAATCTTTGATGATTAGTTTGCAACCTTGTTATTGATATTGATTTCTTGATTATAAGTAATTGTGTTGGATGATTGGTATTTGGTTAGTTAAGATAGTTGAAAAATGAAGCTTAATTAATCTTGTATTAGTAAACTTTGAACTTGGTTAACTAGTTTAGCTTGGTTTAAATGTGTGCATCATGATACTAGAAATGGTTAGTGATTTAATAAAATGTAATTATTGTTAATCAAGAGAGCTTGCCGTCACGGAAGGACCTTAACGGGTTAGATGGTGTCGTTATAAATTCTTGCCATGATTTGTTAGCTTAGTTAGTAGTTTAGGCCAAAATTGCTATCTTGGTGAATTATTGTGCAAGATTTGTAAAATGAACTCGGTTGTGATTTAATCTAGTTTATGCTTGTCTCGGTGGTTGCATTGTGTTTATCGGTGTCGCTTTCCTTGATTAAGTGCGGTTAGAAAACTCCTAACGGATGACTAACTCATTTTTAAGAGATTTTCATAGACATTTATCATTTGCACGTTAAAGAACAATTTTAGGTGGTTAAAGTGTGTTTATCATTTTAACTTTACTACATATATGACGGGGTACACTTGCCTCTTTCGTGTGTGTTTTGATGTAAAAGTAATAATCACTTTTATAAATTTAAAACCAAATCGTGTGTAAATTCATTGCAAAATTATGTATATATACGCACACGTCAATGGTGGTGGGTGGTGGGTGAAGTGTGAGAGAGGTGGTGTGCCAAGGGATGGTTTGAGCTTGAGCCAAGAACTCCTATTTATAGGCTGAACAGAAGCTCGGGCACGGCCCCGTGTCCAATGGGCACGGCCCCGTGTCCACATCCTTTCTTTCTTCATTTAATGCAGCTTGTCTGTATTAGTTGACCACGCCCCCGTGTCCGCTGAGCACGACCCCGTGGGCAGAAGAATCTTTGTACTATGAAGATTTGCCTGGATTCTGCGAATCTTATAGTTGACCACGGCCCCGTGTCCGCTGAGCATGGCCCCGTGGTGGGCAATAGAAGCTTCTACCACTTTGTCTTTTCTGCTGACACTTGGGCACGCCCCTGTGCTGGCTGAGCACGGGGCGTGTTCAGTCTTCTGTCTTCTTGTTTTGCTTGGGAAGATGCTGTCGTGGGGTCGGGCATGTCACATTTGTTCCTTTTCTTTTATTTATGTTAGATTTTGCTGTCTTTTTGCTTCTTTTGTTACTTTGAGCTCATTTAATCCTGAAAATACAAAAGGAAGACAAAAGCACACTTTTTCCAACATTAGTACTAAAAAAGGGTTAGTTTTATGCCACAATTGATGTAATTTATATATTGCATTTTGCACACATCATTCATCATATGTTCATATCATATTCAACACATATTCATAATGTTCTTTATAAGATCATTCAAACATGAAATTTTGTGATCAAGGATCATGTGAACATATATTCTTGATATCAAGACAATCTTGTAACCCATCATCAAACACAACATTTGTTCTATAATATCTAACATGAATCGGATAGCCAAAACATCCTAAACTATTAATCATTTATCATTCAAAACAATCTTAGCAAGACATTTCACACACAACATTCATCATTTTAATCATTCAAGGCAAACGTCTTATTAAATAACTCATTCATTCAACAAGGTAGTGTCATCAAGTATCCTAAAATCACCTTAAAGACCAAATAAACCACAAAATACTAACCGGCTAGATATAAGGGTAAGGAGGATTGATGAAGGGAGCTTCCGAGTAATGGTAATGAGTTGATCCGAGAACCTTGTTGCTGCCAGTTCGAGCCCGAGAGGAGGAGAGGAGGATTGTGGTGGTGTTTTAGGGTTTTAGTGAGAGAGAATGAAGGAGAGTGTGGGAGTGAGTGTGAGGGAATGTTTCTAGGGATTTGTGTGAATGATGATGGTTGCCAAATAGAGGAAAGTCGGCTAATAACATGGGTTTTATACCCGTCCCAAGTTGGTGCACCCTAATGGGTTCTCGAATGGGCTAAAGGGGTTGCGGCCCAACTGATGTGGGTTACTCGAGACCAGGTGGTCTCGAGTCGGGTCCTTGTGGTCTCGGTTCACCCTTACAAACATTTTCATAACTATATACCACATACACATATCTTAGTACAAGGATCACATAGCACACCAAAATAATTCACAAACTTTCATTTAATAATATACGTACACCTAATGCTAATACAAGAAGGTTGCTCGGGAAAACCTAGAGTGTCACATATATATATTTTCTAAGTTAAACTTGAAAATATATTATTTTTGAGGTTTAAACGAAAATACAATTATTTTTGCAAAAGGAAAAATTATAAATAATTTTTCTATGTAAGTTTCTTAAAATATATATTTTGAGAATATATATTTTTATTAGAAATATTATTCCGGAAAAGTTAATACAAAAATTAAGTATAAGAATACTTAATAAACACAATAAGAATACGTATCCTCATACGTATAAATATACACCGGAATACGCCACCAATACTTGGCAAATACACAAGTATGATTATACCCATCCTTGGGAGAACACATACGTATAACTGCATGATATACCAAGTTAGAATATATTGTTATAACAAATATTCCAAAGGATTAGTACATATAATTTAAGTTAAAATATTATTATTTTAACAAAATAATTATATACTTTGGGATAACACAAGTACTTCAAAAACGTAACTCAAGGATGCTAAGACATAACAACAAATACAAAGAGTCGTTACACGACCTAAACGTCTAATAAAACATGGCACGTGTGTAGGTAGTTGTACGACTCATAGAAGGACCTTTGAGCATACGAGATAGCAGGACGCAAACTTGTGAGTTCATGTCCCCCTTTTTCTCTTACTGTTTTCGGATTTATAACTCTCGGGGGGTGGAATACATGTTACGAATGTTCAAATGGTATGATTTGGCTATGAAATGAACTATTAGATCATGTGAGCATAGACTGAAAACTAAAATGCCAATAACACTCATAAGAATCATGACAAAGGTTAGATCTAACGGGTACGGCCGAGCCCCACTCATGATCCTTATGTGACCACTTAGAGTGCTTTAGTGTCCCAGTCGAGGTGATTCGACAACGGTCAAGGGTGATTTGACACAGTCAAGGTGATTTGATACGGTCAAGGGAATTTGACACAGTCATACAAAACGCATAGACACTTTTCATACCTGTTTTCAAAGGAGTCTCTCAAATGTTTACAAGTTTATTAGTACTCGTACAAAACGCATGAACTCGCTCAAATTTTGTTGATGTTTTCAAAATTACATGTATTTCAGGAAACAAGTTGGATCTTGGGCGCAGGTGTTGTTTCGGGATATGAATAACAAGTTTAGATGTCATCCACTTTTGTTGGTTTGTAACTTAATCAGGGGTTGTGTTGTTTGAAACTGAAACGACTGGTATTGTAATATTTTAAACTTGATGAATGGATGAACATCGTTTTGATCATATAGTTGTTTATTATAATTGAATGCCAATGATATTGAACAAGTCACACATCATACGCTTCCGCAAAAGTCAGGGTGTGACAGCGAGCACATAGGTTTTGTGAGAGTGTCAGATTCATGGCTCGTTTACATGTTGCAATAACTCGTACAACTACATTAGTCGATATTAGAAAATCTTGTTTTGTGAAATGTTTGTATTGTAATATGAATAGCCAACTCAAAAGAAGTTGGTTGTAGTTTATAAAACCTCGATGCCATGAATCTTAACTCAAAACATTTGTTTATGTAAACCAATATTGTAAATCGTTCTCGTAATAAAACTCGTATGGTTTATATCATTTACTAAACATCGTTATGTGTCATCGTTTAAAATTGTTCATCCAAGTGAACTAAATAACGCCACGGAATGTAATATGATAGAAGCACTTATATATAAGAAGTACTAGTGGCGTATCTACCTTGCTTTTATCACATTACACCCGTCCCATTATCTAATCACAAACCAAAAACCAGTCGTTTAAATCGTTCTACTCGTTCGTGTTATAGTCCATCGTTCATTTGTTTAAATCGTTCAAATCTTCCCAAATCGTTCAAGTTGTTCAAATCGTTACAATCGTTCAAATCATTCTAATCGTTCATATTTTAATTGTGAAAACTAACTTTTGGTCGTCTCGTTGAATACATTCAAACCTTCGTAACTCGTCCATCGTTCAACTCATATTAACAAACCACCACCGGGTAGGTTAACAATCATCAGGTTTTGTCGTTACCCACATATCCCCACACATAACTATGGTGATATTTGATAACGGGATTTGTCAGATCCTATGGTACCATAACATCCTACGGGTCGGCTCTGCCAAAGCTAATGAATGTCATTCGTTAGGTAATTACGTCCCAACAAGTTCCTTCACATTATCGAAATCGTTATGTTTAATATAAACCATAGTATTCGTTTTTGAAATCATCGAAATCGTTTAATCACATATGAATCACCCCAAAATAATTGAAAACAGTAAGAAGAGGGGATCTATGTACTCACATTGAAGTGCAAAGTATCCTTGATTAAATGAACTTAGCAAAGCTCGGGCAAACCAAGGAAATCAAGTAGCACCTAGTAATCGGATCGCTATGTTAATAAATCGACACCTAAATCAGAAGATCGGGTAGAATGAGGTCTCGTAAACCAAATGAGTATTGGAACTCATGTGATATGGTTTAACAAAGCCTACATTCTAAATCGGAACCTATCCTAAGTGCTTACAACCCGTTAAGGTAGTCTACACTACTTTAACGCGCCGTTCGCGCAAACGCGTGTTCGAGACGCCTAACTAGTCCTATGACAAGTATTATATGCCCTAACATGTTTAAATATGTTTCATAATTAGTTTAAGTGACAAAATTTAGGTTACATATGCTTAAAATCAAATTATGCATAAAAAGGGCATTTTGGTCATTTTCCTAAGGCATATAAACTACCTATCATACAACTACTTAAACTTAAGTGACCATAAGGTACAACCTCGGAAGGTTATTCCTTATACAACTATGGTCACAATATATACTTGGTCGGATCCTAATGATCGACCAAACGGGTCGGGTTCAAAAGTATAAGCGTTGTCAAGACCGCTTGACTTACGACCCTAAATAAGCACTAGACTAAAAGTGATGAGTTAAACATGTTGAAACATGTTTAACTAAGTTAGAAAACAGGTTTGATATCAAAACAAAGTGTTTTGATACCCAAAAATAGCTTCGTCGCAAAATGCACATAATCGGCATTTTGACCGAAACTTTGACTGGTCACTTCGACTAATCGACGTGGTAATCAGTAGGTATAGTCACAAGGGACTATAACCATCGTGATTACGCTCACGTTGCAAAGCTCGATTGAACTTTGACTTGACCAATTCATGGTCAAAGCAGAAAGTCAAACACTGTTTGATTTTCATGCTTGAAAAGCATAAACAAGCATGAAAGAAGCTTACAAAAGGTCCAAGCTTGAAGATAGAACAAGAAAATACTAAAGATTGAAGCCTTCAACGAGAGGGATAACTTCAATGAGCAGATGAGAGCATAAAATGCAAATGAGCAAGGAACAAGTTGGAAAAACCCAAGCTATTTATAGAAAGATTGGATCAATTGGATCATTCCATGTGTTATGAGGCTTGATCTAGGCCATACACTTGTTAATCCATGATTGGGCAACTTGCAAAACACACAAACCGGCTCATGGTATTCAAAAACCAAAGATTAAAACCATGATTTAGCTGCTGTTTGCTGAAAAATGGTTTGCTGAAAATGTGCCCCTGTCGCGTGGCGCACCAGGAGTACCTGGTTCTGGCGCGTGGCGCGAGGCTGGTCAGGCAGAAGTTTCAAGTTTTGGCAGAAATGGTCCCTGCATGCTTAAAACTTGATTTTCGACACGTTTAAGCCCCGTTAACCCCATTTCAAGGCTCTAAAATGATGTTAAAGCATAGGAAACATGAAATATGCTTGAAAACATCTCGGATGTCGGTTTGTTTGGTCGTACGGTCACGTTATTCGGTTAACTACGATGAAAACTCGAACGGACGCGAAAACGATCCAAATTACGCGACGAATGGTATTTTTGCATTCCAATCACTAAAATAAAAAATTTTAATGCTTACAAAAAATTTTGGATGTCCGGATATGTTCAGAACGTAAGATATGCGCGTAAATGCAAACTTATGCACTTTTCGACGCTTTTAGTCTCTGTTGATCAAATAAGTTTATTTTCGCATACCGAACCCCTCAAAGCTTATTTCTAAGCTATGTAAATGATATTTAGGGTATTTTTAGCTTATGATCAAGTTCCGGAATGTTCGTTACTATACGAATCGGCATACTTTCACAGTTTGTCGCAATTAGTCCCTGCGATCGAATAAACTTGTTTTCGACACACCAAACCCTCCAAAACTTATTTCTAAGTTATGTAAAGGTTATTTAAGGTATGTTAAGCCTATGTCACTGTTCCGGAGTGTTTTTCATGTTAAACTGATTACATTTATGCATCAATTTGCGTATAACTTTCTAGAAAGTGATTTAAAGCTTGGAATCGTACTAGAATCAAAACGTAAAATCGTCAAACACAAATACATAAATATTGACACCAAAACACATCATTTTATTGATAATTTATATTGTTTTACATCGTACATCATTTACAGATCACAAATGTCACAGCTTACTTCTTAACTTTTATAAACTTTGATGTAACTTTATTTTGTAAAATTGTTCATCCACATGTTTAGTAGGTTTAAGAACATGAAAAATTCATTTTAAAACAACTTTCAAGTTCACTTTTAAAGATCTTCAAGTTTACTAACATGTTTCTTCATGGATCTTTCAAGATCCATGCTTACACTTGTTAGATCTAAGCTTCTTACAAACTTACATATGATGGATCTTAACAAAATCAAAAGATCAACAACAACAACAACTTCATCACATACATCAAACAACACTAGAAAAACTTGATTTTCTTTAGATCATGTTGGTTCTTCACATTTCATTTTTTAAAGTTAAGTTTTTCTTGATGGTTTAACTTGTACACATAATACATACTACTTATAAGCATCAAAATGAAGACTAGAAGGCTTACTACTAGCTCTTGTGGCTAGGGAAGTAGCAAAAGTGTGACAACCGGTCATTAACGGCTTCTAATTACGCGATTAACAAACGTGTAAGGCGATAATAAGTAGTGTTTAAGATGCGTATTAACTTAATTAGGCTATTGGAAATGCCTAGGAACGCTTATCAGACGCTACAGTGGACATATGGTGATTTTCGGAACAACTGCGTAACGATAAACGATAACGAACTGACACCATACAAAATACTGACAACGCCGTCGATTACGAAGTTTATACATATAACATATACTTATGGATTTCGTTTTGGGAAACTATTATGCTTTCAAACAACATAAACCGCAAACGCGAACGAAAAACGACAGACGAGGCTTTTGCGCGATTTAATGCGACTAATCGAACGAACGCGTCTATTATCGACTTACGACGTAAATTTAAGGGCATTTGACCCAAAAACACTATCCTACGACAATTTATGACACACGGTTGAGAAAACGGGCTCTAAAACCGATTCGGGCCGCACGAAACGGGCTTGTGGGCCTGGGGCCCAAGCCCATTTAAAACCCTACTATATAAACATTGTTATAAGAACAAAAAAAAAATCCCTCATTTCACTTTTAACATCCAGCCGACAACCCCTGGATCTCTCTCTCTCTCTCTCTCTCTCGTTACAGGTCCGGCGACCGGAGCCGGAGGTGCCGGCCGAGCTTCGGCGCCATCTTTTCCGGCTGATGCGCACACTCCTTTCATCTATCCAATAAAATCTGGCAACCGGAGGAGCTTCGGCCGTCGTTCCGACCGTAACGCCGGAAAACATCCCCTAAATCTCCTCCTCCTTCGCCCACAGCTCGTTCCCTCTCTCTCGATTACACCTCCGCCACCACCCACGTTCGCTCTCTGGCTCTCTCTCCTCGTTTTACCGGCACTGCCGCTACGGCGGTGGTGATGAATGTGCCGGTAATGATGATGACGTTGCTGATTTTTGAAGATGATGATGATAATGGTTCACGGTGGTGAGCGACGGCGGCAGCAGCGGCGGTTGGCGTCTCGGTCCGACGGTCTGCGTCTCGGTCCGGCGGTCGGCATCTCGGTCCGGCGGTCCTTGCCATTATCCGACGAGTTTTCCGGTAAACACCCTCCATTTCTCTTTATTTCTTGGAAAACTAAAGATGATGATGATAGTGATGTTATGTTGAAGGTGAAGTTCATGTTCGGGTTCTTTTTCAGATTTCGGGTTCCAGGTCTAAAGGCGACTCGGGTCAGACTTAGAGCAAGTTAGCCACGGTTCGGGTGATGGTTATGTTTTCTGGTCAGATTTGGGAGTTTCGGCTCGTTGGTTCAGCTTCGCACTCGGGTTTTCGGGTAGACATTGGTCAGCGGCTCACTCCACAGGTCAAATGGTTCGGATTGGTTTGAGTCAACCGGTTCGGGTCAGATGTGAAGCGGTTCGGGTTGACTCGGTCAAACCGAGTCAACTCAGTCAAACCTGGTCAACTCGGTGAGTCGACTCGGTCAACTCAGTCAACCCATTTAGCGTTTCGACACGAGATTTTGGTAAAGTCTTTTGGGCGATAAATAATTTCGTTATTTTATATAGTTTTGATTAAATACGTGGAATCAACCTCAAACGAACGGATTAGTGTCTAGTTTATAAATTTATCGATTTTACAAAATTATTTATATTGAGGATTGAATCTTAGTTGAATTTTGAAAATATAACGACAACTTGTGTTGTCGGGGCGTCCAAAAACAGAGGAAACTCTGCCCGTTTTTCGAGAGAATACGTAAAAACAAACGTGTTTTATTATAAAATGACAACTAACGACATCAAGCGACTTTTATGACAATCAATATAAATGCATATATTTCTTCGACGACACTTTATAACGTATAAGAAACAACGATAACACGGATTATTTTTATAAAAACAAATATGGTTTATATTTCTATTTCAAATATACCACAATACGAATCCTTTTTATAAAATACATAAATTATATATATACTTGTTTCAACATCAAATAACCCGACTTCTTTTTATGAAAATAAATAGTTTATATATTTATTTCAAACGACAACACTTTATGACTTTCAAAAGCAACGATTCCGAAACTATTTACAACAAATAATTATAGTTATTATAATTATTCTAAATTTTGAAATCTCGACAATTCCTTTATAAAATAAATATAATTTATATATTTATTTCAAATATCAAACATGAATTCGTTTTACAAAATTGAATATAATTATATATTTATTTCCAATAACAAACAAAACGAATTCTTCCATAAATAAATATAGTTACATATATTTATTTCCGATAATAAACAATTCACGAATTAGTTTTGTAAAAATAAATATAGTTTATATATTTATTTCAAGTACCGTACAAAACGAATTCTTTTATAACAATAAATAATATATATATATATATATATATTCCAAACTTCAAACAACTAGACTATCCTTTTTTAAAATAATTATAACTTATTATATTTATTTCAGAACGCCTAAACGGCACATTATATATCAAATATATCAAGGTACGAGTTTGTTACATGTTATTTTCATATAAATGTTTTTACATACACAAACGACTTCTCAAGACGACTAACGAGATTCTACCGATAGTTTTATATAAACATTTATATATTTTAAATCTCACGAGAACTAAGTGTTTTTCAAAGACTTAGTAAACGATTACCGCCAATAAACGAAACCTAACGAGTATAACTTCCTCGTTTCCTTCAAGTTAATAACTTACCGTCGAATCGTTCAGTTAACGATTCGGTAGAGCTCGGTGACACGTAGTATAGTTACCGCGTTTATTTAGAAACTAATAAGATATTCCGTGATAGGGATATTATAGAATGCGCGCTAGCGAGTCACGTCTTGAAAACGACATCACGAAGTCGTATTTAGCTAGCTTTGCATAAGGAAATTTAGGTGAGTTCATAACCCCACCTTTTCACGGTTTTACATTTTTATAAATGTTTTCGGGGTGGAAAGACATGCAAGTTTTGCAAAAATAAACAACTTTTCGATGAACGAAAACTCATTTCTAAACCGCGTTGCGAATGGATTTCAAGGAACTTAAATGGGTTACGAACGATTTGGACTAAACATACCGGTTTTACAAGACACACGCGTATTTACGAAACATACATGATTTTCATGACTAGAGACGGGAATTTCCTTATTACAATAACGGGACTGGTTGGTCTGCGTACGAAAAACGAGATAACCCAGTGAGTTTATGTCCCCCTTTTCTTTTAAATGTTTTCAGTTTTACAACTTCGGGGGTGAAATACATGTTACAATTGTTTACAAACGTTTACAAATGGTATGGTTAGCTAAGGAATGAACTGTTAGATCATGTGAGTGGTGGGTACAACACTTAAGACCATTAATCCTTGTATAAGGACCGAAGGACATGAGTGATAGATCTATTTGGGTGTTGCGAGCGCCACCCCTGGGCCGGAAGTGGCCGAAGGTGGTGACTATGTCTTACAGCCGGAAGCCCGGTACACAATCCGCAAGGTTTGAGCCTTCCTGCACCATTGCACACATATTAATGTCTTAGCTACACATTAATTGATCTGTTCATAGACGCTTACATATCGGTTACCAAAGGAATACTTACAAATGCTTACAAGATTATTGGAGCCCACAGTTTACATATAACATGCCGAGAAAAAAAATGATTTTACTATATCTTCACAACAACTTTTAAAAACCGGTTATTCAAAGGATTTATTTCAAATCTTTTACAAACAAATTATGAACTCGCTCAACTTTATGTTGATTTTTCGCATGTTTCTTTCTCAGGTTACTTTCTCAAATGATGGCACGGTTGGAATAGGAGAACCATTGGAGATTCGAGTTGTTGGATCGTCCGGTGACCCTAAACAGTCAGCTTAAGTAGTTCATCATCAAGTACAAAGGTGGAATCAATGTAAAAGATGTCAACACAGCTTGTTCCTTTCTAATCTTCTTATATTACTGATTTCCTGAGTTTTTTACAATTCAAATGACAAACGGACAGCACCTCGACTCAGAACTAATGACCAGATTCCGCTCCAAATGAACATAGCACATAGGTATTTATAATGAAGCTGATTCCGCTTGAACTTGCAACATGTCGTTTCAAGCGAAATCACATGTGTTGATTTCGCTTGAACTACACTTTGACACTTTCAAGCGGAATCACCCACTTTAACATGCAAAACCCTAATTTCGACCCTGTTGTTTGCTCGTTTATCCTATCTAGACATAAGACTCGATTAAGACGAAGTTAACAGACACTAGGTGCACCAACAGACTCCCCCTTGGATGTTGACGAAGTCTTCGGCGTCAAGTCTTTAGTCTTAGTCTCTCTATCCAAATTGTCTTGACATTGTAAAGCTCCCTTCAATCTTTATCTACAAACTTAAATCTTCAATCTCCCCTTTGAATGTTGATCCAGAATTCTGACTCCCCCTTTCACAGACTCCCCCTCTTGATAAGCTAGGGCTCGAATTCTGGTTCAAACTTTAACATTTTCTTTGCCATGGGGATCTTAACTCCTGTTTCCTGTAAAAACTCTACCTAAATATAAGATATATGATAATTACAGTTTCAATCCAATCTTACCATTCATCTCATTTGATAATCTTGTCAGAATTAGAAATCCACTTAAGTATTCTAGTTCAAATTAATGACCCTGATTACTCAATTAATCTACCAAGTCCAACTTAATGACCTTGGTTGATCTGAGACAATTCACACTGACTTTTTGTTCAAACACTTTCTGAAAATTTACAAGTTTCAAATTAATGAACTTGCTTTAACTTTTCAACTTTCACAAACTTATCATGTTAAGCTCACGACTCATCCTCCAGTTCAGACAACTTCCTGCATCTGCTTCAAATCGAATCTGAAGATCAGCTTTCCGCTTTGGTTTGTAAAAAATAAAGCAGAAATTTAAAATCTTTTTTGATTTTTAATAAAGTTTCTAAACTAGAAATGAAATACAAAAATAAAATGCAGTAAATGTAAACTATTTACAAACATATTTTTGGTGAGCGTGTTAGGAAATCATATCAGCTATTCGACAAGTCACAAGTACCGTTAAGCTTTAATTTCATACTCAGAATTAAACAATTCGCTTAGATTGTCGATATACTGATCCACTTAAATTCTCACACAATTTTCAATCTGTCCAGGATACGGATTAAGTATTTTAGAGACTTAAACTCATTCATGTGTCCCACCTCTTGAATATACTCCCGTATCCAAATCCCAATATTCAGTCTTACAGGTGAGTATACCACAGATGATATCTGTAAGGGGTTAAATTGCAAAGAACCGTGAGAGCTCAGGTCAGAACTTCCGTTCAGCAGAGAGATGACGGCTTCGACTTTGGTGTGTCCCCTTTAGAGGATCTTTTTTACAACAGCCATGATTAACATTTTTCAATGTTTTATCATTTTTTAGCTGAGGGCAGTGCTATATTTCAAGCAATGCAGAAAGTATTATTCGGGGACTAGGCCATTGCTTCCGCATTATCAGAAGTCCTGGAATAATACCCCAGATATCACTGAGTATAAAGACCTAGTATCTTAGAAAAAGGGATCTTTCAAACAAGATTTCAGGGGTTACCTATATATCCAAGTAGTGTTCCCCACGAAATAAGTAAGTAAAGATTTAGGTTTATATCCCGAACAAACCTACTAAATGTGCAAAAACCTATCGGCACATCATCAGCGAGACTGTTTAACCCATTTTAAACATTACATATCTTTAGCATACTGTAACTGTCAAGCCGATGTACTATCATTTTCCCTTTTTACACAAGCTCTTTTCTGGTTTTCTATTGTTTTTGTATTTTGAAAATATCTCATGTTTTTGGATTTTTGAAATTTTTTACTGTTTTTGTATTTTCAGAAAATATTACCCTACTCCCCCTAAATACCAAAACAAGTAAAAAATCGACAAACCATTGCAGATTGCTTCTCAACATCATCATCTACAATGTCTCCTTCATCAACGCCAAGAATCTCCTCCAACACTGATAAAAGCTTCATACCATTCAATTTTAACAAGTATTGAAAACGAGTTTTATCAAATGCTTTGGTATGTAAATCAGCTTTTTGTTCGTCAGTGTGGATTTTCTCAATTCGTATCAACTTCTTCTCGAAACAGTCGCGAATGAAGTGATGACGAATTTCAATGTGTTTGGTTTTAGCGTGATGAACAGGATTTTTTGTAATGTTAATCGCTGCCTCATTATCAACAAAGATAGGGGTGTTAAGAAATTGCAAACCGTAGTCGCGCATCTGTTGCTTGATCCACAAGATCTGTGAGCAGCAACTGCTAGCAGATACATACTCCGCTTCACAAGTGGATAAAGCCTCAGAGATCTGCTTTTTGCATTTCCAGGTGACCAATCGTGATCCAAAGAACTGGCACCCCCTGTTGTTGATTTAGCGTTAACTTTGCAGCTTCCGAAATCCTAATCGGAATAACCTTCGAGCATGAATTCGCCATCTTTTGGATACCCCAACCCCAACGATGGAGTTCCTTTAAGGTAGCGTAATATCCTTTTAACAATAACCATGTGCGATGCTCTCGGATTAGATTGAAATCTTGCTGCGAGGCAGGTTGGATACATAATATCGGGTCTTGAAGCTGTCAAATACATCAGCGAACCGATCATGGAACGATACATTGTTTCATCTACCTTCTCTCCGGTGAGATCAGGGTTTATCCCATGGTTCCTTGCTAATGGGGTGGAAGCCGGAGTAGAACCTGACATCCCGAATTTCTCCAAGATATCATGAACGTACTTCGTTTGATGTATGAAAATTCCCTTAGGCAGTTGATCAACCTGAAGTCCCAAGAAGAATTTCATCTCACCCATCGATGACATTTCAAATTTCTGCTTCATAACTTTTTCAAAATCTTTACACAGATTCTCATTTGTTGACCCAAATATGATGTCGTCCACGTATATCTGAACGATCAGAAGATGTCCGTCGACCTCTTTGGTGAAGAGAGTGGCATCCACTTTTCCACGAATGAAGCTGTTGGCTAGCAGGTGTTGAGACAATGTCTCGTACCAAGCTCTCGGGGCCTGGTGTAAACCATACAGCGCTTTGTCTAACAAATAGACCTTGTCTTTGTGGATTGGATCAGTGAAGCCCGGTGGCTGTCCGACATATACCTCCTCTTTTACCTTTCCGTAGAGAAACGCCGATTTAACATCTAACTGATAAACTTTGAAATTTTTCCAAGATGCAAATGCTAGGAAGATTCTGATCGCTTCTAGTCGAGCAACCGGAGCATATACTTCAGTGAAATCTATACCCTCTTGCTGACTGAATCCCTGAACTACGAGTCGAGCTTTGTTACGAATAATAACCCCTCGATCGTCTCTCTTGCACTTGAACACCCACTTGGTGTTTATCTTCCTCTGACCATCAGGCAAGTCTACTAACTTCCACACTCCTAACTTCTCAAACAGACTCAACTCTTCTTGCATAGCATTGACCCAAGAATATTCAGTTAGCGCCTCTTTATATGTACGCGGTTCGATCTGCGAAATAAAACAACTTAGTGAAAACTAAGTTTGTAAAGGTGCTACTGTAGAATAAAAACAAGTAAGGCCTTGGTCAATTTGACGTCTAGTGTGAACGCCTGACTGCAATTCTCCAATGATCAGCTCCTCTGGATGGTATGAAAGAGTTCTCGGCATCACCTCGCCTGAAACATCTACCTCGCCTTCCAGATTAGTAACATTCTGATTTGCACCTCGTTCACTGACTGGGTTTATTTGACTTGAAATCTGAATTTGCTCCCCCTCAGAATCTGAATCACCATGATCAAATACTGGCATGTTCTCAGATTCTTGATTATCATTCTGTGTCGTCTGATTATCATGAGCAACTTCATTTTGTTGAATATCATCATGTTCTCCAGCATTACTTGGACCTGCTTCATGATCATTTGAAGTTTGTTGCGGTCGTCTTGAATACTCAGCTGGGAACCTTTCCTTCGATTCTTCATATTCTCTTAGAATATCCAACTCGTCAAAGAAGTCTTCTTCTTCCTTTTCTTCTTCCATGTCAAACGAATCCCACAAAGTATCATAATGAAAACGCCATGAATCTCCAGGATTCTGCGGTGGCATTGTGTAACCTTGACACTCAACATTGTGTGCTTCAATAATCCACTTCAAGCTTGGAACAAAGACTCGTTTCAAAGGACTTGAGTAACCCATGAAAATTCCTTCTATGCTCTTTGGACCAAATTTACCAAAAGGCTCTAGAACTGTGTAGGGTGACCCAAACGGTTCTAAATACTTCAGGTTCGGTTTGCGGTTATTGATCAGCTCAAAACACGTCTTATTGAATTTCTTAACAGTGAGAACCCGATTGAGTGTATAGCATGCGACGGATACTATTTCTGCCAAAAAATTAACTGGTAGCTTTGAATCAGCAAGCATCGTCCTAGCCGTTTCAATTAGCATTCTGTTCTTTCTTTCAGCTACTCCATTCTGCTGCGGAGTGTAAGGCGCGCTAAATTCATGCAATATACCTCTTTCATTACAATATTCTTCCATCTTGTTGTTCTTGAACTCAGTACCATTATCACTTCTGATTCTTTTAATACGCCTTTGGTACAGATTTTCAATTTTTCTGAACAACGCCATCAAACTATCAAACGTCTCATTTTTCGACTTCAGAAAAGAAACCCATGAAAACCTTGAAAAATCATCTGTTACCACTAGACAGTAGAAATCCCCTGTAATACTTTTGACGTTTACTGGACTAAACAGATCCATATGGAGCCTCTCTAACGGTCTTGAGACTGAGTTGACTTTTTTTTTAGGATGTGATTTCTTTTTCTGCTTGCCTTTGATGCAGCTAATGCATTCTCCCTCAAGATGAAAACCTTTGACATGAACACCAATAACCAAATCATTATGTAACAGGTGATTCATTTTTCTAAGATGTATATGACCCATCTTCCAGTGCCACAATTGTGATTCCTTCTCAGTTGCTCTGGACACAAAACAATGTGCTTGACCCATGGTTGTAGTTGCTACACTCATGTCCAACACGTACAGATCATTCACTCTAGGTGCCCTCATGATAATCCATTCTTCAGGAATAACAAATCCTGGTTTCAAGATCAAACATTCTTTGTCTGTAAAGTGCGTTGTATACATGCGATCACAAATCTGAGAAATACTCAGAAAATTGTTTTCAAGCTCGGCGATGTAGTTAACTCTTTCAAACGTAACAATCCCATTGGATAACGTTCCTTCACCAACTATTCTACCACCTTGATTTCCTGCGAATCCCACGTAACCACCATTGAAATTTCTAACATCGTACAGCAGGGCTGTTTTCCCCGTCATGTGCCGAGAAGCTCCACTATCCATAATCCAACGTGAAACGGATCTTGGAAGCTCCTGCACCAAATAGAACTATGATTAGCTGAAATAAGCTGCCCAAGCCTCATCAGACTCAGGTAACTTAATCTCATCTATGCACTTTACAACCGATTTAAGAGGTGGAAAGTTTTTATCATTCATTTTCAATTTATTATCAATAACCTCTTTTATTTCAACTTTCTCCTCTTTTGTCAATGAAACATTCTTTTTAGCAAAATCTTCATAAGAAATTGAAATATTTTCTTTTCTGGTTTCATTTTGAAGAATCTTTTTAGGAACAACTTTCTTCTCTTGTGGAGTTGAAACTTGTTTCTCTGATTTTGGTTTCCATGTTTGTTGAGATGATGCAACCCGTTTGTAAAACTTGTCATTTTTAGTTACCATATTCTTAACAGGTTCATTTTTGATCTTGGTGTTGTCATTTTTCAAAAACTTTTTCTCAACAACCAATGGAGCTTTTCCCTTCACATCATCTTTCTTTCTTGAATTCATCACAACTTCAGTCTTAGGCTTCAAGTTGATACACGTTCGTGCGATATGCCCAACTTGATTGCATTTGAAGCATGTTCGGGTGTCAACTACCCGACTTGTACCTTCAGACTGAAACTGCGAGGCCCTCTTTTCAAAGAATTCTTCATTAGACTTTGAAAAAATCTCAGATTCTTCATCAGAAAGTGAACTCGAACTGTTCACAAACACCTTTTTCTCAGCAAACTTCTTGTTTTGAACATTTTTCTTCTGATAATTCTTACCACCCTGATAACCACCCGACCATCTATTTTGATTGTTGTTATAAAAATGCGGTGGAACAACAGGTTTCTTGTAGTAAGCTTTATCTTTTTCAAAATTCATTTGCCTCTTTGTCTGATTCAAACCTTCTACTTCAACAAATCAATTTCAACCAGTTTGAAAACATTTTTCAACTTCTCCATATTAACATTCTCCAAAGGAAACTCAGAATCCGAATACAACTTATCCGATCCCGACATCTTGTACATGACAAGAGTAGGTTCTTCATTTAAGTTGTTTTTGGATTTTGATTTCAGAATGTAATTGTTCAGAAAACATTCTTCATCCTCAACTGAATCACTATCAGACTTCAAAACACTTTCAGCCATGCCTTTCACAATATCAGTTTGAACACTATCATCAGATGAAGAAAATGTAACATCAATTGACTCTGGGAGTTTTATTTCATTCGTTTCATCTTCATTATTAACCAACCTGGACTTTTTCTTTTAGCAATTGTTTAACACTGGCGGTGGAACCTGATGAAACCCAACCCCAGTTCCATCCGAGTAAACATCTTCGCCTGCTTTGTTTTTCCCGATGGGTTTAGGAACAATGTGTTGTAAAACAAAGCTTGCGGAGCTGTAACTGGTTAATTTCAGATTGATACGCTCATTCTCAATCTTAGCTTCTTCAAACTGAAGCTTCAACTTAGCAATCTCATCCAGTTGTTGGTTGATTTGCTCCTCTTTGTGTCTAAGAACTACAGTTAAATGCTCATTTTCTTTATTGGTTTTACCGTTTCTTTCATCAGAATCTGTCAGTTCTGTAACCTTTGTATCACTAAGGTAAGTGAGTGTACTACAAGATTTGCAGTTTTTCATGCAACTTTTGCATTCACTATCACCTTTGACTTTCTAACCTGTCTCACTTGTTGAAACGTTTGGACTGACCTTGCTTTTAGACTCAGTTTCAGACTTAGAGTCTACCTCAAGTTCTTTCGCAGCTAGAACTTTGTCAGCCATCTTTGTCAGATTTTCCGCGGTGAATTCTTGTGAAGTATCAATAATTCCATCATCCACTTTCTTTGACTGCGGTTCTTTCTCTTTCTCTTTCTCATCAGACTCTCCTCCTCCCCACCATTCTCTCTATCTGGCATCTTCTTCTGCTTTGAATTCCTCAATGAAAGATTCTATACTAAGAGTTTTTGTATCAATAGCAATGTTTCCTTGAGGATCAAGGTAACATTCTCTATCAGCATCCCATCTTTTTGCTTTCTTGGCATCACTGTACACCTTAGATAATCTCATCATCTTGAATTCTGCTTTCTGCTTTCTTGCGAGGTATTTATGTTCTTCAGATCTGGTATCTTTGTAAGGAACAATCTTTTCTGCCGCAAAAGCGTATCCTACTGCATCTTCCTCTGGAAGCAGTTCACTCCAATCAAAACCTTCATCATCATGAATAACAGCAAGAGCTCTTGATTTTTCTTTGGGGGCATCCTCAAGCTGCTTCATTCTGGGCGGTTCTGATTTATTCTGATGATAGATAGCTCTTTTGTAGTAATCCTCGCGAAATGGATTTGCAGTATCATCAGCAGGAGCGTTTCGACATTCACGTTTGAAATGTCCTTTTTGTTTACACCTGAAACACGTGACTTTTGATTTGTCAAAGCCAAGTTTTGTAGATGGTCCACCAATTGAATGTATGCCCGTAATCTCCATGAACCTTTGGGCTCGTCTGACCGCACTGGCCATGCACCACCTGATATCGATCAGTTCCATCTCTTCAGGATCTATTTGATCATAGTCCTCCTTTGTCAGGTTGGTGTTTCCAATCTTGCCCGCCACTAGGCTCTCGTACGATTCTAACACTGATGCTAAGAACACCATCTGCTGTTTTGCTGACTCTTCACTGAAATTTTGAGCGTTTTTTAGATCCACAGCAATGTTACATTGGAACAGATTCTTTGATGCAGATTGGCTTGAAGTTGTTGAAGAAGATCCACTATGAAAACCACTATGAGGAGTTTCTTGATTCACATTCTTTGAACTCTCTGCAGAAAATGTTGTTCTTGGAGAACCAGTCTTTGGTAGATTTCCTCTGTAGTACAACTCCATATTCTGCTGATAAGATGTATTGTTAACTTTGTTAGATTTCTTAATCTCCAACTCGTGACTCTCCAGTCTTTTGATAAGCCGATCCACTGTCAAATCTTCAGACTTGATTGTATTCTTCAGCATTAAGGCAAAGTACTGCCAATCTTGTTCATTTGGCAGTGAGTCGAACAATTTGTCAACTAACTCTTCTTGAGTATATACAATTTGATGTCTTGCCAGCTCCAATTTCAGATGCCCGAATATTTCAATCAACTTGGAAACAGACTCGTTCTTTAAACAACCAAATAAATCAAACTCTTTTCTTAACAGTTTCTTTTTGTTTTTTACTATCTCATCACTACCTACACATTTTAGCCTCAGTTTCTCCCAAAGATCTTTTGAATTTTCATATTCAATCAATGAGATTATATCATCTCTCACAGACTGATGAATCAACGCGATGCACTTTTGTTCAGCAATATATCTTTCAATATCATCAGTATCTGTCAAACTTTCACCAAACTTTTCTCCTCTAAGGTAACCATTCTTTAAACTTTTCCAGCTATGATATGCAAAAGCTTGAAGCCACTCGTCAAATCTTGTAGCCCACCTATTATAATCTTCAATCGCCAACAGTTTTGGAGGTTTGTTGTATGTTCCATAGGCACTTTCAACACTTAATGTATCCGAAAGAGTCTTTTTAGCACTCGGAGCTTTCTCATTTGTGTTCTTTGATGTATCGTTTGAAGTATCATCTCCACCATTTCCAGCAAAGACAAAAATGTCACAGAATGGATTGAAATCATCCATCTTCACGTACCTGAAATGATCAACAAACACTTAGAAAATTTTTGATTTTGAAAAACAGCAATTTCAAGCGAAATCAGTTGAAGCGAAATAACTTCAAGCGAAATCAGCTTTTAATCAAGATAGCTTTTCAAGCGAAATCTGTTTTCAAGCGAAATATGCTTTTCAAGCGGAATAACAACTCAAGTTCAAGCGAAATCAGGTCACTTGAAGCGAAATCACTTATTTCGCTTGAACTTTCAAGCGAAATCTGAATTCAAGCGAAATCAGACTATATTTTCAAGCGAAATCAAGATGACATCAGCAATTTCGAACAGATTTCAAGCGGAATTAATCAATTTTGTCAGATTTTGTTCGAATTAAGGTCCAATACTCTCAAGGATTAGTTAAAACTAAGTTTCGCTTGATATATGTCAAAATCAGGCCATTTCAACCGTTCAAACTTGTTCAAATCAGAAAAGAATGAGTAGAAGTAAGAGAATCAGGTAAAATCAAGCTTAATTGGTATGAACTCCTCGTCCTGAGCTCTGATACCACTTGTTGGATCGTCCGGTGACCCTAAACAGTCAGTTTAAGTAGTTCATCATCAAGTACAAAGGCGGAATCAATGTAAAAGATGTCAACACAGCTTGTTCCTTTCTAATCTTCTTATATTACTGATTTCCTGAGCTTTTTACAATTCAAATGACAAACGGACAGCACCTCGACTTAGAACTAATGACCAGATTCCGCTCCAAATGAACATAGCACATAGGTATTTATAATGAAGCTGATTCCGCTTGAACTTGCAACATGTCGTTTCAAGCGAAATCACATGTGTTGATTTCGCTTGAACTACACTTTGACACTTTCAAGCGGAATCACCCACTTTAACATGCAAAACCCTAATTTTGACCCTGTTGTGTGCTCGTTTATCCTATCTAGACATAAGACTCGATTAAGACGAAGTTAACAGACACTAGGTGCACCAACACGAGTACTTAGTGGGCGTTCGTTTTCTAGAAGTCTTAGCTTATTTGCTTCCGCTGTGCAATGAAGATATTGGTCCAGTCACGCCAGCTCTAATATTTTCGGGGTGTGACAAAAAGAACAATGAAGATGAAGATGATGAAAATAAGATGGTTAAAAGCTCCACAAAGAGGTCCTTCAACTTCTAGTGCTTGTAGCTTCCTTAGATAGTCTTCATACACCTTTGAATATGCTTGGAATTTCTTGAAAGATGAAAGAAAATGAAGGTGTGTGGAGTGGTATGTGAGCCATGAGTTAAGGGAATGGGCAGGAAGAAGAGAGTTTGAAATTTTGTTGAAATAGTAAAGTGAAAGATGATGGTTGGTGATAAGATTCTTATAAGCTTCAAATAACTATTCCTTCCATCAAATAAACACATGGACCTCCATATTTTCATCTACCAACTTTAGACAACATGTGGGCATGGGGCCACATGTTTTGACTCTCCACAACAATGAGGGGGGGGGGGTAAAGTGCCAAAAGTTGGAAGTTGAGGGTTTAGATTGTAAGTTAGATGTTAAATGTAATGTTAAGTGTGTTTTAGTGTTTTTAAATGTCTTAATGTGTTTTATGGCCATAACTAGTTAAATAACATTAGAACAATGCTTCTAGTTTATTTTTGGTATTTTTGGTAGTGTCCGGTTAATTGTTCGGTTGTCGGTTCGTTAAGGTGCTAAATTGTGTAATTTATAAGGTATGATGTACCTTTTATGTTATGGTTTCAATCCTGACACTTTACAAGTTATTCTGGATGCTTAATCACTATTTCTGAATGTTATTTTAACTTGTAAATGCTGAATTTTGCTGAAAACTGTTGAATTTATTATTTATAGTTCGTTTCGGACAGTTTTTAGTGCTTGTTTAAGTTTCTAGAAAGTGTTAATATAAACCCTTGTTCTCCCGCTTGGGATTTAATATAATTTTGATGTCGGACCTACATCTAAGTCTTAAATCTACCGTTTAGTTGAGTACTGAGGCTGTGATGACACGGTAGCTTATCTAACCGGTGAGTTTTCTAATTGTTTCGACGCAACGCCTAAATTGTTTTCTCAGTGCGATAAATGAAATGTTTAACATGCATGATTTAAACGTATGACATGCAAGCATATAATGTTGACGTTAAAATACATAATTACACACAATAAATAATTATTAAAATATTACGGAAGTTACCAGATTTGTACCGTTTGTCACAAAATTATGGTTTATCGTTCTCAAGGCCCAATATGCCTTGTGTTTCAATTCAAATGCATTTAACGGAATCTACTTTCTTGTGATTTAAGCCTTTAATAGATGATAATCTTTGAAAATGGTTTCTATAGACTCGGTTTGTTGTTGTGAACATAAAACAAGTAGAATCGTAACAATCCTTTGATGACTAAAAATTAAATTATTTGAAAAATTGGATAAAGACGATGAACAACTTCGACAATGAGATGTTGAAATGTTTTGGCAACAAGTTGAACTTTTCAGCGAGAAGTTGATTGTTTGGCGGCGAAATATTCATTTTCAATGGAGTGAATTGCAAGAATTGTCCTTTATCTTTATACCCATTTACAGGCGTTGTCCTTTATTTTTAAAATTAACGAGTTTTGTACTTTTTGTTTTCAAATCATACACGTTTTGTCCTTTAGCCCTAACCCAGTTAGATTTTTCTGTCAAATCTGGTCATGTGCAATGCACATGAGGGTAAAATTGTCTTTTCACCATATTCTTTAAAAATACATAAAAAAGAAAAAAAATATTATATATCATTTATCTCTTCTTTTCTTTAAACAAACACCCATTTCTTCTTCTAATCATTATCTCCTTCATCTCCTTCAATCGCACAAATATACAGATTGAAAAAGACCAACATCAATTTACAGCCTCACAAATAAAACCCAAATTAACCTCCAATTCAAGCCTTCAAACCAATCTGCAAATTGTAAAAAAAAAACTGACAGCTTGTTTTTGTTCGCCGGAGATGATGGTGGTTGGTGCGTCTACTTTGATGGCGGTAGGTGGAGCAGTGGTGCGATGGAGACAATGGTGGTTCTTGATGGTTGATGGTGTCGATTGTTGGTGTCGCCGGAGGGATTGAGAAAGAGAAGGGGTTGCGATGGTTGATGGTGTCATCGAAGGGATTGAGAGAGAGGGGGGTTGCGATGGTCAGGTGGTGGCTGGTTGTAAGGGGTGGGTGGTGGTGGTGACTGGTTGAAACACCAGTTCCCATTTTTTGAGAAAAATTGAGGTCTAGAACTCTAGGGCAGTTGGAAACAGTGGATGTGATGAAATTGGTGGAAGAGTTGAATAAAGATAGGATCTTTATTGATGTTTAGATGTCTGTGACGTTGGAATTGAGTAAGAATTGGTTTGATTTGAGGAAGTTGTGGAGGTTATGAAGGGGGAAACCGTACCGTTGGAGAATAGTTGAAGCGGTGTGTGATCCTAGGGTTCCGGTGCGGCGGCATTGGGAGGCAGATCTCGGCGATGGTGGCTGTTTGAAGATGAGAGTTGTGTGGACGATTTTCGCGTTAATTGTAGCTTTCGCTAGACATTATATGGTGAAAGAGATTGAGTCGAATCTGGAGACTGGAATGGTTCGTTTTGTTGGTGATTTGTTGTTACTGGTTGTTGTATTATGCATATAATGTGAATCTGTTTTGGTTTTGTTATGTTGGTAATGTAAATCACTAGTTTCTATGAATATGTTACAGATTAGTTGTGATGATTTGGTACATAGGTATTAGGTGTATGCTTGGTCTTTGAGATTGCTTATCTTGAATGAAGGAGATGATGGTGGAAAGAAGACTGGGTTTTGTTTAATGAAAAGAGTTGAGAGATAAATTATATATAATATTTTTTTCTTTTATATGTATTTTTAAAGAATAGGGTGAAAAGACAATTTTACCCTCATGTGCATTGCACATGACCAGATTTGATAGAAAAATCTAACTGGGTTAGGGCTAAAGGACAAAACGTGTATGATTTGAAAACATAAAGTACAAAACTCGTCAATTTGAAACATAAAGGACAGCGCCTGCAAATGGTTATAAAGATAAAGGACAATCCTTGCAATTCACTCTTTTCAACGATATTTGAGCGTATTGTTCAATGTTCAGCGAATTGTTGATTTTTTTATCGATTTTAATTTTCAAATCTCTAAAGCACTGAAACACATTAACATGTTGGTTAGAGTTAAATGCCTGGTTGGTCCCTGTGCTTTGCAAAAATTACAGGCTTGGTCCTAATGGTTTACTAATAACACACGTGGTCCTAATACTTGCAAAAAATAAACTCGCTTGGTCCTTTGCCCTAACATCAGTTAGATTTCTCAGTTAACACACCCCATATGTATGTCACGTGAGGGTAATCTTGTGTGAATTTACTTATTTACCCTTGAAGATAAAAAATATAAATTATTATATTATAAAAACCTTTTGGGGCCCACCCCTCATCCCCTCTTTTTCTTCAAGTCAGCAACCACCACCCATCATCCTTCTCAACCCTTCTTCGGCGACATCCTTCTCCAACTCGACTTCTAGTCAATCTTTTCCATCAACCAGTTTAGGAGCAAGGGATTCACCAATAGCTTCCCAACCCATCAACAAAATCAGATTTTTTTACAAACCCACAAATTTCTTTGTAAAATCTATCACTAACATCAAAATTACTCACCAATCAACCAATTAAAAACCCTAAATCGATTTTTGTAAGTGATAATTGAAGAAAACCCTAAATTGCCTTAATCAAGATTGTATCGCCTCTGAAAAGTTGAAGCTTTTCCATGGTTTCAGGATGCATGGAAACAACAGAGTTATCATCATTGATAGCTTCATCAACAACGAGTCTATTTGGCGCCTTTTTTCGCTCAAGAATCGCGGTACTGAAGTCATTCTCGCCCTTGACGTGTAGCAGGGGTGACGACGACGTAGTGGTTGTGGGGTGAGGCATGGGCTGAGGCATGGTGTTTGTGGGGTGAGGCATGGGCTAAGGCGTGGTGTTTGTGGGGTGAGGCTGGGGCTGTAGTGGTGGTGGTTCTGGGGTAAGGAAGGGGCGACGGTGGTTGTGGTTATGGGGTGAGGAATGGGCCCCAAATGGTTTTTATAATATAATAATTTATGTTTTTTTATCTTCAAGGGTAAATAAGTAAATTCACACAAGATTACCCTCACGTGACATGCAAATAGGGTGTGTTAACTGAGAAGTCTAACTGTTGTTAGGGCGAAAGACCAAGCGAGTTTATTTTTTGCAAGTATTAGGACCACGCGTGTAATTAGTAAACCATTAGGACCAAACTTGCAATTTTTTCAAACCACAGGGACCAACCAGACATTTAACTCTTTTGTTTATTTTAAGCCCATTAAGACGAAAACTCATTTTAAATTAATTCTATTACTCTTCTACTCATCAATACCCATTGGACTAACCCGAATTCATCCTCTAATATTGCGACATATGACGCTAACTAGATGCCTACTCATCACCTTGCCCACTCCCCTAAGGTTTTCAAAACCGGACTGGGCCGGCCGGTCAGACCGGTCCGACCGGGATCTAGAGCACATACCGGGCTGGTTCAGCACATAAATCCGTTTCAACATTAGGTCGGCGGTCGGGCCGGCGGGTCTTCGCGTAGGGTCGGGCCGGCGACGTCTGCAACCTCCTCTGGCGACATCTGCAACCTCCTCTGGCGACATCTACGACCACCTCCTCCGGCGACATCTGCAACTTCCTCCGGCGACATTTGCGACCTCCGACCTCCGCGACTTCCGGCGACATCCAGATTCACGTAGTGAAATGAGATGTTTGCAGCAGAAATGGGAGTGGGTGTGGTTGCCATGAGGTATGGATAAGGATAAGTGACTTGCTGTTTTATGGTTCTTAGCCAATTGGATAAGACAAATATTGCATTATTTTATTTATATTTTATTATTTTTTAGTCTAATATATAGTTTGAATTATTTGGAGGCTTTTCTGTTAAAAAATACTGATAATACAGTTTAAATGCTCTTTATCTCATTTCCTTTTGTCCTTTATTTATTTCTTTTTCTCTAAATATTTCCTTGTTTATTGTTTGTGAGGTGTGGGCTGCTGTGCTTTGGGCTTATAGCCGTTATGTCAAGTTATTGCTGTCTTTGGGCTCCCGTGTCACTCGGTGGCCTCTTAGGGCTTGGCCCCTTGTAAAAAGGAAGGATGTTGGTGTGCTGGATATACGAGCTCATTACTTCACTCGTTTTCATCTTTCATCATTTTGTCTTGATTCCCTTCCTCACACGTTCATTCGTGAGACTAGGGTTTTGCTTTCATCTTATACGGATCATCCTACTGGAGATCCTTACTTGTATTTCAATCTGTGTTGACTGGTTCGTCTATTGATTGTACCTGACTGCTGAGATTTATAATAAAACTGTCTTTGTAGTTTCAATCCTTGAGTTCTGACATGGTATCAGAGCTCCAAGGTTAAGCCGATGCTCTGGTGCTCTTCCGCTGCTCTGATTCTGGTCTCGCCGCTATTTGTGAAGATTGGAACCCTAAGTTCTAGGGTTTGTGGTTCTCCTCTGTTTCCGAAGTCCTTTTGACTTCCTGGAGACGGATCTGCTCTTGAAGGTTGAAACCCTAATTTTTGGGGGGTTTTGTATTACTCTCGAAGAAGACTCTCGTTGGTCCCTCTTTAGGGTAAACCAACAGATCTTGTGCTTGGTTTTCTGATCAGAAGCTTGTAACCCTAAGTGAAGGTTACAAGCCTGATTTTCCGGAGCTTATTGCACCCGCTGTGAGTTCGTTCCATCTCTCCTTTTTTAAGTTTTTTTCTGCATCATTTTGTCTGTTTGAGTCTAGGCATTTTGATACCGGGTTTTAGGCAAGACTGGTTTGATATTGGGACACAGAGAGGGTTCACTCTGTTGCATTTAGTTTGTCAGTTGTGTCGTGGCTCCCTGGATTACGTCTGCGGAGGCCCCTTGAGTGACGAACCTCTGATCGGACCTCTGTCCAGGCTTCGCCGGTCCTTTGTGCTATTGTTGGTTGTGTTTTTTATTGACTGTTCTTGCTTGCTTCTGTTCTTGTGTTTATCTGCTTAATATGACTGATAAATCTGAATCATCTGTAACTTTGGTTAATAAGCTTGATGCTAGTGATCCTCTATATCTACATGCTAGTGATTCTAGTGGTTTTACTTTTTTTTGGGTAAAGGGTTACCCCGGTGATTCTATATATCAACAAAGCAAAACAGAACAAGTAGCATGGAGAGTCCATACTAGTTCAAACATGGGACATTCCCCATGAATGTAAACCAACAACACACGACAACCAAAGAAAAAACAACCAAAGGACAAACAACTAGACTACATATCTAGAAAGAAACACAAAATTGAAAGGAACTGAAAATTACATGGTTTGGTCAAATGCTATGAAACTTGCTCTAATGGCTAAAAACAAACTAGGTTTTATTGATGGTACCTGTGTTAAATCTAAAACTGACGATGTTCTAGCTAGTCAATGGGACAGATGCAATTCAATTGTGTTAACATGGATCTTGAACTCTGTTTCTGAGGAATTATATGTTGGACAAGTTTACTCTAGACTTGCATCTGAAGTTTGGGATGATTTAAAAGACACTTATGATAAAGTTGATGGTTCTGTTGTGTTTGGTATGTTTCAAAAAATCAATTCTGTGAGTCAAAATGGTGTTAGTGTCTCTGTGTATTATCATAAGATTAACACAATGTGGAAACAATTGATGCCATGTTACAACTGCCCTCCTGTACTTGCAATGCTTCCACTAGGTTTAATGAATTCAATCAGTTAATTAAACTCATGCAATTCTTGATGGGCCTTGATGATATTTATCAACCTGTTAGGACTAATCTTTTAACCAGGGATCCTCTACCAACTATCAAAATTGCCTTCTCTATCATTTCTAGAGAAGAATCTCATAGAGGATCAAATACTGTGTCCAAAGTTCCTAATGTTGGTTTTGCTGCTAAAACAAATAACTTCAATGACAATAAAAAAAGGTTTAACAAGGGCCCTGATCCTAATCTTAAATGTACTCATTGCAACAAAATTGGGCATACTATTGATAAATGTTATGAACTTCATGGCTACCCTACCAATTATAGACAAAAACCAAGTCAAAATGGTCAATGGTCTAGGTCTAATAATTCTACTAATAACAACAATGGTCCTTCTGTGAATAACTCTGTGGGTGACAAAAATGCTAGCTCTTTAAACACTCTGTCTACTGACCAGTTTTCTAAGTTGCTAGGAATGCTGAATGAAAATAAAACAGAAGAGTCCAATGTAGGAGGTAAATGCTTTAACTCCTTCTCTACTCTAGGAGATTACAAAATTTTTTTCTGTTTTAACTCTGTGGGGCCTTCAACACAGAATCTGAATTGGATCATTGACTCTGGTGCAAACCAGCATATGGTCATGACCAGTGAAAACATGTTTAACTTGGTTGATGTGTCTGAATATAATATTACCATTAAACATCCAAATAGGACAAATGCAAAAGTCACTAAAATTGGATCCTTTAAGCTATCAGATTCTGTGATTTTAAAAAATGTTTTTGTTGTGCCAGAGTACTATGCGAATCTTATTTATGTTTATAAGTTAGCTAAGGACAACAAGCTTAGGGTTATTTTTGATGAAAATACTTGTTACATTCAGGATTCCTGCACAAAGAAAACCCTGGTGACTGGTAGACAAACTGAGGGTTTGTACTTTTATGGTAACCCTCTGGGCACTAATTTTTCTTGCTTAAGTAAAACTGAAAACATAAAGCTCTAGCACTCAAGGTTGGGTCACCCAGCTAAACAAGTGTAAAAGTCTTACAAATTAAAACTGAGTTAAATGACACCAAGCCTTGTGACATCTGTCACAAAGCCAAACAACATAGGGTTCCTTTTCTTCTAAGTGACCATAGGTCATCTAAAGTAGGGGATCTAGTTCACTTGGATGTTTGGGGTCCCTATAAAGTCACTAGCATAGATGGGTACAAATTTTTCCTCACAGTTGTTGATGATTTTACCAGGTCTGTTTGGGTCTACTTAATGAAATCCAAATCAGAAGTATTTGAAAACATACAAAGGTTTTACAATCTAGTCAAAACTCAATTTGAAGTCAATATCAAGGTTTTTCGTAGTGATAACGAATCTGAGTTCATTAATTCTCAAATGCAGCTTTTGTTAAAAACAAGGGGATCATTCATCAAACCTCATGCACATATACTCCACAACAAAATGGTGTTGTGGAGAGAAAACATAGACACTTGCTAAATGTTGCAAGAGCTTTATTATTTTAGTCTAATGTCCCTCTTAAATACTGGTCTGAATGTGTGCTTACTGCTTCCTATTTAATTAACAGGCTTCCTTCTTCTGTGTTGCATGGTTGTTCTCCTTATGAAATGATGTTTGGTTTTAAACCTTCTCTTGATCACTTGAAAGTTTTTGGTTGTCTTTGCTATTTTACCATTTTAGACAATTCTGATAAACTTGAGGAACGAGCTGAAAAATATGCTTTTATGAGATATTTCAACCTTAAAAAGGGATATAAGGTCTCGAGTCTAGAACAAAGAAAATTCATTTTCTCTAGGGATGTCAGTTTTCATGAAACTGTCTTCCTTTTTAAAAATAACACTCATGAACAAATAAGTACAAACCTTTTAAACCAACTCAACTTTTTTGACAATCCTGAAACCTCAAGTGATACAAATCCCAATGATGAAGAGAAGGGTGTAACTGACTCAACCACTGTGACTCAGCAACACAGAGATGCAGTTGAGTCAACTGTCAATAGTGATACTCAGCAATCATCAGGAACTGATGATGTGCCTGAGAGGAATGAGTCCATGGGTGTTGCAACTGAACCTGTGAGGGCTGAGTCTAATGGCATTAGTGATGAGTCAAACCTTCCTGAGGGTACTCAAAACATTAGAAGATCCACTAGGTCCGCCTATGTTCCTAAAAGATTCGATGATTATGTTGTTGGGAATGCTAGATATAGTTATGATAAAGCTGTCAATTATTCGAACCTGCCTAGTCAAAAAAATTTGCCTTGCTGCTAATATTAATAAAATAACTGAACCATGCACTTATAAAGATGCTCTTAATGATAAAAGGTGGATTGATGCTATGAATGATGAATTTTCTGCCTTGCATAAAAATCATACATGGGATATTGTTGATCTTCCTAGTGGCAAAAAACCTATTGGGTGTAAATGGCTATTTAAAGTCAAATACAAGTCAACAGGAGAAATAGATAGGTTCAAAGCTAGGCTTGTAGCCAAAGGCTTTAACCAACGAGAGGGGATTGACTTTGAAGAAACATTGTCCCCTGTTGTTAAAATGGTAACTGTCCGATGTGTTATTAGCCTATCTGTCCAAAATAATTGGCCCTTATACCAACTTGATATTAATAATGCCTTTCTGTATGGTAACCTTAGGGAGGAAGTTTATATGACTTTACCTGACGGGTTGAATGTTGAAAAAGGGAATAAAGTATGTAAGTTGAACAAGTCTTTATATGGTCTAAAGCAAGCTCCACGGATGTGGAATGAAAGACTTGTTCAAGTGTTGGTCAAAATTGGTTTTACACAGTCTAAGTGTGATCATTCTATGTTCATTAAATCTGTGAATTCTGTATTTGTTGTTCTGCTTGTTTATGTGGATGATATTGTTTTAACTGGGAACTGTGAAGACGAGATAAATAAAATTAAGAAACTTTTGAAAACTGAGTTTTTAATCAAAGATCTTGGTCTACTTAAATATTTTCTGGGCATTGAGGTAATTAAAGCTAACGATGGTATTTGTCTCTCTCAAAGGAAGTACTGTATGGACCTATTAAATGAATATGGGATGAGTGGAAGTAAGCCCAACAGCTGTCCCATAGACCAAAATCATGTTTTGACAAATCTAACTCTAAATAATTCGAAACTTGCTGATGTCACACAGTATCAAAAACTGATAGGAAAATTGATTTACCTATCACATACAAGACCAGACATTGCCTATTTGGTTCATTATTTGTCTCAGTTTATGCATAAGCCAACTGAGGCTTATACCCAAATTGCCTTCAAGGTGCTGCGCTACTTAAAAGGTGCCCCTGGTACTGGCATACTATTTCAAAAGAGTAGCACCTTTCACTTGATTGCATTTGCAGATTCAGACTGGGCAAAATGTGTTGAAAGCCGCAGATCTGTCACCAGCTTTTGTATATTCCTTGGCAGCTCATTGATTTCCTGGAAAAGCAAAAAGCAAAACGTTGTATCGAGATCTTCTGCCAAAGCAGAATATCGGTCCATGTGTAGTGAATAGTGATACATGTGAAGTTTTATGGCTGATAAACATCTTAAGGGAACTGAAAGTTGATGTGGATATTCCTGTTGTGCTAAAGTGTGATAACTCAGCATCCTTATCCATTGCTGCCAATCCTTTCTTTCACGACAGAACAAAACACTTCGAGGTTGACCTTTTCTTTTTGAGAGAAAAAATCGCTTCAGGAGTGATTAAAACTATTGGTGTCAAGTCTGAACATCAACTGGCAGATATATTTACCAAAGGACCGCTGCCAAAAGCTCATGCAGACATGTGTAAGTCTTTAGGACTGTCTAATCTTTTTCACATTTAAACTGAGGGGGGGTGTTAAAAAATACTGATAATACAGTTTAAATGCTCTTTATCTCATTTCCTTTTGTCCTTTATTTATTTCCTTTTCTCTAAATATTTCCTTGTTTATTGTTTGTCAGGTGTGGGCTGCTGTGCTTTGGGCTTATAGCCGTTATGTCAAGTTGTTGCTGTCTTTGGGCTCCCGTGTCTCTCGGTGGCCTCTTAGGGCTTGGCCCCTTATAAAAAGGAAGGAGGTTGGTGTGCTGGATATACGAGCTCATTACTTCACTCGTTTTCATCTTTCATCATTTTGTCTTGATTCCCTTTCCTCACACGTTCATTCGTGAAACTAGGGTTTTGCTTTCATCTTATACGGATCATCCTACTGGAGATCCTTACTTGTATTTCAATCTGTGTTGACTGGTTCATCTATTGCTTGTACCTTATTGCTGAGATTTATAATAAAACTGTCTTTGTAGTTTCAATCCTTGAGTTCTGACATTTTCGTTGGTTGAAAAAAAACATCACACATATTCAAATATCGTTAAAATATTTTAAATGAGATTTTTTTTAAATAAGTTCAAAACGAGCGATAACATACTAACTCTTCAAAATATACCTAATGGCAAACTTACATTTACATGTGTTGTCTCACATTTACATGCCTGTTTTATATATATTTTTTGTATAATTTATAACGTAATCCGGGTTTTAAATCCGGTCGGACCGGTCCAACCTTTGACCCCGTAAGGCGACCGGGTCGACCTCCGGTCCGGTTCTGAAAACATTGCCTCATTTGAGCTTGTTGTGATAACTTCACCAATAGCGCCCCGAAACACCCCTAAACAAGCCCACTCACGCCAGCTACCACACTCACACCCCATGATAGCGCCTCCGCTCGCGCCTGCCCGTTGTGGTGTGCACGACCAAGTGACACTCCACCTGGCTGGCGCCACTCGCTCACTTGCCCACAACGCATAGTGTTAGTAAAATTTAACCCATTTAAGATTAGCCCAATAAAGGCCTGCTTTTTTTCTAATCACCTCATGCCCAAAAAAATTTGAGAACTCACGCACAACCCTGAACAGTTTACTGATTTTAATTTACCGAACACTTTTTAAAAGTAATACTGGTAAAAAAAAAAAAAGAAATATTCAAATTCCATCACTAATTGTTGTTTTTCTGTTTATAAAAATCATCTAGAGAAATCCAAAAGTTTTGCATCTACTGCCTCAAAGTGAACTATGGTAATATATATTCAACATTGGATAAAATCATGATGATTAAAACACCTGTCAAATATATTTAAGAGCGACAAGTGTTTTTGTTTATTGACTTTTTCAAAAAGGAATCTAGATTAATCAGGCTCAAATATCTTTGAAATATCTAACATAACTTGTGCACTTAAATAAGTTAGTTACGATACTTTGAATAACTCTAAAAGATATGTTATAACTATAAAAAAATTTATAAGCTTTATTCAAGTTAGACACAAAAACATAAACTAACACTAATACAAAGTTTCAGTTTAAACTGAGTCGCCTAAAATTTGTACGTATCCTCAAATTTAGCAACTTAATCTGGTCGCGAATGAGTGAAAATATAAACCAAAGACTGTACCCAAAAATACCAAAACCAAAAACGAGCGAAAGTATAAATCAAATACTATATGAATTTTGTTGGTACAGCTATCAATGAAAATACTGAAACTGAAGGGTACCAAAACAAAAGGCTGACAAAACAATGTCGGTACCAATGGTGTTCGGTCGATAACAATTTGATAGAGCACCAGTATGATAGCGGTAGTAAAATAAATACTCTTCCCTGGATAAAAAAAAAAATTACTATAAAATTTAAACTCGTTGCAACCCCATATTGAAATATCAAGGTGTTACCTATTTTCCTTTTTAAACAAGAGAAAGAAATTTGTGTGATATAGTCACCAAACCAAACACTATACCAAATGGTCAACCAGCAGTTCACCTAGTAAAACAACACATACATACACACACTCACTATGTGTATTTTCTCCCTTAACCAAATTTCCACCCTACTCCCACCAAATTTCATTTATTCCACCCCAAAATAGTCAACCACACTTTTGCATGGAAATACACACAACATAAGTTGGTTGTGTTAGCTCATCTCCTCTTTCTTTTCTCTTGCATCTAACACAAATCAAAATAACACTTATTTACATCATTCTATCTTTCAAACACATACACAAATGGAGCTGCCGGTAACGTCTCCGGTGGCCGGCGGTGGCCGGAAAACTTCATACAAGATTGAAACCAAGAATCTAGCATACAAAAGTTCCAACCTTTATGGTGACTTTAAAGGGGGTATGTTTCAAAATTACTTCAAGAAACCTCCAAAGTTTATCTTGAATGATGTGAACTGTGAAGCTCATCCCGGCGATCTGACAGCGATTGCCGGCCCTAGTGGGGCCGGAAAGACAACCCTGTTGGATATTCTTGCCGGGAATATCTCTTCCAGCAAAGTCTCCGGACACGTTTTGATCAATAACCATCCTATTGATACAAAACGGTTCCGGAGACTCGTTGGATATGTAACCCAAGATGATGCTTTATTCCCATCTTTAACGGTTGAAGAAACACTCATGTATAGCGCGTTTTTGAGGTTAAGATGCAGTCGAAAAGAAGCGGTTGATCGCGTCAAGATTTTGGTGAATGAGCTCGGTTTGGAGAGCGTTTCGAGCTCGAGAATTGGTGAGGGTTCGAACCATGGGATCTCGGGTGGTGAACGAAGACGGGTTTCGATTGGAGTTGAGCTAGTTCATGATCCTTCTGTGATTCTAATAGATGAACCTACTTCCGGGCTAGATTCGAATTCAGCTTTCGGTGTCGTATCGCTTCTTAAATCCATGGCAACCAGTCGAGGTAAAACGATCGTGTTAACCATCCACCAACCCGGTTTTCGAATCTTGGAGCTTATCGATCGACTTGTTTTACTCTCGAATTGATTCGTTCTCCATAACGGATCGTTAAAATCACTAGAACATAGACTCAAAGTGTCCGGTCATTGCATCCCGCCTCGTGTCAATGTTCTTGAATTCGCCATTGATGTCGCCACCATCTTGACCATACAAATCCCAAAACCATCAGCAGAACCAATCGAGATACACGAGGAACACGAAAAAGACAGTGAAATCCCATACCCAAATACCCGTTTCGAAGAAGTAACCATTCTTAGCAAAAGATTTTTCAAAAACATATTCAGAACTAAACAACTATTCCTCACAAGGATCATCCAAGCCACACTTTCAAGCTTAATCCTCGGAACCATCTTCGTAAACATGTCGAATAACAAAGGGAATCTCGCGTTGCAAGCGCGCTTAGGGTTCTTCGCATTCAGTCTCACTTTCTTACTCTCATCATCTACAGAAGGATTACCAATCTTCTTACAAGAAAGAAGAATCCTAATGAGAGAAACATCAAGAGGAGCGTATCGAGTTTCGTCATATGTAATCTCAAACACCCTCATCTTCCTTCCATTCCTCCTAATGATCGGTCTTCTTTACACGACCCCGGTCTACTGGCTCGTGGGATTACAGGCCGAATTCGCCAGCTTCTTCTACTTTGGATTAGTGGTATGGATGGTGATCTTGATGTCAAACTCATTCACAGCTTGTTTCAGTGCACTAGTGCCAAATTTCATCATGGGGACGTCTGTGATCTCTGGGTTGATGGGTTGTTTCTTTCTTTTTTCTGGGTATTTTATAGCAAAAGATAGCATACCAAAGTACTGGATCTTTATGCATTACATGAGTTTATTCAAGTACCCATTTGAGTGTTTGATGATCAATGAGTATGGAGGTAAAGAAGGGAAGAATATGTGTGTTGAAATGGAAGGTGGAAAGTGCAGAATGTATGGAGATGGGTTCTTGAAGCAGCAGCAAATAAATGAGACACAGAAATGGAGTAACCTTGGGGTCATGTTAGGGTTTATAGTTGGATATAGAGTCTTGTGTTTCATAATTTTGTGGTTTAGATGTCACAAAACCAGAAATTAATTTATTTATTTTTTTACATGTTCTATTATTTGTTGTGTTGGTATTCGTAACTAATATTAACGATGATTGTTACCAGATTTTTGGGCTTGTTATGGCAGTGGAAAACATACAATATATGCTATGTTCATTTTTTATTGTTATGTTAGCATATATTGTAATGATAATAATAACAGTAATGTTGGTTGCATGTATTAAAATATATGGTTTAGATTGTGGGGTATGGGGCGGGATTGGGGCGTGGGTTGACCATAAACGCGCAAGTCACCACCCGGGTGGGCTTGAGTTTCGGCGTGACCTTATTGGCGGGGGTTTTAGCCCGGGCGTGGGGCGGGGCTACGAGAGTGACATGGCGGGATGTGATTGGCCAACAAAACTAGACGTTTGGGCTAGCCGTTGGGCATTATTTAAAAAAATAAAAAAACATTTTTTCCTTTATAAATACCTTACCATATTTAACATTTTTCTTACACAATATCAAACACATAAAACACAATCTTGCCATGAGTTCTTCAAGTTCAAGTGAATCGTCATCATCATCTGACGATGGTGCGGAAATATTTTTACAAACGATCGCGACGGTGGTGAAAGCTATCGTGGGAGACGATGAGGAAGAGACTTCGCAACCTAAACGGAGGAGGTACATCGCTCGTGAACGGCACACCGCTAACAATTTGTTGGTAAGCGATTACTTCTCAGCGGAACCTAAGTATGATGAAAAAATGTTTAGGCGTCGTTTTCGTATGAGTAGAAACTTATCTTTAAGGATATCTAGAGATCTTGAGGAGAAGTATGTTTATTTCCAACAAAAACCGGATGTAACCGGGCAATTAGGATTTGGTACGTGGCAAAAGGTCACAGCCGCACTTAGACAGTTAGCGTACGGCAATAGTTCGGACATTATGGATGACTATTTAAAAATGTCTGCACGTGTAGCTAGAGAAAGTCTTCACAACTTTTGTTCGTGTATTTTAGAACTTTATAGGAAAAGATATTTGAGAAAGCCCTCGTTCAGTGACATGCAACAAATATTGGAACATCACGCCGATTATCATGGGCTACCCGGGATGCTAGGTAGTTTAGATTGTATGAAATGGCCTTGGGAACTTTGTCCAACCGCATGGCAAAGCGCTCACACTAGTGGATTTCACGGGATGCCAGCCATCATGCTTGAAGCGGTTGCGTCCCAAGATCTTTGGATATGGCTTGCGTTCTTCGGTATGCCGGGTTCACATAACGATATTACCATCATAAACCACTCGCTCCTTTTCAATGATCGGGTAAATGGTATAGGACCCAAAGGAACTTTCTTTGTAAACGGGGTTGAGTACGTGTATGGGTACTACCTAGTTGATGGGATTTACCCAGAGGGGGGGGGGGGGGTTCGTAAAATCGTTCACAAGACATGGTACCATAGATCCAAAGAGATTAAAGTTTAACAGGGTCCAAATGGCTGCACGTAAAGACGTCGAGCGAGCATTTGGTATTTTGAAGAAAAGGTGGCGAATATTGGCAATGCCTTGTCGACTATGGGACAAGGATCAGATTGGAAACGTGGTGTACGCATGTATCATTCTTCACAACATGATTTTGGAGGATGAAGGTAGAGCGGTCGTTACCTACTATGATGACGAAACAGTTACAGACGAAGATAAAGCGTCAAATGAATTTTTGATCAAGTCAAGGGATATACATCACAACCTTCGATCTGATTTGGTGGATCATGTTTCAACGATTCCTGGGTTCGAAACCGACGAAGACGACGAAGAATGATTGTTTTTTATTTTGATATTATGTTTTTTTTGTAATTATTATGTATGTTTATGTAGTTTTTAATGGTTATATATATATATATATATATATATATATATTAAAAAAATTTGATGTGGCTTGGCCACGCCAGCCCAGCCACGCCCATCATACCCCTAGAACTTAGGTTTGTGTATTGAGTGCCCCCATAATCCACGTGTCAACCCATGCCCCAAACCCCCGCCCCACCATACCCCACGATCTTAAAAGTGTACTTAGATCGAAACTAATATTCGGATCCATGTCAGGTCTAGTGTTAGAGCACTCAATTAGGGATCGCAATAAAACCCAAACCCCAAACCCAATGGAAAAACTCGAAATATTTAGGACGGATATTACCTGTCCCATTAGGGTATGGGACGTGTTTGGGATGACTTTTGAAATGTTTCATGAGTTTGGGATAGGTCTGGGATTTGTAATATGCCGGATTACTCGATAACATAGCCCCATTTATCCGATTATATACCAGAGTAATCCTACTTAATTTTCTTTCTTTATTTATTTCAATATAAGTTAAAATAAGATTTTATAAGTATTATCCATCTCATTCTGACTTTTGGTTTTCAAATTCAGTTTGAAAATTAAAATTTAACTTATCCAACTCTAGATGACATTGACAATTCTATAGATATGTTCAATTTTATGTGTTTGTATTTCCTAGTTGCACATGAACCATTTAGATCAAATTTTACTTGGCTTTTTTCTATTTTTCAGGTATTGTTTCAATTTCTATTTTGCAATGAATCCGGTTTTAAATGATTTGCTTATTCTATAACTAAAGAATCAAGTATATACGTAAACTTATGAATGTCCAATTCACTTAACTTAGCAACGTTATTACTTAATGTTATGTCTTATGTTCGTTCTTGAATAAATAAAATTTACCATTGATACCCGATCGGTTTTAGGCTAGGTATACTCGACGGGTTTTAGGCAGGTATATCCGTCGTGTATTTTTAATAAACTAATGGGTATACCCGATACTCAATAAGTTTGAGATGGACTTTAATATGACACGTGCCTCACCAACCATATGTTTTTTTTTTCTCCCATGTCCTACACACATCACATAAAGACATCACTTCTCTCAGTTCCTTCTCTTTTCTAATCACACTTACAAAGATGTATTTAGGTGTTTTGTGCAAGAACAAAACTTTAATCTCTCACCTCCACCTCACCTTCTATCTCCTAAAATCATCCATTTGAATGGTCTTAATGTGTTATATATGCTGGAGGAGGGTCCAACGTGGTCCACATGGACGAGTGGTACCATATGTAGGGCTGACAAATCATGTATTCGCAGGTTTAACAGGTATCTGATAACGCGAACAACAAAAATTTTAAACATGAATACAACTCGTTTAACTACTTTATATCCAATGTCAATAAGACAGGCGTATATTTTATGCACCTAGAATGAGAAATAATGGATCCAAACTTTCCAATTTTGATTATTTTTAAAAACGTAAAAAAATCACATGGTGTACTTTTCTGCTATCGTGTCTTAACAGGTTACCTACAGGTTACCTACAGGTTACCTATTGCCAGCCCTAACCATATGGGAACACCGTGTAAGATTAAGTATATTTATTATGTTATATTTAATCCAGTAGCCATTATAATCAATTTTATTATATAGATCAAAATATATTATAAATATAATATAATTAGTTGGTAATTGTTGATGGACCATATTACCCTTATTAACTAATTAAGTTTCCCCTTAGGTGTATATAAGGAGATTACTAGAGAGGGATTAAGGTTAGACTCTCAAAACATCAAACACAAATTCGTCTCCATCTCTCTCTCCATAATCACGAAATCTTAACACTAGATTTCGGTACTACCATCAAGAACATATATCCTAAATTACCAGATCAAGCTGGCTATCATGTCGAACTTCGTGGTTGCATCTGTCTCTGGATTCTCTACTGGCTTGTCTGCTGTAATAGGTATAATTTACATGTTTTCCATTATGTTTAAGCATAACTGATCAACATGTGATATCAGAGCATATGTTGCATTCAGTTCTTTTTGTTTCCATGAATCTGGAATTAAAATCTGGAAAACAAACTTTCTAAAAAACCTGATAAATTTCGAGAGTATGAAATTCGTATAAACTTAATATTCACGGACTTTTATGTTCTAAACAGACGTTTAAGCACATCTTAATTAATCACAATTTCAAAATCTGTATAAACATGTTAATTTTTTAGATTTCGGATTCCAGATTTTATTTTATTAAAATTAGGATTCTTCATGTTCTTAGTGAAATTCGAAAATATTCCCTTATTTTGGAATGAATTAAGGATCAAAGGGTGTTTTTCTGTTTTTTTAGTAAGTTTTATCTAATTAATATTTCAAAATCTGTTAATTTTAATAGATATAATATTTCGAAATCTTTTAGATAAATATAAATACCACTTAAATAGGAAACATGATCTCCCATGATCCCATAATTTACGAACTTCAACCTTATCACAATTAACAACTATTAATCTGAAGATTTTGAGTCTTAGAGAACAAGTTTTCGAGGTCCATAAGAGATTTCGAGATGTCATTAGTTAACTCGAAATCATTAAATAACTCGAAATCATTAGAATACTCGAAATCTTATAAGATTTTGAGAAACCATCAAATTTCGAGATTTTCATAAGGAACTCGAAACTCACTTATTCTCGAAATCTCATTACTTTATCAGCTGTTATTGTGAACTAAATCAGATGTCGAGAAACCATCAGTTCGATTCGCGCTAACAGGTGGTTTGCTATTAACTAAATGGTTTTGTAAACACTTAATCAGAATCAGATAACTTTTTACAAAACCAAATAGTTTAGCTTGAATGAGCTTCTGATGTATCACTTATGCCCACTAGTGATTTGATACATCTATCTTATTGTTCAAGTATAAAGAAAAGCTATGTTAATTTTGCCTTAGAAACATGAATGTCTCACTTCTGCCTAAAGGTGATTTGGTTAATTCGTGTCTTGCATATTTAACAATGCATAACTAAGGTAATTATCACACTTCTGCCCAAAGGTGATATGTCACAATTACTTTGCACACATGCTTAGATGATTAAACTTCTGCCCAAAGGTGATTTGTCTTTATTTAAGTAGAACTTTCTAATAACTTAGTCTATTATTTTGTTGTTAGTAATAGACAATATCACAGCTTCAAAACTAAAATGGTCATTACTTATGAATCCCTTAGTATAATATGCCCTTAGATCACTGTAACACCTGTGCCTCCACGGCCATCAAACAAATACTAAACCAATGAAATATTATATTTCATACTTGGGATTTGTAAAAATATGTGTATCATTTGCACATATCAATTCTCGTTCAATTTCAAGCTTTAAATCGCTTTCTGGAGGGTTATACGCGCTCTGATGAGTAGATATAACCAGTTTAATCCAACGAACACTCCAGAATAGTGAAATGGGCTTAACATACCTTAAATAACCTTTACATAACTTAGATATAAGTTTTGGAAGGTTTGGTGTGGTGAAATCAAAGTTTAATCGCTTACAGGGACTAAAGTTGACAAACTGCGAAAGTATGCCAATTTGAACTGTAACAGACATTCCGGAACATGACCATAAGTTAAACATACCATAAATATCCTTTACATAGCTTAGAAATAGGCTTTGAGGTGTTCAGTATGCTAAAATAAACTTTTGTGTCATTCAGGGACTAAAAGCGTCAAAAAGTGCACAAGTTTGCATTTTTACGCATAACTTACGTTCTGAATACATCCGGACACCCAAAAATTTATGTAAGCATGACTATATTATGCTTTAGTGTTTGGCTTGCCAAAAATCCATTTGTCGCGTCATTTGGATCGTTTTTCGCGCTTATGCGCATTCCGTCGTAATTAACCGAACATCGCAACCGTACGGTTAAACGAACCGACATCCGAGATATTTTTGAGCACATTTTAAGTTCCCTATACTTTAACTTCATTTTAGAGCTTTGAAATGGGGTTAACGGGCCTTAAACGTGTCGAAAATGGGCTGAATGCATGACAGGGACCAAAAGTGTAATTCTGCCAAACTTGTAAGTAGCGCACCTCTACACTTTTAGTGTAACGGTGCGCTAGCCTGTGCCAGAACAGATAATATCAACCAGTCAGCAGATTATCAGCTGATTAAACCACAACTACAAGTTCTAAACTTGCCCCTTTCAGCTCTTAATAGGCCATTTTCAGTAACCATAACATTTTGACAAATGTACGCATGAGATTCGAGCACGGTTTTCATGAAATGATCTTAACGGTTACCCGAAATCTATAAATACCCATCACATTTCACTTCATTTCTCACAAGAATCTGATCATTTGTGCTCTAAGTTGAAACCTTTGTTTCATACCTGAGCTATTTTGATCTAGATTAGCATTCGGGGACCCTTCGTAAGTATTCTTTCGTTCTTTTATTGCTTTTCGAGTCCGAAAGTCAAACTTTGTTTGACTTTCTGCATTGACCAGTTTATGGTCGATGCGAAGTTCGTTTGAACTTCATAACGTGAGCGTGATCACGATGGTTATAGTCCTTAGTGACTATACCTACTGATTACCACGTTATCTAGGCTCCGTGACGAGCCGTAGTTTCGGTCAGAATACGTATTCTTGCGTATTTTGTAACCAAACTACTTATGGGTATCAAAACCGTTTGTTTTGATACCAAACCTGTTTTCTAAACTTAGTTAAGCATGTTTTAGCATGCTTAGCTCGTCACTTTTAGTTTAGTGCTTATATAGGGTCGTAAGGTAAGCGATCTAAACAATCGCTTATACTTTCGAACCCGACCCGTTTGGTCGATCATTAGGATCCGACCAAACACATTAGGTGACCATAGTATATAGGGAATAACCTTATGAGGTTATACCTTATGGTCGCTTCGTTTAAGTAGTTGTATGATAGGTAGTTTATATGCCTTAGGTAAATTACCAAAATACCCCTATGATGCCAAAATTCATTTTAAACATATGTAACATAACGTTTGACATCTAAACTGATTTGACAACCATATTAGACATGTTAAGGCATATATTACTTGTCATAGGACTAGTTAGGCGGTCCGAACGCGTTTCACGCGAACGACGCGTTAAAGTAGCGTAAGCTACCTAAACGGGTCGTAATGGGTCACAAGCACTAAGGTTAGGTTTCATTTAGTATGTAGGCTTTATTAAACCATACTACATGAGTTCCCATACTCATATGGTTTACGAGCCCTCATCCTATCCGATCTTCCGATTTAGGTCCGATTTATTAATGTAGTTACCTATATTAGGTGCCGTTTGATATTCCGTGATCTCTAGCATTGCTTGGTGGTTATCTTAGGACTTCTGAGCAATCTCAAGTGAGTACATAGACCCCTCTTTTACTGTTTTCCAAACTGTTTTGGGGTGGAACACATGTGCCTACTTGTTACTTTCATGCTTTCCTGTTTTCACATCATATACATGCTATGTTCGTTAGTACATTATAGTACATGATTTCATTACATTTCATGCTAGGTGTGCCCATTTTGTGCATTACTTAGTACATCGTTTTACATGACATTTCACGCTATGTATGTTCATTTGATTACATACTTAGTGCATTGTTTTTCACATGCTTACACCTTGGTATGACATTTGGTTTGTTTACATGGGACAATACATTCATTAACATTAGCTACGCCGTTCGTTAGTAGGTAGTGGTACCATAGGAATTGACAACTCCCGTTCCGGACATCCCAGGGAAAGGGGATGAAAGGAATGACCGAATTCGATGATATAAGACAGATAGACCTTTAATTTGTTTAAAGGGTTTATCACCACAGTCGCAAGGCTTGGATGTATGCATATTCACAATACCGCATAAATGTTCATATTAAATATTTGCATGCATTTACACAAAACATAGCTTTGATTTAAACCAAGTTTTACTTCAATACTTTGTTTTTGTGCATATGGTTTAGTTGAGACATTTCGCTTGCCATACATGACATTTTGACATAGACATTTGACATGGATATTTGACATAGACATTTGACATGGATATTTGACATAGACATTTGACATGGATATTTGACATAGACATTTGACATGGATATTTGGCATAGACATTTTGACATGATTCACATTTGACACAAACACTTTTGACATTGGTTATACATACTACATGATTTACATCTTGACATGAACACTTTGACATATTATTTAATACATTTGACAATTGATTTAAACATATACTTCTTACATTGGTTGGTTTGGTTTGATTAAGTGATTAAGTAACGATGCGTGTGTAATATGATACAAGCATGGTGGATACGCCGCTGGTACTTCCTATATATAAGTGTTTGTATGGTATTACATGTGGTAACGTTATTTGAATCATTTCAGTTTGAGACATAGAACATTTCATACACATAACATACTTTTCACAAGACATTGATTTATAAACAACTTATCTTATGCAAACATATTTTACTTGGTTATTCATTTAACCTTACATTTATTTATACATATCATCTGATCTTATCGTTTTTCAAATGATTTAAAAGACAAAGCAAATAACAAGGTTCATGACTAAACATTTTCTCAAGCATAAGTCATGAATCTTATTTTCACAAAACCTATGTACTCGCCGGCATTTTTATGCTGACGTACCTATTTTCACATGTGTTTCAGGATATGAAGCATAGGATTGATCAAGACATACTTAGGCGGACTTGTGCCTTAGTGACTTAAAACGAGACAAGAACTAGTTAATTTTTTTTGTATACTCTTTACTTCTTGTTTAAAGACAATGTAACTCGCTTGTTTGATGAATAAAACGAAACTTCAATATCCATGGTTGTGAAACATTAATTCTGTTACAACACTCCCCGATGTTTCCGCCACGTTTTGTATGTTCTACGTGGTCGGGGTGTGACAGAAAAGATGGTTTCAGAGCCAATGGTTATAGGGAATTAGGTTATTAGTAATACTTTGACCTAGTCTATAACCTTCTTAGGACCCTAACGCGAGTTTACTGGCGTTTAGTCATAAAACAATACTGTCACCTATCCTTAGGCGACAACCACAACAAGAACATAAATTTCAAAACCGCTTTGAAAACTAATCATCTGTTCTAGGATGATTGATTACTAGGTTTTGAACCCTCTATTGTAAGGTTTTGAACTCTCTATTATATGGTTTTGAACCCCTTTGAGTTTTCAAAATCTCGTCAAGGTTTTGGGTTTTAAATAATGTGAACACGTGCAAACTGGAAGGGTGAATGCCTGTATTCTGGGTTTTCTGTCTAGGCAAGCACTTCGTATACATCTCATCAGACGCGAGACCAGTTGTGCTTACCTGGGAATTCTTGGGATGAGTGTTCACTTATAGGCGAGCATGTCTTCGCGATACATTATTTTTGACCCATTTACTTTGATTTGTCACCATCTCATTTGTTTGCCTTAGGTAACAAACAAATGATCACAATTTTCATTCGTTACCATTCTGTATTGATTATCAAATAACCTTCCACTTGCTTCTTCCTCTGTCTTTCATTTTCTTCTAGAATGTCTATTCCTCTCAGCACTGGTCAAATGCCCGAGCGAACAGCCAAATTTGTCCAGCAAATTGGCGAAGTGATTCAGAGGACTGTGGATTTAGGCATTGCCATGGCTCGTCTCAACAATGAAGCCTCTCGTCTCGACAATGAAGCCACTCAAGAGCCACCAAAGGAAGCAGAAGTCAAGCCAACACCAAAATCAAGGAAGCGTAAGGCTTCAAGGAAACCCGCAGCGGTTACACCTAATCAAGCAGGACCTAGCCATGTGGCAAGGCCACCAGCTAGGAAGCCGTACTTAGGAACTGCTCCTAGGTGCAAGCGATGCAACCGTCATCATTTAAACCTCATACCCTGCTCCAAATGTACCTACTGTGGACAGTGGGGACATCTGATTAACATATGCCGCTTTGCCATCTAAAACAAAAAACAAAGCTGCTACCCAACTTCGAGTCAACCCTACTCAAGCTCGTTTTCCGCGTGGTACTTGCTACAACTGTGGCGATACGAGCCATTTCAGGAACAAATGCCCAAAGCTTGCTAATGCAAATCCAACCCACGGATGAGCAGTTGGCTGATTAGAAGATGTTGTTGTCTTATGCTTTTGTTTCTTCTATTTCTTGTAATGTGAAACAATCTGTTTGATTATAAATAAATTGTTGTTCACAGTTCTGATATACGAGTGTAGTTACATGTGTGTATGACTTTTCCTATGACACCTACATCAAGGAACTATGTTCCTTATAAACTACTCTTGTGATTTCTCTTTTTCAAATGATCGCTCATTATTCCCTCGAAAATTTTAAGTACTTGTTTCACTCTAAGAAACGAAGTACAAGAAATAAAGGGAAATTATGAATAATCATGCTTTTTGCACATCTATGCCATTACATCCTTGGTTAGATAACTAAGGGTATTATCAAATCTCATACCCATTACGTTTTGATTTTTCAACATACACAGTACAAGTATTTCAAAACAATCTTCATGATCTCAAAACATTTCATATAGTTTGAAAACAATTTTTCTAGATGCATTGTCTATGTTATTTCAAAAACATTGGCCATGTTATCAAAACCAACCTTTCTAATTTCAAAATATTTCATATAGTCTGAAGACAATATTAAAACAATACATTTTCTGATCAAGTGCATGATTTCGAAAAGCATCATTCATGTCTTTCAAAAACCTTATACATAATTTCAAAATTCATCTCGCATGATTTTAAAACATTTTTGTAAATATATCTACCTAATACACCTACTTTATGATTTCAAAAAGTATTATATATAAGGTTTCAAAAACGTTAAACACATTTTTCTTAAAAGAACCCCATGCATAGTTTTCAAAAATATTTTCCTCGTACATTGACTTAACCTTCAAATTCTGCTTCATATGTCGCCTTGACATATCAAGCATCTCAACTTCATAAACATTTTACATCATGTTTTGACCTAAGCACATCCAGTGCAAGGTTTCAAAACATCTTCAACTTCTAAAAATTCATATGGGATCTTTTTATCTTTACAATTAGATCCTTGTGGATGATTATCGTTCAAATCAGAGTCCTTAATTGGATTCCTTATGTACCTTAATTCGAACACTTCGGTTCCTAGTAATCGAAATCGAATTTTCATTTTGAATCTTTCTATCTTTATAGTTGGATTCTTGATAACGTTTAAAGTACCAAATGAAATCCACGAGATGGATTCCTAGTGTGCTTTAAATACATGTACTCTGTTAGCAGAACAAACTTCTAGTTAAACAATTTTGTGGTTATGTGACTATGTGTTTATTCATCTCATGTTTTCTTTTATGCATTTTTGTGTTTTTAATACTCTGGATATTCGTTATCCAAATCCTCACAGGATCTTTCATATCTTTATATGAGGGATTCGTAGCAGGATATTCAAAAGGTACTACCTTCAATCCTTAATGGGCTTCTATGTAATAGTTAAGACCCTTGGATTATATAGTACTGCTCCATGATTCATAAGAGACCCTTTAGTGGTCTAATCAAAAAGATTGATTCACAATTTGGTTAAAGAACGACATCTAGTGATGTAGCTGGACAGACTCCTTGATAGTCTATTTAGATCATTTATTGATTTAATTAAAAGGACTCTATGGCGGTCTAGTCACACTCATCACAGGATTGTTCATTTGGTTTTCCCCTGCACATTATAAAATGGACTGAGTGAACTATGCAACGAATTGTCTAATTATGGACGCGTACATAATTATGAAATTTAGTGCACAGAAACCCAGTAAGATTTATTATGTGTAAGAACCGATAGTGACAACAATAACGAAATGAGAACGATGTAATGGAGGTACGGTAGACGCACCAATGACGCTTTATATACTTGTATATAAGTATCCCTCTTACATTGCAATCATGATGTTATTAAAGTTACTAGAAGTTCAGAACCCTAACCAATGTTGTTCGATCTTTTCAACTTCATGCTTTCAAGCTCTCACAAGTTTCCTCTAAATAAATTTCGGGACGAAATTTCCTAAAGTAGGGGAGACTGTAACACCTGTGCCTCCACGGCCATCAAACAAATACTAAACCAATGAAATATTATATTTCATACTTGGGATTTGTAAAAATATGTGTATCATTTGCACATATCAATTCTCGTTCAATTTCAAGCTTTAAATCGCTTTCTGGAGGGTTATACGCGCTCTGATGAGTAGATATAACCAGTTTAATCCAACGAACACTCCAGAATAGTGAAATGGGCTTAACATACCTTAAATAACCTTTACATAACTTAGATATAAGTTTTGGAAGGTTTGGTGTGGTGAAATCAAAGTTTAATCGCTTACAGGGACTAAAGTTGACAAACTGCGAAAGTATGCCAATTTGAACTGTAACAGACATTCCGGAACATGACCATAAGTTAAACATACCATAAATATCCTTTACATAGCTTAGAAATAGGCTTTGAGGTGTTCAGTATGCTAAAATAAACTTTTGTGTCATTCAGGGACTAAAAGCGTCAAAAAGTGCACAAGTTTGCATTTTTACGCATAACTTACGTTCTGAATACATCCGGACACCCAAAAATTTATGTAAGCATGACTATATTATGCTTTAGTGTTTGGCTTGCCAAAAATCCATTTGTCGCGTCATTTGGATCGTTTTTCGCGCTTATGCGCATTCCGTCGTAATTAACCGAACATCGCAACCGTACGGTTAAACGAACCGACATCCGAGATATTTTTGAGCACATTTTAAGTTCCCTATACTTTAACTTCATTTTAGAGCTTTGAAATGGGGTTAACGGGCCTTAAACGTGTCGAAAATGGGCTGAATGCATGACAGGGACCAAAAGTGTAATTCTGCCAAACTTGTAAGTAGCGCACCTCTACACTTTTAGTGTAACGGTGCGCTAGCCTATGCCAGAACAGATAATATCAACCAGTCAGCAGATTATCAGCTGATTAAACCACAACCACAAGTTCTAAACTTGCCCTTTCAGCTCTTAATAGGCCATTTTCAGTAACCATAACATTTTGACAAATGTACGCATGAGATTCGAGCACGGTTTTCATGAAATGATCTTAACGGTTACCCGAAATCTATAAATACCCATCACATTTCACTTCATTTCTCACAAGAATCTGATCATTTGTGCTCTAAGTTGAAACCTTTGTTTCATACCTGAGCTATTTTGATCTAGATTAGCATTCGGGGACCCTTCGTAAGTATTCTTTCGTTCTTTTATTGCTTTTCGAGTCCGAAAGTCAAACTTTGTTTGACTTTCTGCATTGACCAGTTTATGGTCGATGCGAAGTTCGTTTGAACTTCATAACGTGAGCGTGATCACGATGGTTATAGTCCTTAGTGACTATACCTACTGATTACCACGTTATCTAGGCTCCGTGACGAGCCGTAGTTTCGGTCAGAATACGTATTCTTGCGTATTTTGTAACCAAACTACTTATGGGTATCAAAACCGTTTGTTTTGATACCAAACCTGTTTTCTAAACTTAGTTAAGCATGTTTTAGCATGCTTAGCTCGTCACTTTTAGTTTAGTGCTTATATAGGGTCGTAAGGTAAGCGATCTAAACAATCGCTTATACTTTCGAACCCGACCCGTTTGGTCGATCATTAGGATCCGACCAAACACATTAGGTGACCATAGTATATAGGGAATAACCTTATGAGGTTATACCTTATGGTCGCTTCGTTTAAGTAGTTGTATGATAGGTAGTTTATATGCCTTAGGTAAATTACTAAAATACCCCTATGATGCCAAAATTCATTTTAAACATATGTAACATAACGTTTGACATCTAAACTGATTTGACAACCATATTAGACATGTTAAGGCATATATTACTTGTCATAGGACTAGTTAGGCGGTCCGAACGCGTTTCACGCGAACGACGCGTTAAAGTAGCGTAAGCTACCTAAACGGGTCGTAATGGGTCACAAGCACTAAGGTTAGGTTTCATTTAGTATGTAGGCTTTATTAAACCATACTACATGAGTTCCCATACTCATATGGTTTACGAGCCCTCATCCTATCCGATCTTCCGATTTAGGTCCGATTTATTAATGTAGTTACCTATATTAGGTGCCGTTTGATATTCCGTGATCTCTAGCATTGCTTGGTGGTTATCTTAGGACTTCTGAGCAATCTCAAGTGAGTACATAGACCCCTCTTTTACTGTTTTCCAAACTGTTTTGGGGTGGAACACATGTGCCTACTTGTTACTTTCATGCTTTCCTGTTTTCACATCATATACATGCTATGTTCGTTAGTACATTATAGTACATGATTTCATTACATTTCATGCTAGGTGTGCCCATTTTGTGCATTACTTAGTACATCGTTTTACATGACATTTCACGCTATGTATGTTCATTTGATTACATACTTAGTGCATTGTTTTTCACATGCTTACACCTTGGTATGACATTTGGTTTGTTTACATGGGACAATACATTCATTAACATTAGCTACGCCGTTCGTTAGTAGGTAGTGGTACCATAGGAATTGACAACTCCCGTTCCGGACATCCCAGGGAAAGGGGATGAAAGGAATGACCGAATTCGATGATATAAGACAGATAGACCTTTAATTTGTTTAAAGGGTTTATCACCACAGTCGCAAGGCTTGGATGTATGCATATTCACAATACCGCATAAATGTTCATATTAAATATTTGCATGCATTTACACAAAACATAGCTTTGATTTAAACCAAGTTTTACTTCAATACTTTGTTTTTGTGCATATGGTTTAGTTGAGACATTTCGCTTGCCATACATGACATTTTGACATAGACATTTGACATGGATATTTGACATAGACATTTGACATGGATATTTGACATAGACATTTGACATGGATATTTGACATAGACATTTGACATGGATATTTGGCATAGACATTTTGACATGATTCACATTTGACACAAACACTTTTGACATTGGTTATACATACTACATGATTTACATCTTGACATGAACACTTTGACATATTATTTAATACATTTGACAATTGATTTAAACATATACTTCTTACATTGGTTGGTTTGGTTTGATTAAGTGATTAAGTAACGATGCGTGTGTAATATGATACAAGCATGGTGGATACGCCGCTGGTACTTCCTATATATAAGTGTTTGTATGGTATTACATGTGGTAACGTTATTTGAATCATTTCAGTTTGAGACATAGAACATTTCATACACATAACATACTTTTCACAAGACATTGATTTATAAACAACTTATCTTATGCAAACATATTTTACTTGGTTATTCATTTAACCTTACATTTATTTATACATATCATCTGATCTTATCGTTTTTCAAATGATTTAAAAGACAAAGCAAATAACAAGGTTCATGACTAAACATTTTCTCAAGCATAAGTCATGAATCTTATTTTCACAAAACCTATGTACTCGCCGGCATTTTTATGCTGACGTACCTATTTTCACATGTGTTTCAGGATATGAAGCATAGGATTGATCAAGACATACTTAGGCGGACTTGTGCCTTAGTGACTTAAAACGAGACAAGAACTAGTTAATTTTTTTTGTATACTCTTTACTTCTTGTTTAAAGACAATGTAACTCGCTTGTTTGATGAATAAAACGAAACTTCAATATCCATGGTTGTGAAACATTAATTCTGTTACAACACTCCCCGATGTTTCCGCCACGTTTTGTATGTTCTACGTGGTCGGGGTGTGACAATCACATTAATACTTCTAACTTAGTATCATAATTCCACAACCATACAACCATGTGTATATATTAAAAAAACTTAAAAATATGATAATGCTTATCAGATTAATCAGAGATATATATTAAAAACCTGATAATTCCACAACCATACAACCATGTGTATGACAAAAAAAAAACTTAAAAATTATGATAACGAATCATAATAATATAAAAGATGATTTTGCTTAGTGAAAAGCTTATAATTAATTATAAGATTGTAGTTCATTTTCTTTTGTCAGTTGAGTCAAGAGATAATTGCATCTAATAAAAATAATATATCATTATCACTATAAATACAACTAATAACGAAGGCAAAATTCTAATTGAAATTAATATATGTTTATTAAACATATTTTATACATTTTATAAAATCTATATTTCTATACTATATAATTAAATAAACCTATGATGGATATATATCAATAAATGAAGAGACATTAATTATTTATTCTTCTTACTATTTTAATCCTACGTTAAGTTTAAACTAAATAATAATAACTAGTGAGATTTCCCCGCGCTTCGTGGCAGGAATACGATCGTTATTTGTTCGGTTCATTAGATACCAACACTCGATATAGTAATTGAAAGAAAAACCCTGCATCGGTTGAAAACAATAAAAATGGATCAATGTTGTTTAGTTGGTATCGGTTCGGTTAGTTTGTGTTCTATGTTTATTTTTTTCAGGCATTGCGATATAAATTTTATTGAAAACGAATATTGTGTTGTTCTCGTACTAAATCGAATCGAAACAGGCTGAACAACATATGTATCGGTACCAATATTTATTTTTATTCTTTTTTGCTTTCGATAAACTGGCTGTAACAACCCGACCTTTTGAAGTCAAAGTACAAGTCAAAGTCAAAGTCAAAGTCAAAGGAAGAAAAGATTGTTAATTGGATCTGTCATTCCTTGCTTAATTATTTATTGTACTCTTTGACTTGATAATCGATACTCTAGTTTATGTTACTTTAGTTGTATTATGTGGAGTAAATGCAATAATCGCAGTTAATCGCTAATCTAAGTAACGCTATCACATCGCAATCGCATCACAATACGAATTACAGGTTATGGATATTGTTTTACGTGTGTGCCATTATGTGTTACTTGTGCGTGTTTAATTATGTTTGAGGTGATTATTCGAAAACGCAATCGCAACTCTATCGCAACGCAATCTCATCGCGAACTTGAAATATAAGGGTTACTTCTGTGATAATTAGGAGTTATGTTATTTGTGTAACTATTGGTTAATACGATCGCATCGCTTACTCGCAACGCACCACGACGCTCCACGTACGAAACGAAACGTCGGAAAACCAACCCACCAAACCATATGATCGAAGGACCATTCGATCGAATGGTCATCCGTCCGGATGACCATCCGATCGGATGGACATCCGATCGGAAGGCCCTCCGATCCGTCATCTGCACCGCCTTTCTTCCTCTTCACCTATAAATAGCACCTATCACAGCACTGTTCACGTGATGTGACAGCTCTCCTCCGACCCTTCGACTTCTCAGCCACTTTTCTCTCGATTTCTCGCGATTCTTGTAAGTTTCCTTCTCAAATCTTGTACTTTCTTGATCTACACACACTTCTTCATCATTTTCGCCATCAAATCACAACTTTTCACCATGAAATCTATTGATTTGGGCTGTTCTAGGATGATGTCATCATGGGTTCTCATGAACACCAAAGTGTGACCTCATTCCGCCAAGAACAACTCAGATCTAATGGATTTCAACATGTTTAAACGCTGATTTCTTCATAATCTAAACATTTTCCAACTGATTTCCACTTTTCTTCAATGTTCTTAACTTTCACTCAAAAATCGATAGAATCTGGCCTCATTCAGGCCTTCTACTCATTCTTTGGTGAAGTGCCGGTTGAGAACGGATTTCTATCAACAAGACGACCGACTTAACGGGTTGGACATGAAGTTCCGTCAAGAACAGTTAACTGATCGGACGGGGTGATTCCCATCCGATCGGACGAATGGGACTTGGTGGAGTTTCCGTTGTTTAACACATTGTCATGTCGTCTCGATTCAAACCGCAAACTTTTAACTCAGCAAATTTTATAAAGTTTCACAAACGAACAGGCTACCAAACAGATTGCCGTCCGATCGGACTGCCATCCGATCGAACGACAATCCGGACGGATGGCTTGTGATTATCTTTAAACACTTAAACAATGTTCACAACACTTTGAAAAGGATCAGTTTCAACGAACCGCCATCCGACCGAACGGCCATCTGTCCGGATGACCTGGATGGTAGAAACACTTCTTGTTTTATAAAATGCTACAACGAAAACTTCAAAGTTGACATCATACACAAACACATCATTCCCAAGAGAGTGACCCTCCGACTGAATGGTCATCCGTCCGGACGGTCATCCGATCGAATGACAATCCGTCCCCCGTCACTTCAACGCACCGTTCAACGCTCATACTGTCGTACTATGTTCAGGCTAATCTCTCAGCGCTCCCTTCAATCCAAGAGAGTGTTTATTTACTAAACACAATCTGTGAGTATACTCGATCCCTTTTTGCTTTACGCACTTTTGGGTGTTACATACGTTACCTATATCAAATCACATCAATTAATCACACAACGCAAACACTTTTATACGCTAACCACTTGTCACACCCTGACTTTTGCGGAAGCGTGATTATGTGTGCCTTGCTTAATATCATTGCATTCAACCATAACAAACAACTATATGATAAAACTAAAGATGTCCATCCATTCATTTAAGTTTTCAAACATAATCACAACATTATTTAGAAATCCAACACAGACTTCAAATCCATAATACAAACCATGCAAATTGTTTTAGAGTTCCATGAGGACTCGACAAAAGTCTTTAAATAAAACCAAACTTTGAAAGGTGTATCTTATCTAGGATAAGACACACTATCCAAATCCTTAGACTTCGGATGACATCTTTTATTCTCAACATTACTTGAAACTTCCAAACGCCCACCAGATCCACATTTAATTCCCTGAAATACATGTAGTTTGAAAACATCAACAAAAGTTGAGCGAGTTCATGTGTTTGTTTGTGTGCACGAATAAACCTTTGTAGTCGTTGAAAGTATGTATGTATGTTTGTAAATCCCGGTATGAAAGCAACAAGGAAAACAGATCATTAATGGTTTGCAAGGCCATCAATATGTGTGACGTGATGTAGGAAGGCTCAAACCTAGCAGACTTTGCACCGGGCTTCCGGCTGTAAGACATAGTCATCCCATGGGCCAAACCCTGGTCCACATGGGTGGGGCTCGCTACACCCAAATAGATCTATCACTCATGTCCCTCGGTCCTACAACGAGGATTAATGGTCTTAAGCGTTGTAACACCTGTGCCTTCACGGCCATCAAACAAATACCAAACCAATGAAATATTATAATTCATACTTGGGATTTGTAAAAATATGTGTATCATTTGCACATATCGACTCATGTTCGATTTCAAGCTCTAAATCGCTTTCTGGAAGGTTATACGCGCACTAATGCGTAAATATAACCAGTTTAATGCAACGAACACTCCGGAATAGTGAAATAGGCTTAACATACCTTAAATAACCTATACATAACTTAGATATAAGTTTTGGAAGGTTTGGTGTGGTAAAATCAAAGTTATATCGCTTACAGGGACTAAAATTGACAAACTGCGAAAGTATGCCAATCTGAACTGTAACGAACATTCCGGAACATGACCATAAGTTAAACACACCTTAAATATCCTTTACATAGCTTAGAAATAGGCTTTGAGGGGTTCGGTGTGCTAAAATAAACTTTTGGGTCATTCAGGGACTAAAAGTGTCAAAAAGTGCACAAGTTTGCATTTTCGCGCATAACTTACGTTCTGAATACATCCGGACATCCAAAATTTTATGAAAGCATGACTACATTATGTTTTAGTGTTCGCCTTAAGAAAAATCCATTCGTCGCGTCATTTGGATCGTTTTTCGCGCTTATGCGCATTCCGTCGTAATTAAGCGAACATCGCGTTCGTACGACCAAACGAACCATCACCCGGCATATTTTTGAGCATGTTTCATGTCCACAATGTTTAGGCAACATTTTAGGGCCTTAAAGTTGGCTTTACGGGCCTTAGAAGTGTCGGAAATGGCCTTAAACACGTGCAGGGACCTAAACTGTCATTTCTGAAACATATGTGCAGATCAGAGGCCCCAAGCGGCCCGCATTGTGTTTGCCTAAATCTAAAGCGGGCTGCATTAGCCCTTCTGACCAGATTCAATGTTTGTTTTGCAACTTGCAACTGAATTGATTCGTGTCCACACGTTTCCTATCGTCTAGTCAGCGGATAAGAACAACATTTTAGCCACCACAACATTGTGACAAGTGTTCGGCTTGGATCGTGGCACGATATTCAAGAAACGATCCTAGCGGTTACCCGAAAACTATAAATACCCCATACCCCCCATTGCATAACTTACTAGAATTCTGATTTTAGAAACTCTAAGTTGAAACCATTGTTTCATACCTGAGATTCTTGAATCGGGATTAGCATTCGGGGACCCTGGGTAAGTATTCTTTCGTTCTTTTCCTTATTTTACTGCTTTTCGAGTCAGAAAGTCAAACTTTGTTTGACTTTCAGCGTTGACCAGTAATGGTCAATGCGAAGTTCGTTTGAACTTCGCAACGTGAGTGTAATCACGTTGGTCATAGTCCCTTGGGACTATGCCCACTGATTACCACGTTGTCTAGGGTCGTAGGGTAGGCGATCTGATAAATCGCCTATACCTTCGAACCCGACCCAGTTTGGTCGATCATTAGGATCCGACCAAACACATTAGGTGACCCTAGTATAGGGCATAACCTTCCGAGGTTATACCCTATGGTCACATCGTTTAAGTAGTTGTATGATAGGTAGTTTATATGCCTTAGGTAAATTACCAGAATACCCTTTTCATGTATAATTGGTAATTAAGCATATGTAACCTAAACTTTTGTCACATGACTGATTATGTAACATGTTTAGGCATATAACACTTGTCATAGGACTAGTTAGGCGGTTCGAACGCGTTTAACGCGAACGACGCGTTAAAGTAGCATAAGCTACCTAAACGGGTCGTAATGGGTCGTAAACACTTAGGTTAAGTTTCATTTAGTATATAGGCTTTGTTAAACCATATGACACGAGTCTCTACACTCGTTTGGTTTACAAACCCTAATGCTACCCGATCTTCCGATTTAGGTCCGGTTTATTAATGTAGTTATCTATAGTAGGTGCCGTTTGATTCCGTGATCTCTAGCTTTGCTTGGTGGTTATCCTAGGACTTATGAGCAATCTCAAGTGAGTACATAGACCCCTCTTTTACTGTTTTCCAAACTGTTTTGGGGTGAAACACATGTGCCTACTTGTTACTTTCGTGCTTTCCTGTTTTCACATCATATACTTGCTATGTTCATTAGTACATTTATAGTACATGATTTCATGGTGTTCTATGCTTTGTATGATGACTTTGCATACTTAGTACATTGTTTTACATGACTTTTCTACTTTGTATGATAACTTTGCATACTTAGTACATTGTTTTATACTGCATCTCTGTTGCATATGTTCCAGTAACATATGGACACATTGTTTTACAGCTCTACCCTGTATGTTTACTCTAGCATACTAGGTACATTATCTTCATAAAACATGCTTACATTTTGGTATGACATTTGGTTTGTTTAAACTATACTATACATTCATTAACACCGATCATGCCGCTCGGTAGTAGGTAGTGGTACCATAGGACTTGACAAATCCCATTCCGGACATCCCAGGGAAAGGGGATGAAAGGAATGACCGAATCCGAATACATATTCTCTTGATAACTCACTTTTACATAGTTATCCGTCTGTCTCAAGGCTTGGATGTATGAATTTACACAACACCGCATAAATGTTCATATTCAGTATAGCATGCATATATCTTACAAAACATAACTTTGATTTAAACCAAGTTTTACTTCAATACTTTGTTTTGTACATTTTTACTTATGGTTTAAGTAGTCTAAATTTTACTTACCATACATATCATTTTGGTTATACATTACTTGACTACTTTTGGACTATAGACATTTGACATGGATATTGACATAGACATTTGACTTGGATATTTGACGTAGACATTTGACATGGATATTTGACATAGACATTTTGACATGATTTACATCTTGACATGAACATTTTACATTGTTTGGTTTGGTTTGATTAAGTGATTAAGTAACGATGCGTGTGTAATATGATACAAGCATGGTGGATACGCCGCTGGTACTTCCTATATATAAGTGTTTGTATGGTATTACATGTCGTAACGTTATTTGAATCATTTTAGTTTGAGACATAGCACATTTCATACAAATAACATACTTTTCACAAGACATTGATTTATAAACAACTTATCTTATGCAAACACATTTTACTTGGTTATTCATTTAACCTTACATTTATTTATACTTATCATCTGATCTTATCGTTTTTCAAATGATTTAAAAGACAAAGCAAATAACAAGGTTTATGACTAAACATTTTCTCAAACATAAGTCATGAATCCTATTTTCACAAAACCTATGTATCTCACAGGCATTTTTATGCTGACGTACCTATTTTCACATGTGTTTTTCAGGAACTGTTGCATAAGATGATCAAGATACACATAGGCAGACTTGGGCTTTAGTGACAATAAAAGATGCAAGACTAGTTAATTATGTTGTATTTCCTTGTTTAATTAAGACATTGTAACATTTTTAATCTATAAAACGAAACTTAATTTCCATGGTTGTGAAACATTAATTCTGTTACAACACTCCCCGATGTTTCCGCCACGTTTTGTATGTTCTACGTGGTCGGGGTGTGACAGAAAAGATGGTATCAGAGCTAATGGTTATAGGGAATTAGGGTATTAGTAATGCTTTGACCTAGTCTATAACCTTTCTAGGACCCTAACGCGAGTTTACTTGCGTTTAGTTATAAAACAATACTGTCACCTATCCTTAGGCGACAACCACAACAAGAACATAAATTTCAAAACCGCTTTGAAAACTAATCATCTGTTCTAGGATGATTGATTACTAGGTTTTGAACCCTCTATTGTAAGGTTTTGAACTCTCTAGTATATGGTTTTGAACCCCTTTGAGTTTTCAAAACTTCGTCAAGGTTTTGGGTTTTAAATAATGTGAACACGTGCAAACTGGAAGGGTGAATGCCTGTATTCTGGGTTTTCTGTCTAGGCAAGCACTTCGTATACATCTCATCAGACGCGAGACCAGTTGTGCTTACCTGGGAATTCTTGGGATGAGTGTTCACTTATAGGCGAGCATGTCTTCGTGATACATTATTTTTGACCTAATTACTTTGATTAATCACCGAGGTCGTTTGTTGCTTTGTAGTAACAAACAAATGACCACTATCCTTGCTTTCATCAGATTTGTTCATCTCATTCTTTTCGTCTAATTCTCTCACTCGTTTCCTTTCATGTTTCCTCTTTTAGAATGCCTCCTCGACGCGAGAACCAGATAGAGACTGCCGAACTGGCAGAAATTATTGCGCAGCAGATGGCTGCCCAATTTCCAAATCTCTTTGCTCAATGGCAACAAGCCAACAACAACAACCATGCCCTATGCAAATACAAGGACTTTAATCAGGCTAAACCACTCAAGTTTAGTGGCTCTGAGGGAGCAACTGGGCTTCTTCAGTGGTTTGAGAGCATAGAGAATACTTTTCGCCATGTGCAGTGTCTCGAAAATCGCAAAGTCGAGTTTGCTTCGAGCGTATTTCAGAAGAGGGCTTTGACATGGTGGAACGGGGTTATGAGGGACCAAGGTGCAGAAGTTGCTCTAGCACAGACATGGGCTGAACTTAGGGCTCTCATGATGAGGGAATTCTGTCCTCGTCATGAGCAGCGAGCTTTGGAGAAGGAATTTGATGGGTTGAAGCAAGATAGTGGTGAGCACAGGGCATATACTGACAGGTTTGAAGAGTTGAGTCTGCTTTGCCCGACAATGGTTACCCCACTTGACATAGCTATCGAAAGGTACATCGACGGCCTACCTGACTCGGTACAAGACATCCTTACTGGTAGTAACCCTGCCACACTCCGTCAAGCGATCGAGTTATCAGCGACATTGACTGAGTCGCAGATTCGGAAGAATAAATTACACAGGAAGGGTGACAAGGGCAAGAAACAGTCGTCTGACAAGGAGGATAGCAAGAAAGGTCAAAACAAGAATGGGAAGGATTCTAGTTCATCCAAGAGGGCAAGGAAGCATAAGGTTTCCCAAAACAATGCCATTACTGCACAGGCCCAAGCTGCACCAAATCAGCCTGCGCAACCACTAGCCAAGAAGCCTTATTTTGGCAATGCACCTTTGTGCAACAGGTGTAACGGCCATCATCAACCACACCTCCAGTGTCGTCAGTGCACCAACTGCGGAAGATCCGGTCATCTTGCTAACACCTGCCGCATCCCTGCTAATCCGAATCGCCCAGTTCAGAACCCGGCTCAACAAGTTGCTCAGCCTCTTGCTCAGCAACAGGGTCAAGCTGCACGACCACACTACCCACCTGGTGCCTGTTACAATTGTGGGGATCTGACCCACTACAGAAACCAATGCCCAAAGCTTGCTAATGCAAATCCGACCCACGGATGAGCATTCAGCTGAACAAAGGATGTTGCTGTCTTACGCTTTTGGTTCTTTTGTTTTCGTGTATTGTGAAACAATATGTCTCGTTCATAAATAAAAGTTGTTGTTCACAAGTCTGATATACAAGTATAATTACATGTGTGTATGACTCTTCCTATGATACCTACATCAAGGAACTATGTTCCTTACAAACTACTCTTGTGATTCTCTCTTTCAAATGATCGCTCATGATTCCTTCGAAAATTTTAAAGTACTCGTTTCACTCTAAGAAACAAAGTACAGAAAATAAAGTGACATTATGAGTAATCATGCTTCTGCACGTCTGTGCCATTAAATCCTTGGTTAGATAACTAAGGGTATTTTCAAATCTCATACCCATTACATTTTGATTTTTCAACATACACAGTACAGGTATTTCAAAACAATCTTCATGATCTCAAAACATTTCATATAGTTTGAAAACAATTTTTCTAGATGCATTGTCTATGTTATTTCAAAAACATTGGCCATGTTATCAAAACCAACCTTTCTAATTTCAAAATATTTCATATAGTCTGAAGACAATATTAACACAATACATTTTCTGATCAAGTGCATGATTTCGAAAAGCATCATTCATGTCTTTCAAAAACCTTATACATAATTTCAAAATTTCATCTCGCATGATTTTAAAACATTTTTAAATATATCTATCTAATACACCTACTTTATGATTTCAAAAGTATTATATATAAGGTTTCAAAAACGTTAAACACATTTTTCTTAAAAGAACCCCATGCATAGTTTTCAAAAATATTTTCCTCATACATTGACTTAACCTTCAAAATTCCGCTTCATATGTCGCCTTGACATATCAGGCATCTCAACTTCATAAGCATTTTACATCATGTTTTGACCTAAGCACACCCAGTGCAAGGTTTCAAAACATCTGCAACTTCTAAAATCCATATGGGATCTTTTTATCTTCATATTTAGACCCTTGTGGATAATCATCATTCAAATCAGAGTCCTTAATTGGATTCCTTATGTACCTTAATTCGAACATTTCGATTCTTTATAATCGAAATCGAATTTTCTTTTTGAATCTTTCTATCTTTATAGTTAGATTCTTGATAATGTTTAAAGTGCCAAATGAAATCCACGAGATGGATTCCTAGTGTGCTTTAAATACATGTACTCTGTAGCAAAACAAACTTCTAGTTAAATAATTTTGTGGTTATGTGACTATGTGTTAATTCATCTTATGTTTTCTTTTATACAATTTTGTGTTTTTAATACTCTGGATATTCGTTATCCAAATCCTCGCAGAATCTTTCATATCTTCATATGAGGGATTCGTAGCAGGATATTCAAAAGGTACTACCTTCAATCCTCAATGGGCTTCTATGTAATAGTTAAGACCCTTGGATTATATAAGTACCGCTCCATGATTCATAGGAGACCCTTAAGTGGTCTAGTCAAAAAGATTGATTCACAATTTGGTTAAAAGACGACATCTAGTGATGTAGCTGGACAGACTCCTTGATAGTCTATTTAAATCATTTATTGATTTAGTCTAAAGGACTCTATGGCGGTCTAAGTCACGCTCATCACAGGATTGTTCATTTGGTTTTACCCTACACATTATAAAATAGACTGTGTGAACTGTGCAAGGAATTCTCTAATTATGGATGCGCACATAATTATGAAATTTAGTGCACAGAAATCCAGTAAGATTTATTATGTGAAGGAACCGATAGTGACAACAATAACAAAATGAGAACGATGTAATGGAGGCATGGTGGACGCACCAATGACGCTTCATATACTTGTATATAAGTGTCCCTCTTACATTGCAAAGATAATGTTATTAAGGTTACTAGAAGTTCAAGAACCCTAACCAATGTTATTTGATCTTTTCAACTTCATGCTTTCAAGCTCTCACAAGTTTCCTCTAAATAAATTTCGGGACGAAATTTCCTAAAGTAGGGGAGACTGTAACACCTGTGCCTTCACGGCCATCAAACAAATACCAAACCAATGAAATATTATAATTCATACTTGGGATTTGTAAAAATATGTGTATCATTTGCACATATCGACTCATGTTCGATTTCAAGCTCTAAATCGCTTTCTGGAAGGTTATACGCGCACTAATGCGTAAATATAACCAGTTTAATGCAACGAACACTCCGGAATAGTGAAATAGGCTTAACATACCTTAAATAACCTATACATAACTTAGATATAAGTTTTGGAAGGTTTGGTGTGGTAAAATCAAAGTTATATCGCTTACAGGGACTAAAATTGACAAACTGCGAAAGTATGCCAATCTGAACTGTAACGAACATTCCGGAACATGACCATAAGTTAAACACACCTTAAATATCCTTTACATAGCTTAGAAATAGGCTTTGAGGGGTTCGGTGTGCTAAAATAAACTTTTGGGTCATTCAGGGACTAAAAGTGTCAAAAAGTGCACAAGTTTGCATTTTCGCGCATAACTTACGTTCTGAATACATCCGGACATCCAAAATTTTATGAAAGCATGACTACATTATGTTTTAGTGTTCGCCTTAAGAAAAATCCATTCGTCGCGTCATTTGGATCGTTTTTCGCGCTTATGCGCATTCCGTCGTAATTAAGCGAACATCGCGTTCGTACGACCAAACGAACCATCACCCGGCATATTTTTGAGCATGTTTCATGTCCACAATGTTTAGGCAACATTTTAGGGCCTTAAAGTTGGCTTTACGGGCCTTAGAAGTGTCGGAAATGGCCTTAAACACGTGCAGGGACCTAAACTGTCATTTCTGAAACATATGTGCAGATCAGAGGCCCCAAGCGGCCCGCATTGTGTTTGCCTAAATCTAAAGCGGGCCGCATTAGCCCTTCTGACCAGATTCAATGTTTGTTTTGCAACTTGCAACTGAATTGATTCGTGTCCACACGTTTCCTATCGTCTAGTCAGCGGATAAGAACAACATTTTAGCCACCACAACATTGTGACAAGTGTTCGGCTTGGATCGTGGCACGATATTCAAGAAACGATCCTAGCGGTTACCCGAAAACTATAAATACCCCATACCCCCCATTGCATAACTTACTAGAATTCTGATTTTAGAAACTCTAAGTTGAAACCATTGTTTCATACCTGAGATTCTTGAATCGGGATTAGCATTCGGGGACCCTGGGTAAGTATTCTTTCGTTCTTTTCCTTATTTTACTGCTTTTCGAGTCAGAAAGTCAAACTTTGTTTGACTTTCAGCGTTGACCAGTAATGGTCAATGCGAAGTTCGTTTGAACTTCGCAACGTGAGTGTAATCACGTTGGTCATAGTCCCTTGGGACTATGCCCACTGATTACCACGTTGTCTAGGGTCGTAGGGTAGGCGATCTGATAAATCGCCTATACCTTCGAACCCGACCCAGTTTGGTCGATCATTAGGATCCGACCAAACACATTAGGTGACCCTAGTATAGGGCATAACCTTCCGAGGTTATACCCTATGGTCACATCGTTTAAGTAGTTGTATGATAGGTAGTTTATATGCCTTAGGTAAATTACCAGAATACCCTTTTCATGTATAATTGGTAATTAAGCATATGTAACCTAAACTTTTGTCACATGACTGATTATGTAACATGTTTAGGCATATAACACTTGTCATAGGACTAGTTAGGCGGTTCGAACGCGTTTAACGCGAACGACGCGTTAAAGTAGCATAAGCTACCTAAACGGGTCGTAATGGGTCGTAAACACTTAGGTTAAGTTTCATTTAGTATATAGGCTTTGTTAAACCATATGACACGAGTCTCTACACTCGTTTGGTTTACAAACCCTAATGCTACCCGATCTTCCGATTTAGGTCCGGTTTATTAATGTAGTTATCTATAGTAGGTGCCGTTTGATTCCGTGATCTCTAGCTTTGCTTGGTGGTTATCCTAGGACTTCTGAGCAATCTCAAGTGAGTACATAGACCCCTCTTTTACTGTTTTCCAAACTGTTTTGGGGTGAAACACATGTGCCTACTTGTTACTTTCGTGTTTTCCTGTTTTCACATCATATACTTGCTATGTTCATTAGTACATTTATAGTACATGATTTCATGGTGTTCTATGCTTTGTATGATGACTTTGCATACTTAGTACATTGTTTTACATGACTTTTCTACTTTGTATGATGACTTTGCATACTTAGTACATTGTTTTATACTGCATCTCTGTTGCATATGTTCCAGTAACATATGGACACATTGTTTTACAGCTCTACCCTGTATGTTTACTCTAGCATACTAGGTACATTATCTTCATAAAACATGCTTACATTTTGGTATGACATTTGGTTTGTTTAAACTATACTATACATTCATTAACACCGATCATGCCGCTCGGTAGTAGGTAGTGGTACCATAGGACTTGACAAATCCCATTCCGGACATCCCAGGGAAAGGGGATGAAAGGAATGACCGAATCCGAATACATATTCTCTTGATAACTCACTTTTACATAGTTATCCGTCTGTCTCAAGGCTTGGATGTATGAATTTACACAACACCGCATAAATGTTCATATTCAGTATAGCATGCATATATCTTACAAAACATAACTTTGATTTAAACCAAGTTTTACTTCAATACTTTGTTTTGTACATTTTTACTTATGGTTTAAGTAGTCTAAATTTTACTTACCATACATATCATTTTGGTTATACATTACTTGACTACTTTTGGACTATAGACATTTGACATGGATATTTGACATAGACATTTGACTTGGATATTTGACGTAGACATTTGACATGGATATTTGACATAGACATTTTGACATGATTTACATCTTGACATGAACATTTTACATTGTTTGGTTTGGTTTGATTAAGTGATTAAGTAACGATGCGTGTGTAATATGATACAAGCATGGTGGATACGCCGCTGGTACTTCCTATATATAAGTGTTTGTATGGTATTACATGTCGTAACGTTATTTGAATCATTTTAGTTTGAGACATAGCACATTTCATACAAATAACATACTTTTCACAAGACATTGATTTATAAACAACTTATCTTATGCAAACACATTTTACTTGGTTATTCATTTAACCTTACATTTATTTATACTTATCATCTGATCTTATCGTTTTTCAAATGATTTAAAAGACAAAGCAAATAACAAGGTTTATGACTAAACATTTTCTCAAACATAAGTCATGAATCCTATTTTCACAAAACCTATGTATCTCACAGGCATTTTTATGCTGACGTACCTATTTTCACATGTGTTTTTCAGGAACTGTTGCATAAGATGATCAAGATACACATAGGCAGACTTGGGCTTTAGTGACAATAAAAGATGCAAGACTAGTTAATTATGTTGTATTTCCTTGTTTAATTAAGACATTGTAACATTTTTAATCTATAAAACGAAACTTAATTTCCATGGTTGTGAAACATTAATTCTGTTACAACACTCCCCGATGTTTCCGCCACGTTTTGTATGTTCTACGTGGTCGGGGTGTGACAAGCGTTATACCCACCACTCACATGATCTAGCAGTACCTTTCCTTAGCTAACCATACCACATTTAAACGTTTGTAAACAGTTTGTAACATGTACTTCACCCCCGAAGTTATAAAACTGAAAACAGTTAAAAGAAAAGGGGGACATGAACTCACAGTCTTGCGTTCTTCGTAATCACAGTAACTCAAAGCTCCTTCGGATGTACACGACTACCTACAACGTACTACGGTTTATTAGACGAGCGGGTCGTGCCTTGACTTAGTATTAATTAGTGTTTTTGAGTTACGTTTCCTTGCGTCTTCAATATTATTCCTAGTTATATAATTATTTGTTAAAACAATAAATATTTTAACTTAAATTATATTGATTAAATTTTGGAATAATTGTTAAAACAATATATTTTAACTTGTCACCTTTATGTATTTATGCATGTATATCCTTCCCAAGGATGGGTGTATTTGTATTGGTATTTGTATTCTTATACTTGTATATTTTTGCCATGTATTGGTGTCGTATTCAGGAGTGTATTTATGCGTACGAGAATACGTATTTCCTTGTAATCGTTAAGTATTCTTATACTAAATTTTGTACTAACTCTTCCGGAATAATATCTTTAATAAAAATTCATCACTATATATTTCCAAAATATATATTTTAAGAAATATTACTTAGAAATATTACTTGTAATTTTTCCTTTGGCAAAAATAATTGTATTTTTATGTAAACTTCAAAAATAATATATTTTCAAGTCCAACTTGGAAAATATATATATAACTCTATTTTTCTCCCAAAAATAATGTATTTACTGTTTGTTTGAGAAAATATATATTTCTTCCAAAAATAATATATCTTCTATTAATTCCAAGAAAATATATTTTCATTCACCCAAAAATAATATATTTTCTTCTTGTCAAAAATATGATAAAATTTTGTTATAATTGTAAAAATCATATTTTTATTCACTTGGTGTCCAAAATATTATTTGCCAAAATATACTTATGAATAAGTTTCCGGAATATTTTTGTGAGTTATATTCCTTTGTTCGGTTTCACCAAGATTTTGGGTATTCTTTGTATATTTATTCCTTCAAATTTTGGTAATATTTTGGATTGTAATTTTTGGTATTTTGATGAGTTATATTATTTCAAGTCCTAAAATAATATAACTAATACACATAATATACAAATAATCACACACATGATGCCTTCTAAATATATATTTCTCTAAATACATATTTAGTCACTTTTATTTATAAAAACCAACCTCCGATATTTATAATTTTTGTAACAAAATTTATGGCAAACTTTATGTAAAAATTCATGGTTATAATATACTCACAAATATTTGTTTAGAAATATTTTTCTAAGTGTTTAATTTTTAGAAAATTTTTTCCATAGTTTCCCCTAAAAATGGAGGTTTCCATACCTTGAAGGCATATCATTTTCTTTTGTAAAATCAACACAATCAACAACAATCAATAATAAACAATCTATACTTACCAATTTTTGCCAAAAACAAGCATAAACTACCACTTCATGAACTTGAAAATTTATAAAGATGTGTAGTAACTTACTAGTGTATTTAGTAAGCCTAGTTACCCTTTAAAGTGTGGTTGATTCTTTAAAAACATCATTTTTAAAGAAGTTAATTCTTCACAACTTATAATCACATTTTCTAAAAATGTTTCTTCATGGATTTTCTTGTCACATATGTGCTTCTACACTTTGTTAACCACCAAAAATGAGGGTTATTTATTTAAGATCCAAGATTAAGTAAAACTTGTATTTTTAACTTGGTTTCTTGAAAAATCATCCTTGAAATTTTAGATATACAAGACTTACACCTCATTTTAATAATCATTTTACAAGAAAACAATATATTCTTTCAAGTTCATGTCTTTCATAAGGATGATCCATTAATCTCTAACATTTTCATCCTCTCATCTTGCTAGATTATGTTTTTAATCATGATCTAGCAAGATCATATGATGATCTACATCATTTTCATAAGTAAACAACAATCAACAAGTATAACAACACATAAACATCAAGATTTCTTCATGATTTAAGCTTATGTTCATGTTTCATTCTGTAACACCTCGCAAAATCATGTCCAATATAATAAAGACACGTGTCATGAACTTTAAATGTATAATGATTTGAATTCAAGGGACTAAAGTTGACAAACAAAGAAAGTATGTGTGTAGAAGGATCCAAAGTGTCAACATGCAAAACTTGAGCCTCTGAATGACCTCACACGGCGTTTGTATTCTTTCATAAATAAATTATCGAACGTGGAAAGCTGTTTGTGCTTAAAGATCAAAAGTTACAAAGCACAAGGGGTTCAACGTGTCAACATGTTAATTCTTACCTCTGAGTGACCTTTTAACAATCCCGGGGCTTTGTAATACTTCATTATACTCTCATGTATATCGGATTATGATTTCAGGGAGTTTTGATGCACATAAGTACATTTCGGGTGATCTCGTAACTAACAGGGAGCTTAACGGTGTTTGTTTTAGGACCCAAAACTCTTAAAAGTTAACTATGGGGGTCACAAGTACAATAAATGAAAGTTAATTAAACTTAAAATGGACCAGGGACTGAAAATGCGAAGTTTGCAAAGTTTTTACCGGAATAAGGGGTTGTCGCGGGCCGCGAAGACCACCCCTTGATGTCTTCGCGGGCCGCGAGAGGACTGCCAGCGACCAAAAATGGACAACTGCATGTTGCAGCCTGTTCCACCGCCATTGCATGCTTGTTTTTGATACCAGGGACTGAGCAACTGGTTTTTACTGCCCTAGGGACACTTATAAACATCTGGATTACTTCTAGGAACAGATGGATTGATCTTGAAGGCCATCAAACTCATATAAATAGCCCCATTGTTTGCACTTAGAACTTGCACATTTGAAATTTTCACTCTTAATTGATCTCTGAAGCATCCTGGTCATCTAGGAAGCTTTCTCTAGTTCAATTTTCATACTAAGGACTATTGTAAGTGTTCTTAGCCTCTATAGTTAAGTTTTCAATAGCTTAATAACCGAAAGTCAAAGATATCGTAATTACGCTTTGACTTTGTGATTAATCACTAACGGTCCAGCCATTATTCGAGTTGAAAGTGGCTATGTGTTGGTAATTATGTAGGTGTTAAACCCTTAAAAGGGCACCTCCTAATTAGCACATTTACTTAGTCAATTATCGGGTCAAACTACTTAACAAAAAGTCAAACAAGTCAGTTTTTACAAAATAATTCATAACTGATAATGCAGAAGTTATGGAACATGTTTAACACTTAAATAACTTGGTAAATAATATAAGAACATGTTTAGGCATGTTCAACCCGACAATTCCGAGTTTAGGCTCGGTTCGCAACCGAAAGTCGCAAAAGTAGACTTTTGCTTTGACTTTCAGTTCTGACCCGATTTAGCTTAGTTTAGTTATGCATTAGGGTTCCTTTAGGACCATATTATAGGTTAGTATAACCCTCTGAGGTTATACAACATGGTTCCATAGAAATCCTAGTGCATTGCATGTTTCCGTTAAATGCTTAAAAGTTGACCATTATGCCCTTTTGATATAAAAACGAAATTTTTGGAAATGTGAGTGGACAAAAATCTTCATTACTGATTTATAAGTATGTCCAAAAAAATTTGACATCCGTTTCTGGTCTAAAATGAAAGTTATGCAAGATATCGTAAAACTAAAGTTTTTTATTAATTAAATGGCATTTTTAACTTAAATCATATTTAAACCCAATTTTTGGCATCCAACTTGCTACCCACTATTAAGATATAATATTTAGTGATTTTTGGAAATTTTTGTCAAATTTTATATTGACCATAAGATAGAGTTCTAGCATAAATTCGGTAAATGAAGGTAATACCCTTTTTGTTAATAAAATGAGTTTAACATATGATTTAAATACCAAACCTTTTCCTACTGATATCATATGTTAAATAAAACATTTTAAGCTTTAGAAACTGATCAAATTTTTAAAATTTTATAAACATCTTAAATATCATCAAATACCGACTTTTACGCTAATTAGGCGCATAGTATGGTTTAAAACCATATTTAATGCCTAAGACTTGTTAACTACTGATTTTATAAATAAATTTTTATACTTTAACAGTAAGTATAAGTCTTGAACTCAGACTTCCAAATTTGACCTTCAAAGCATATGTGAAATGACCAAAACGCCCCTACGGTGCATAGTTTTGCCATAAATTATAAACCTCACATATGTATGATATCTTACTGATGTAACTTGATAAAATAAATATTTTCACTGAATATCTTAGACCAGAACCTCAGTTTGCTATTTAACCTCTTTTATAAACTTTAAAATGACCAAAATACCCTTACGGGGCTTAAAATGGTTTTAAATTAGTTTTGGGCATAATGGAAGATATCCTACTGATATCACAACATATTCTAAGCATAATGACTTATGGAACTTGTACATGACTCATTCGGTTACCCGTTATGCATATACGCGTTCGGTACGGTTTATGTGACTAGTTTGCATAAATTAGCCGAAACGGGTCAAACCTTATCATTTGTACTTCAAAATCCAGAATGTGATTAGTTTACCCATTTTATACAAGTCTTCATACTTGTTGGGTCAAAAATCACGTTCTAATCCAGTCTTCGCTTAATCTTGTGTTTTGAACCGTAAACCTTTCTTTAAAACTAACCGGTCTAAGTTATAACTTAAGTAAGCCCGTTAGGAATCTAATAGGTTAATAAAACCTTCGTTCCAGATTAGGAGCCCAGTAAAAGCTCCCTGTACTTGCTGATTAGAAAATACGACTGAGAATAAATTTCATTTAGCGCAGGTAAATACTTTTAACTTATTTTCCCTTATACGGGTTTGGGATACGGTATTATAATAATACCGCTTGGTCGGGTATGAAATCATTTAATCAGATTGTGATTAATAAATTGCATAACCAGTTTTAATCTGTTTTGTTTGATACAAAGCCTTTGGGGGTTAATATGACCGTGTCCTGGATATCCTCGGCTCATTCATTTGAAATGGCCATGACTTAAGCACGGGGTGTAGGCATACACCTGACAGTTGCGTATGTAAAACGGTATCTCACTCGTGAGGAAACTTCTTGTGGGCTTATACTAGTGGTGTGTCTATTAATCTTGACTCGGCTCTTCTAACCGGGCCCTGAATGTACGACAAACATATAAATCTGTATACAAGATTATTTTAAATAATTGTCCCAAGTTATTAAAGATTTTATGCCCTGTGCATCCAAACCAATTTTTATAATCACTTTTCAAAAGAGTCAGTTAATTGTATTTACCAGTGTAAACTGACGTATTTTTCAAAAAGATTAAGTGTAGGTACTACACGAAATGGGTTGGAACTCCTGAGTATTAGTTAAAGAGTCTTGCAAGCTCTTAATACTTAAAGTATGTTGAACAATATTTACTTTCTGTTTTAGATCCACCTGTGGATCCACTTACAACCGCTGTGTAATATTTTATTATACTTTCAATTCGGTTTGTATTATTACTTTTAGACTTTCGTTATGCATTAAACTATGATTATTTGACTTTGATGATATCAACTACGTCACGATACTCCCCACCGGGCCTACCGGCAAAATGTGGAAATATCGGGGTGTGACACATTCTCTTGATTCTTAGTGTTCTTCAAACTTAACATTATGTATCATTCTTTAACCACTTATATAAGATGTAAAATGAAGAGATTAGTGTTCTTGCCACTAGCTCAAGGCTAGGGATGATCAAGAGAAGAAAAGAGGTGGATAAAAGCAAATGGAGAAGGTCCTTGAACTTCCAAAAGCTCCTAGCTTCCTTATGCACCTTCTAACACCCTTGAGTATGTATGGAATTAGATGAAGATGATTGGATGATTGGATGATGGTGATAATGTTGTTGTTGATCTCGGCCGTGAACAAGCAAGAGGGGAAGGAGAAGAGCTCCAAAGTTGTAAAGTTGATGAATGAGAAGTTATGTTCTAGTAGGTTATACTTATATCCATTTTCAACACATTTTCCATTGGTTTTTATGTTTATTAAAGAGAAAGCAAAATCTAATATTTAATCAAAAGAAAATCACAAGGTGGGGGCCATGTTGGGTCGTCCCATAGGTGGGGGGGGGTCTTAGGCTAGGTGATGTGCACAAAATGCAACATATAAATTACATCAATTGTGGCATAAAACTAACCCTTTTTTAGTACTAATGTTGGAAAAAGTTTGTTTTTGTATTTGCAAGATTAAATGAGCTCAAATGAACAAAAGAAGCAAAAAGGCAGCTAAATCTAACATAAATACAAGAAAAGGAACAAACATGGCATGCCCGGCCTCCCCGACAGCATCTTCCCAAGCAAAACAAGAGGACAGAAGGCTGAACACGCCCCGTGCTCAATGAGCACGGGGGCGTGCCCAAGTGTTTGCAGAAAAGACAAAGCTGTAGAAGCTTCTATCACCCACCACGGGGGCGTGCCCAGCGGACACGGGGCCGTGCTCAACTCTAAGATTCGCAGAATCTGAGGAAATCTTGATAGTACAAATACGCTTCTGCACACGGGGGCGTGCCCAGCGGACACGGGGGCGTGGTCAACTAATGCAGACAAACTGCAATTAATAAAGAAAGAGAAGGAAGGTGGACACGGGGCCGTGTGTAGGATCGAGAAATGACCTAATGAGTCGATCAGAAGAGTTCTCGGATCAAATCAGAGGCGGAATACAGAGATTTGATCTTCGTTCAGCTTGATTCACACTAGAAATCACTTTAACTGTCTTGTATATTGATTTGAAAGCTTTTACAGATCACTCGACACTTCGGCAGCACCTCAGCTCCGGAATCACAAAGTTACAAATGAAAGACATGAGCTCACTATATATAGCTAAGCCACTTCACATGAACTGACCATATGCCACTTCACATGAACTAGCCATATGCCACTTCACATGAACTGGCCATTTGCCACTTCACATGAACTGATCAGTTCGTATGAATTGGCTTGTTCAGCTTCGTTTCCCAAATCTTTTGAACAATACGTCCTGGTCTATAAAATATAATACATGACTCGATACAAGACGAAGTCAACAGACATGTCACACCCCGACCACGTGAGACAACGAAACGTGGCGGAAAACGTCGGGGAGTGTTGTAACAGAATCATTGTTTCATAACACATGGAAATTTAAATATTGTTTTATTGATTAAAATTATTACAATGTCTTGACAATCAAAGAAATACAACATAATTAACTAGTCTAGCATCTTTTATTGTCACTAAAGCCCAAGTCCGCCTAAGTGCATCTTGATCAATCCTATGCATCATCTCCTGAAACACATGTGAAAATAGGTACGTCAGCATAAAATGCCTGTGAGATATATAGGTTTTGTGAAAATAGAATTCATGACTTATGTTTAAGAAAATGTTTAGTCATGAACCTTGTAATTTGCTTTGTTTTGTAAATCAATTGAAAAACGATAAGATCAGATGATATGTATAAATAAATCTAAGGTTAAATGAATAACCATGTAAAAATGAGTTTGTATAAGATAAGTTGTTTGTAAAACAATGTATTGTGAAAAGTATGTTATTTGTATAAAATGTTATATGTCCAAATTGAAATGATTCAAATAACGCTACGATATGTAATACCATACAATCACTTATATATAGGAAGTACCAGCGGCGTATCCACCATGCTTGTATCATATTACACACGCCTCGTTACTCAAATCACTTACCCAAACAAATCACCAATGTAAGATGTCTATGTTTAAACAAATTGCCAAACGTATTGAATAATATGTCAAAATGTTTATGTCAAGATGTAAATCATGTAATGTGTAACCAATGTCAATAATGTTTATGTGTCAAATGTAAATCATGTAATGTGTAACCAAAAATGATATGTATGGCTAGTGAAATGCATCAACTAAACCATAGGTAAAATGCACAAAACAAAGTATTGAAGTAAAACTTGGTTTAAATCAAAGTTATGTTTTGTGGAAATGCATGCTATACTGATACGAACATCTATGCGGTGTTGTGAAAATGCATACATCCAAGCCTTGAGACTGTGGCGATAAACCCTTAAACAATTTAAAGGTTTATCTAAGTTATGTATATCGAATTCGGTCATTCCTTCCAATCCAAACCAACCCAGGATTTCAGGAACGGGAGTTGTCAATTCCTATGGTACCACTACCTACGAACGAACGGCGTGATCGGTGTTAATGAATGTATTGTTCCATTTATACAAACCAAATATCATATCAAAATGTAAGCATGTGATGAAAACAAATGTACTAAGTATGCAATAGAAGAACATACATAGCATGTGATGTGATGTGAAACGATGTACTAAGTATGAACTAAATGGACATACATAGCATAAAATGTAATGTAAAACGATGTACTAAGTACGCACACAATGGGCATACATAGCATAAAATGTAATGAAATCATGTACTATAATGTACTAACGAACATAGCAGGTATACGATGTGAAAACATGGAAAGCATGAAAGTAACAAGTAGGCACATGTGTTCCACCCCAAAATGTTTGGAAAACAGTAAAAGAGGGGTCTATGTACTCACTTGAGATTGCTCAGAAGTCCTAAGATAACCACCAAGCAAAGCTAGAGATCACGGATATTAAACGGCACCTAATATAGGTAACTATGTTAATAAACCGGACCTATAATCGGAAGATCGGATAGAATGAGGGTTCGTAAACCAAACAAGTATGGAGACTCGTGTAATATGGTTTAACAAAGCCCACATACTAAAACGAAACTTAACCTAGGTGTTTGTGACCCATTACGACCCGTTTAGGTAGCTTATGCTACTTTAACGCGTCGTTCGTGTGAAACGCGTTCGGACCGCCTAACTAGTCCTATGACAAGTAATATATGCCTTAACATGTCTAATATGGTTGTCAAATCAGTTTAGATGTCAAAAGTTATGTTACATATGATTAAAACGAATTTTGGCATCAAAGGGGTATTTTGGTAATTTACCTAAGGCATATAAACTACCTATCATACAACTACTTAAACGAAGCGACCATAAGGTATAACCTCGGAAGGTTATTCCCTATATACTATGGTCACCTAAATGTGTTTGGTCGGATCCTAATGATCGACCAAATGGGTCGGGTTCGAAGGTATAAGCGATTTATCAGATCGCTTACCCTTACGACCCTAGACAACGTGGTAATCAGTAGGCATAGTCCCAAGGGACTATAACCATCGTGATTACAATCACGTTGCGAAGTTCAAACGAACTTCGCATTGACCATAAACTGGTCAACGCAGAAAGTCAAACAAAGTTTGACTTTCGGACTCGAAAAGCAATAAAAGAACGAAGGAATACTTACGAAGGGTCCCCGAATGCTAATCTAGATCAAAATAGCTCAGGTATGAAACAAAGGTTTCAACTTAGAGCACAATTGATCAGATTCTAGTGAGAAATGAAGTTGGGGTATGTGGGTATTTATAGTTTTCGGTTCACCGTTAGGATCGTTTCTTGGAAAAGAGGGAATGATCTAGCCCGTACACTTGTCAAAATGTTGTGGTAACTAATTTTGGCCACCATAGGAGATTAACATGTGGCACTTGACCTTTGGAGAGTGTTTAAAAGGCTGTTATCAGCTGTTACTTGACCTTTGCTGATCTGAAGGGCTGACGCGGCCCGCTTCAGGATTCACACAAACTCAGGCGGGCCGCCTGGAGCTTCTGATCAGAAAACAAGTTTCAAAAGTGACAGTTTTGGTCCCTGTTGTGTTTTAAGCCCATTTCCGGCACTTCTAAGGCCCGTCAAGCAAACTTTAAGGCCCTAAAATGATGACTAAACATTGTGGACATGAAACATGCTCAAAAATATGTCGGATGTTGGTTCGTTTGGTCGTACGAACGCGATGTTCGCTTAATTACGACGGAATGCGCATAAGCGCGAAAAACGATCCAAATGACGCAACGAATGGATTTTTCTTATGCCAAATACTAAAATAAAATATTTTAGTGCTTACATAAATTTTTGGATGTCCAGATGTATTCAGAACGTAAGGTATGCGCGAAAATGCAAACTTGTGCACTTTTTGACACTTTTAGTCCCTGAATGACCCAAAAGTTTATTTTAGCACACCGAACCCATTAAAGCCTATTTCTAAGCTATGTAGAGGATATTTAAGGTGTGTTTAACTTATGGTCATGTTCCGGAATGTCTGTTACACTTCAAATTGGCATACTTTCGCAGTTTGTCAAGTTTAGTCCCTGTAAGCGAATTAACTTGTTTTTGCCATACCAAAGCCTTCAAAACTTATTTCTAAGTTATGTAAAGGTTATTTAAGATATGTTAAGCCTATGTCACTATTCCGGAGTGTTTGTTGCATTAAACTGGTTATATTTACGCATCGGTGCGCGTATAACCTTCCAGAAAGCGATTTAGAGTTTGGAATTGAACAAAAATTGATATGTGCAAATGATACACATATTTTTACAAATCCCAAGTATGAAATATAATATTTCATTGGTTCGGTATTTGTTTGATGGCCGTGAAGGCACAGGTGTTACAGTCTCCCCTACTTTAGGAAATTTCGTCCCGAAATTTATTTAGAGGAAACTTGTGAGAGTTTAAAACATGAAGTTGAAAAGATCGAACAACATTGGTTAGGGTTCTGAACTTCTAGTAACCTTAATAACATTATGCTTGCAATGTAAGAGGGACACTTATATACAAGTATATGAAGCGTCATTGGTGCGTCCACCGTGCCTCCATTACATCGTTCTCATTTTGTTATTGTTGTCACTATTGGTTCTTACACATAATAAACCTTACTGGGTTTCTGTGCACTAAATTTCATAATTATGTACGCGTCCATAATCAGACAATTCCTTGCACAGTTCACACAGTCTATTTTATAATGTGTAGGGGAAAACCAAATGAACAATCCTGTGATGAGTGTGACTAGACCGCCATAGAGTCCTTTTAATTAAATCAATAAATGATCTAAATAGACTATCAAGGAGTCTATTCAGCTACATCACTAGATGTCGTTCTTTCACCAAATTGTGAATCAATCCTTTTGACTAGACCACTAAAAAGGTCTCTTATGAATCATGGAGTGGTACTATATAATCCAAGGGTCTTAACTCTTACATAGAAGCCCATTAAGGATTTAAGGTAGCACCTTTTGACTACCCTGCTACGAATCCCTCATATGGAGATATGAAAAATCCTGCGAGGATTTGGATAACGAATATCCAGAGTATAAAAACACAAAATGCATAAAAGAAAACATAAGATGAATAAACACATAGTCATATAACCACAAAGATTGTTTATTTGTTAATTTGTTTTGTTGACAGAGCACATGCATTTAAAGTACAATAGGAATCCATCTCGTGGATTTCATTTGGCACTTTAAACATTTACAAGAATCTATCTATAAAGATAGAAAGATTTTTAAAAGAGAAATTCGATTTCGATTATAAGGAACCAAAATGTTCGAATTCAGGTACATAAGGAATCCAATTAAGGACTCTGATTTGAATGATGATCATCCACAAGGGTCTAAATGTGAAGATAAAAAGATCCCATATGGATTTTAGAAGTTGAAGATGTTTTGAAAACTTGCACTGGACGTGCTTATGTCAAAACATGAAGTAAAAATGCTTATGAAGTTGAGATGCCAGATATGCCAAGGCGACATATGAAGCGAAATTTGAAAGTTAAGTCAATGTATGAAGAAAATATTTTTAGAAAACTATGCATGGGGTTTAAAAAAATGTTTTTGAAACCTTATATATAATACTTTTGAAATCATAAAGTAGGTTTTTAGATAAGTATATTTATAAAAATGTTTTAAAATCATGCGAAATGAATTTTTGAAATTATGTGTAAGGTTTTTGGAAAACATGAATGATGCTTTTGAAATCATGCACTTGATAAGAAAATATACTGTGTTAATATTGTTTTCAGACTATATGAAATATTCTGAAATTATGAAAGTTGTTTTTTGAAAACATTACCAATGTTTTTGAAATAACATAGACAATGCATTTGAAAAAAATTGTTTTCAAACTATATGAAATGTTTTGAGATCATGAAGATTGTTTTTTGAAATACTTGTACTGTGTATGTTGAAAAAATCAAAACGTAATGGGTATGAGATTTGAAACTACCCTTAGTTATCTAACCAAGGATTTAATGGCACAGATGTGTAAAAAGCACGATTACTCATAATTTCACTTTATTTCATGTACTTCGTTTCTTAGAATGAAACGAGTACTTAAAATTTTTGAGGGAATCATGAGCGATCATTTGAAAGAGAGAAATCACATGAGTAGTTTGCAAGGTACATAGTTTCTTGATGTAGGTATCATAGGAAAAGTCATACACACATGTAACTACACTTGTATATCAGAATTGTGAACAATAATTTATTTATAAACAAAACAGATTGTTTCACATTACAAGAAAACAGGAGAATAAAAGCATAAGACAGCAACATCTTCTAGTCAGCCAACTGCTCATCCGTGGGTTGGATTTGCATTAGCAAGCTTTGGGCAGTTGTTCCTGAAATGGCTCATCTCGCCACAGTTGTAGCAAGTACCAGACGGAAAACGAGCTTGAGTAGGGTTGACTTGGAGTTGGGTAGCAGCAAGGTTTATAGCAGCTTTGTTTTGGATAGCAAAGCGGCATGTGTTGACCAAATGTCCCCTCCGTCCACAGTAGGTACATTTGGAGCAGGGTATGAGGTTTGAATGATGACGGTTGCATCGTTTGCACAAAGGGGCAGTTCCTATGTATGGCTTCCTAGCTGGTGGCCTTGCCACATGGCTAGGTCCCGCTTGATTAGGTGTAACCGCTGCGGGTTTCCTTGAAGCCTTACGCTTCCTTGATTTTGGTGCTGGCTTGACTTCTGCTTCCTTTGGTGGCTCTTGAGTGGCTTCATTGTCGAGACGAGAGGCTTCATTGTTGAGACGAGCCATGGCAATGCCTAAATCCACAGTCTTCTGAATCACTTCGCCTATTTGCTGGGCAAATTTGGCTGTTCGCTCGGACATTTGACCAGTGCTGAGAGGAAGAGACATTCTAGAAGAAAATGAAAGACATAGGAAGAAACAAGTGAAAGGTTATTGGATAATCAATACAGAATGGTAACGAATGAAAATTGCGATCATTTGTTTGTTACCTAAGGCAAACAAATGAGATGGTGACAAATCAAAGTAAACGGGTCATATTAATGTATTACTGAAGACATGCTCGCCTATAAGTGAACACTCACCCCAAGAGTTCCCAGGTAAGAGTGACTGGTCCGATACTGCGGATTTGTATGAACACTCTAGCCTTCGACAGAAAACTCAGGGTACAGGCATTCACTCTTCCAGTTTGCACGTGTTCACATTATAAGACCAAAACTTTGACGAGATTTTGAAAGTCCAAAGGGGTTCAAAACCATATAACAGAGGGTTCAAAACCTTACAATAGAGGGTTCAAAACCTAGCAATCAATCATCCTAGAACAGATGATTAGTTTTCAAAGCGGTTTTGAAATTTATGTTCTTGTTGTGGTTGTCGCCTAAGGATAGGTGACAGTATTGTTTTATGACTAAACGCAAGTAAACTCACGTTAGGGTCCTAGAAAGGTTATAGACTAGGTCAAAGTATTACTAATAACCTAATTCCCTATAACCATGAGCTCTGATACCAACTTTTCTGTCACACCCCGACCACGTGAGACAACGAAACGTGGCGGAAAACGTCGGGGAGTGTTGTAACAGAATCATTGTTTCATAACACATGGAAATTTAAATATTGTTTTATTGATCAAAATTGTTATAATGTCTTGACAATCAAAGAAATACAACATAATTAACTAGTCTAGCATCTTTTATTGTCACTAAAGCCCAAGTCCGCCTAAGTGCATCTTGATCAATCCTATGCATCATCTCCTGAAACACATGTGAAAATAGGTACGTCAGCATAAAAATGCCTGTGAGATACATAGGTTTTGTGAAAATAGAATTCATGACTTATGTTTAAGAAAATGTTTAGTCATGAACCTTGTAATTTGCTTTGTTTTGTAAATCAATTGACAAACGATAAGATCAGATGATATGTATAAATAAATGTAAGGTTAAATGAATAACCATGTAAAAATGAGTTTGTATAAGATAAGTTTTTTGTAAAACAATGTATTGTGAAAAGTATGTTATTTGTATAAAATGTTATATGTCCAAATTGAAATGATTCAAATAACGCTACGATATGTAATACCATACAATCACTTATATATAGGAAGTACCAGCGGCGTATCCACCATGCTTGTATCATATTACACACGCCTCGTTACTCAAATCACTTACCCAAACAAATCACCAATGTAAGATGTCTATGTTTAAACAAATTGCCAAACGTATTGAATAATATGTCAAAATGTTTATGTCAAGATGTAAATCATGTAATGTGTAACCAATGTCAATAATGTTTATGTGTCAAATGTAAATCATGTAATGTGTAACCAAAAATGATATGTATGGCTAGTGAAATGCATCAACTAAACCATAGGTAAAATGCACAAAACAAAGTATTGAAGTAAAACTTGGTTTAAATCAAAGTTATGTTTTGTGGAAATGCATGCTATACTGATACGAACATCTATGCGGTGTTGTGAAAATGCATACATCCAAGCCTTGAGACTGTGGCGATAAACCCTTAAACAATTTAAAGGTTTATCTAAGTTATGTATATCGAATTCGGTCATTCCTTCCAATCCAAACCAACCCAGGATTTCAGGAACGGGAGTTGTCAATTCCTATGGTACCACTACCTACGAACGAACGGCGTGATCGGTGTTAATGAATGTATTGTTCCATTTATACAAACCAAATATCATATCAAAATGTAAGCATGTGATGAAAACAAATGTACTAAGTATGCAATAGAAGAACATACATAGCATGTGATGTGATGTGAAACGATGTACTAAGTATGAACTAAATGGACATACATAGCATAAAATGTAATGTAAAACGATGTACTAAGTACGCACACAATGGGCATACATAGCATAAAATGTAATGAAATCATGTACTATAATGTACTAACGAACATAGCAGGTATATGATGTGAAAACATGGAAAGCATGAAAGTAACAAGTAGGCACATGTGTTCCACCCCAAAATGTTTGGAAAACAGTAAAAGAGGGGTCTATGTACTCACTTGAGATTGCTCAGAAGTCCTAAGATAACCACCAAGCAAAGCTAGAGATCACGGATATTAAACGGCACCTAATATAGGTAACTATGTTAATAAACCGGACCTATAATCGGAAGATCGGATAGAATGAGGGTTCGTAAACCAAACAAGTATGGAGACTCGTGTAATATGGTTTAACAAAGCCCACATACTAAAACGAAACTTAACCTAGGTGTTTGTGACCCATTACGACCCGTTTAGGTAGCTTATGCTACTTTAACGCGTCGTTCGTGTGAAACGCGTTCGGACCGCCTAACTAGTCCTATGACAAGTAATATATGCCTTAACATGTCTAATATGGTTGTCAAATCAGTTTAGATGTCAAAAGTTATGTTACATATGATTAAAACGAATTTTGGCATCAAAGGGGTATTTTGGTAATTTACCTAAGGCATATAAACTACCTATCATACAACTACTTAAACGAAGCGACCATAAGGTATAACCTCGGAAGGTTATTCCCTATATACTATGGTCACCTAAATGTGTTTGGTCGGATCCTAATGATCGACCAAATGGGTCGGGTTCGAAGGTATAAGCGATTTATCAGATCGCTTACCCTTACGACCCTAAACAACGTGGTAATCAGTAGGCATAGTCCCAAGGGACTATAACCATCGTGATTACAATCACGTTGCGAAGTTCAAACGAACTTCGCATTGACCATAAACTGGTCAACGCAGAAAGTCAAACAAAGTTTGACTTTCGGACTCGAAAAGCAATAAAAGAACGAAGGAATACTTACGAAGGGTCCCCGAATGCTAATCTAGATCAAAATAGCTCAGGTATGAAACAAAGGTTTCAACTTAGAGCACAATTGATCAGATTCTAGTGAGAAATGAAGTTGGGGTATGTGGGTATTTATAGTTTTCGGTTCACCGTTAGGATCGTTTCTTGGAAAAGAGGGAATGATCTAGCCCGTACACTTGTCAAAATGTTGTGGTAACTAATTTTGGCCACCATAGGAGATTAACATGTGGCACTTGACCTTTGGAGAGTGTTTAAAAGGCTGTTATCAGCTGTTACTTGACCTTTGCTGATCTGAAGGGCTGACGCGGCCCGCTTCAGGATTCACACAAACTCAGGCGGGCCGCCTGGAGCTTCTGATCAGAAAACAAGTTTCAAAAGTGACAGTTTTGGTCCCTGTTGTGTTTTAAGCCCATTTCCGGCACTTCTAAGGCCCGTCAAGCAAACTTTAAGGCCCTAAAATGATGCCTAAACATTGTGGACATGAAACATGCTCAAAAATATGTCGGATGTTGGTTCGTTTGGTCGTACGAACGCGATGTTCGCTTAATTACGACGGAATGCGCATAAGCGCGAAAAACGATCCAAATGACGCAACGAATGGATTTTTCTTATGCCAAATACTAAAATAAAATATTTTAGTGCTTACATAAATTTTTGGATGTCCAGATGTATTCAGAACGTAAGGTATGCGCGAAAATGCAAACTTGTGCACTTTTTGACACTTTTAGTCCCTGAATGACCCAAAAGTTTATTTTAGCACACCGAACCCCTTAAAGCCTATTTCTAAGCTATGTAGAGGATATTTAAGGTGTGTTTAACTTATGGTCATGTTCCGGAATGTCTGTTACAGTTCAAATTGGCATACTTTCACAGTTTGTCAAGTTTAGTCCCTGTAAGCGAATTAACTTGTTTTTGCCATACCAAAGCCTTCAAAACTTATTTCTAAGTTATTTAAAGGTTATTTAAGATATGTTAAGCCTATGTCACTATTCCGGAGTGTTTGTTGCATTAAACTGGTTATATTTACGCATCGGTGCGCGTATAACCTTCCAGAAAGCGATTTAGAGTTTGGAATTGAACAAAAATTGATATGTGCAAATGATACACATATTTTTACAAATCCCAAGTATGAAATATAATATTTCATTGGTTCGGTATTTGTTTGATGGCCGTGGAGGCACAGGTGTTACAAGACATATGCACCAACACCGTGCCCAATGGACACGGGGCCGTGCCCGAGTCTCTGTTCAGCCTATAAATTGGGGTGCTTGGCTCATTTGCAAACCATCCCATGGCACACCACCTCTCTCACACTTCACCCACCACCCACCACCATCACAACACCATCATCCACCACCATCATCCATTGTCCATCGTAGAGTGTGTGAGTCGTCTCGGGATCCAAGATTGATCGTAAGAGTTCTTGACAATCAAAGGCCATGTTTGCCTAAGTCTCTTACATCACTTGGTGAAGACAAGTGTCTAGTGTAATACTTTTTATTTTTAATATTTTCGCACTTTTTATTTGGTTATGTATTAATGACTTTAATAACTAGTTTCTTATGTTGAAGGTGATTCTTCCTTATCGTTTGTCCGTGGTGTCTTGGCATTATTTCACTGTCTATATAAAATAAAAGATTTCCACCATTCATATCTCCACGGTCTATATGGAGATATGTTGGCTACCTGGTCGGGGGTTAAGGGAACGGTTTGGTAAGAGTCTTGCCTTGTTCAGTGTATAGATCCTGCAAGGACCTGGGTCAAATTTAGTAGGACCTCCTTCAATACCCACCGGTATTGGATGGCGGGGGTCCAAACTCTTTGATCCCCTCATATGTAAGCTACTATTAATACTTTAACCCGGCTACTTAGGACTGTATCCCTGCTGACTCAGACTACTTAGCCGAGGGTAACGTCACCTTCAAAAGAGGGGCCTACCATAATATGCATTAATAACTTAATTAATTATCTTTCAATAATCCGACCCTTTAGGATTGTATCCTTGCTGACTCAAACTACTGGGTTGAGGGTAACGTCACCTTCAAAAGAGGGGCCTACTACAATAACTAAGATAATCTCTTAAAAAGTGCCAAAGTGCGGAAATAATCAAAGGTTACACTAAACATGAGTCAGAGCCAAGTGATTCATCTTGTCTATCTGTTTTTCTTTTATTTTATTTTTCAGCATTTTAGTTAGTTTTTATTTTTCTAGTTTAAAAACCTTTTTCTAACTTTTGATTTGATTAGACGTTGAGGATAAACCGGTACTAAAAGCTCTTGTATCCTTGGACGACCTCGGTATCTTTCCAATACTATACTACGCTCACGATGGGTGCACTTGCCCATATGTGTGTTTGGTGTTAGTAAATATCGTGTTTTATAAATTTAAAACTTGACTAACGTGTAAAAAGGGCTTAAAATATACTTAAATATATATCACACCACACACGCATCAAGTTTTTGGCGCCGTTGCCGGGGACACAAGGATTTTAAGAAAGCTTAAAATCGACGGCCTAATCCGTTTTTCAAAACCTTTTTAAAACGCGCGCACATTTTTCTACATTTTAGTTTAGTTTTGCATTTACAGTAACCTGAACACGGGCCGTGCTCACTGAACACGGGGCCGTGCTCAACGAAACCAGTAACTTTAATTCAAACGCCCAGATAAAGATTCTGTACACGGGGCCGTGTCCACTGAACACGGGGCCGTGTCCAGCCTCTGTTTCCGTTTTTATTTTTGTTTTCTGGTCTCGAGACTTTGTTGTGGTCTGCTGAGTGATTCTTATGGATCAATACTCAGGAGGTTACAACTACACCTATGAGGAGGAGGATTATAGGGAAAATTATTGCACTAATTGTGGTGACCTGCACTCGGTTCAATGTTGTAACTTATATCAACCATCCACTTCATACACCTACTATGAGGAACCCAGGTACGAGCCATCAACTTCATACACATCCTATGAAGACCAAAGGTATGAACCTCCTCCCTCATACTCATATTTTGATAAACCAAGGTATGAGACTTCATACTCATACTTTGAGGAACCAAGATATGAGCCACCACCTTCATATGCTTACTATGAGGAACCTTGGCGTGAACAACCCACCTCATATGAGTATTATGAAGAACAAAATTACGACCCTTATCCATCATATACTTACAATGAAAACCAATGGTGTGAACCATCTACTTCATATGGGTTTTATGAGTAACAAAGGATCGAACAACCGGATTCAAGCTTTGATAATCCCGATCCTTACTCTATCGCCGAAGTGACCGATAGGATATTAGGACACCTTAAAACTATCGAGCGCTACATAAAAGAATCTCGCGCAAGGGAAGAGGAGTCCCACGCAAGAGAAGAATTAAATAAAGAAGAGATAGTTGAAAGTGTAAAAATGGAAGCACAAATAAGTGAAAAACTGACACAAGAGTTAAACAACGAAAAAGGTGAGTCCGTTAACGTTAAAATTCAAGAAGAGTCTAATTTTGAAGAAATTAATCTCTTGTCACCTTCTTTTGAGAATCATTGTTTAGTATCCACTCATGCTAAGTTTTTAAAAGAGTTAAACACTAACACTAAAATTGACGAGACGGTAAGCGTTAAGTTAACTAATGATCAAACCTCGCTAATAAAAGAAGACCCATTTGAAATCAACATTACACCGGTTCCATGTTTTTTTCAAAATTCATTTATTAGTAATGTCACAATTGATAAAGATCTTTGTGTTAACATAATGCCCAACTACATTTTCAAAAAATTAAGTATTAGTGATTTTTCTCCACTTCAAATACCCATTTTTCTATCTAAACAGAAAGTAATAAAATCAATCGGCGTAGTTGAGGATGTCTTGGTTCAAACTAATCAAATGGTAATCCCAACCGACTTTGTCATCCTCGATGACGCTCCTCTAGTGTTGGGACGACCCTTTGTAAAAACCCACGAAGCTTTGAAAAACCGGAAGTACAACAATCTACCTATTCAATTAGGGGCATTTAAAAAGAGTGTCGATCTAGAGCGGTCAATGAAGTATCCATTCGGCAATAATGACCCCCTAATTGAAGATGAAGATGAACCACCCGATACAAGTGAAAAGATTGACCACTTTGTTGAAGAAGAGGTCGCCATAGAGCAAACTTTTAAAGTTCTTGATCAAAATGAGAAACCAAATAAGGAGTCTTCTAAAGACCCACCTCTTGAGCTCAAAGAACTTCCAAAAGGTTTGGAATATGCTTTTCTAGACAAAGATGGTAAATCACCTGTAATTATTTCGTCTAAATTAGGTAGTTTAGAAAAAGAAAAATTAATTAATCTTTTAAAAAAACCACAAAAACGCAATCGCTTGGAAGCTTGTAGACATTAAAGGATTAAGTCCTTCCATGTGCACGCACAAAAATTTAATGAACAATGACTACAAATCGGTAATACAACCACAACGTCGAGTAAATCCAAATGCTCAGGAAGTGGTTAAAAACGAAGTCATCAAATTACTTGACGCCGGACTTATTTATCATATCTCCGAAAGTCCTTGGGTAAGTCCCGTCCAAGTAGTTCCAAAGAAATGAGGTATGACAGTAATAACTAACGAAAAGAATGAATTAATACCAACGAGAACCGTCACAGGATGGAGAGTATGTATAGATTATAGACGATTAAATGAAGCAACGAGGAAAGATCACTTTCCTTTGCCCTTCATTGATCAAATGTTAGAAAGATTATCCGGTCATAAATTTTACTGTTTCTTGGATGGTTTTTCAGGTTACTTTCAAATACCGATGGCACCCGAAGTGTTAGTGCATACGTCTGTCGACTTCGTCTTGTATCGATTCTTGTATTGTATTAGATAGATCAGGGCACGCAAACCGAGAAAAAGTGTGTTTAGAGGTATTTCGCACGAAATTAGATTTCGCATGAAATCTAATTCTGCTTGTGCTGGTCCATGCGAAATTAGCTTGCCTATAAATACCTTTGATGCCTTGTCATTTGTAACTTTCCGGATTCAGTACCGAAGTGCGGCCGAAGTGTCTACTCGTAGTAAATCTTTGTCAAATTAATCAAAAGACAGTTTAAAGTGTATATCTAGCTGAATTGAACTTGATACGTTTGTTTCCGCCTCTCGTATTGAGAAAAACTCTTCTGATCGACTCATTCGGGTCAGAAAATGATCCCACAAGTGGTATCAGAGCTCAGGAGGAAGAGTTCTTACCAATTCAGCTGCAAATTCTGATTTCTACACCTTCTTTTCAAAATTAAACTTGTTTTCACGGTCAAAATGTCTTGAATTTTACAATACAAGACTTCGTCTTGTATCGAGTCTTGTATTGTATTAGATAGATCAGGGCACGCAAAACGAGAAAAAGTGTGTTTAGAGGTATTTCGCACGAAATTACATCTAGGTAATTTCGTACGAAATTAGATAGTAATTTCGCACGAAATTAGATTTCGCATGAAATCTAATTCCGCTTGTGCAGGTCCGTGCGAAATTAGCTTGCCTATAAATACCTTTGATGCCTTGTCATTTGTAACTTTCTGGATTCAGTACCGAAGTGCTGCCGAAGTGTCTACTCGCTGTAAATCTTTGTCAAATTAATCAAAAGACAGTTTAAAGTGTATATCTAGCTGAATTGAACTTGATACGTTTGTTTCCGCCTCTCGTATTGAGAAAAACTCTTCTGATCGACTCATTCGGGTCAGAAAACGATCCTACAAGTGGTATCAGAGCTCAGGAGGAAGAGTTCTTACCAATTCAGCTGCAAATTCTGATTTCTACACCTTCTTTTCAAAATTAAACTTGTTTTCACGGTCAAAATGTCTTGAATTTTACACATAATGTGCGAAACAGTGTTTTAACAAACCCTTGAGAGTTTCAGACTTAAAATCGGACAAAAACCTAATCAATTTTAGCAAAAACAGCTCGAGATGATGACATCAGCAGTATTTCGCACGAAATATGCCATATTTCGCACCAGATTGTAATTTCGTTTGACAGTTCCACACGAAATTACTTATTTCGCACCAGATTGGAATTTCGTTTGAAGAGTTCCACACGAAATCAGCTATTTCGCATCAAGTTGTAATTTCGTTTGAGAAGTTCACACGAAATTATCTATTTCGTTTGAAAAGGTGTTATTTTGCACGAAATTAGTAATTTCACATCAGTTTGGTTGTTTCGCTTGAAAATAGTATTTCGTGTGAAGTTGGTTATTTCGTTTGAAACTGTTTTCGCTCCAAGGGGTATTTCGTTTGAAGGAGATATTTCGCTTGAAAGTGATTTCGTTTGAAAAGACTGACTTGTGAAAATTGTTACCGAAACATGGAAGAGGAATTTTATAACGCATTTGCTACCACCCCGACTACTCCGGCATCTGTTACTCAGAACTTGAACATGGAAAATGAAACGAGCACTATGCAAAAACCGCCTAAGCTTATGAATATCGAGGAGTATAAAGGATGGGAGGAACGATTTGAGAATTGGGTTCAAGCAAATTATTTGGATGCTTGGGAATGTGTTGAAACGAAATATATTAGACCATTGAATGATGATGAAGAGGAGATTGCTATTAAAGATCTAAGTGTTGATGATAGAAAGAAATACAAAAATGAAAAGATGATGATTAGTCTATTGCATCAAGTAGTTAAGGAAGATATCTTGGTTTTACTACAACACAATGGAAGTGCATATTCAATTTGGAAAGCTTTAAAATCAAAGTTTGTTGGAAGTAAAGAAATGATTAAGAACAAAAAATCACTTTTGAAGAAAGAATTCGATTTATTTCGTGGTTTGAGAACTGAAAGCACAAAGCAGATCATCGAAAGATATTGCAATTTGTTAGTCCAAATGAAGAGAGTGAGCATCACAAAAGATAATGAAGAGTTGATAGAAAAGTTGGCTGATGCATTGCCACATGAAACTTGGGGCACATATCTTATGATTTTGAGAAATCAGAAAGATTTTAGTAATTTGACACTGAATAAATTCATTGAAAAACTTGAAGCTCAGGAGATGGAACAAAGAAAAATATCAAGAATGAAGGATTTTGATGGTGAACAAGATATCAGTCTTTATTACAAAGGAGGTGTTAGTGATAAGGCCAATATGTCACCAAAGGTTGAAACTGCATTCAATGCTAAGAGTTCGTCTGGAGGGTCATCTCAAGGATCAAATAGCAAAACATGATTTTCTTCATATCCATCATTTGATCCAAATTTTTCAACAACCAAGAATGGCAAGAGATTACAATGCAACATTGTTTTGAATCTTGAAAATGGTGAAAATTTCTCGGAAGAGGTTGCAAAAGGTCACATGTCGTTGTTGGGAACTGTATTAGAATCATATGAAAGTTTAGTTGCAGGAAAGATTGGGAATCCAATGTTGACAAAAGAGGATTACGATCAGATTGATGCTGAGGAGATGGAATTGATGGATATAAAGTGGTGTTTGGCAAGTGTTTTGAGAAGAGCCGAAAATTTTAAACAAATTACGGGAAGAGATGATTTCCGTGATGCAAATGTTTCTACTTTAGGATTTGATAAATCTAAAGTTACTTGTTTTCGTTGCAGGGAAAAAGGACATTTCAAAAGAGAGTGCACAAATCGCGAAGCAAGTGGAGCTCAAAATCCGTTCAACAACAATGATTGTTATCGGAAAGCAATTTATCATCAAGTTGCTCAACAACAACAAGAACCACAAACTGCACATGCTAGGAAGACAATCGAAGAGTCATCAAAGAGAGCTTGTATGGTGAATCAAGATGATAAAAAGTCAACAAAAGAATTCAGTTGGGATAAATATGTTTCAGCTGGTAGTAAAGCATGTCTGATAACCCAAGATGATGAAAAATTACCAGAAGGTTTTAGCTGGAAAAATTTCAGTTGGGATGACTATGATCCTAACAAAACTTCAAATTACAAAGCTTTTGTTGCTAGTGTTGCTGAAGACAGTGATAATGATAATGATTATTATGCAAGGAGAATGAAAGAGCATTTAAAATTGATGGAGGAGAGTGATAGTGATGATGAAAAAATTAAAAAGAAAAAGAAGAAAGTTAAAAAACCAGTCAGCAGTGATGATGAAGAAGTTCGAGTGATAAGGAAAAAGGTCAAAGACATTCCAGCTTTCAAAGTTGAAGCAGAAGCTGATGCACAAAAGATTCCGGTGATATGTGAAAACTGTGAAGCAGTAAAGAAGCAGAATAGTACTTTGATTCATAACATAAACAGATTGAAAGAATCTTACGATGTTTTGAATAAAGCATTGAATCAGTATAATCAGTCAAGCAGTGAACAAGCAACAGCAACGAAGACACTTCAAGGAGCTTTCATGACTAAGCAGAAAGTTGTCAACAATTACATTGGAAAATGTGTTGTGCTGGAACAAAAACTGGAAACCCAAAGAATTGAAACAGAAAGAGTTAATAGATTGTTAAAAAGTTACTCATGTACTTCTTATGTTATTGACAGGATTTATCCAACCGTTGAAGGCATGAAGGCATTCGATGAAGATGAAGTATCTGAAGACAAGAGTTCTGAAAAGAAAAAGGATACTGAAGTGAAGATTTCTGGTAAGAAACAAGATGCCAGTTATAACAAGTGTCCACCTCCGCTTGAAAATGGATATTCTCCTAGAAATCCAAATTCAGAAAGAGTCAAAAAGGCAACCAATTTACAATGGGAGTCTGAGTCTTCAGAAAATTTTCCAGACAACATCGATGTCATTTTCACATCGTCCGATACTGATCATGAGTCCGAATTAAAAAAGAAAATGGTCGATCAGGTGTTGGATAACGATGAAACCGAAGAGTCGAAGTCGGAGTCAAATTCAGAGTCAAAGTCTGACAAGTCAAAGTCAACAGTCAAAAAGGGCAAAAGGGTTTACAATAAAGAATTTCTGTTATCAAAGTCTAACTTGAATGACGAAACGTTCAAAGTAGCATATACTTTGAATGATTCTGACAAATTATATTCTGTTGAAGAATTTCCAATAAGAGGTGTTAAAACTGAAATGATAAAAAAGGTTTTCAAACTAACAGAAATTAATATTTCTGAAATAAAAGACGTAAATCTTTCTGAAAAACCTAAACATTATACCTCAAGAGTTCAACAACGTTTAAACAAGAAAAAGGGTTACAATTCTGGTTCTGGATTTCAAAAGAAACCAAACCATAATGGTAATTTCAAAAGAAAAGGACTTGGTTTTATTCCACCGAAAAATCATAAAAATGAAAAAACTTATAAATCAAAAACTGTGTTTGTTACAGCAAAATCATCTGAAGAAGAAAAGGAGCAATTGTTCAGAAATCAAACAAACAAAGAATTCCTTGCAAAGAAGTAAGAAGAAATGAAGATGGAAGTTGCTCAGAGGAAGGAGACGAGAACCTGTTTTCAATGCAAAATAGTTGGTCATATTGCCAAAAATTGTCCAAAGGCAATTCAAACAAAACAGGAAGTCTCTGATAAACTCAAAGAAAAGATGGTTGAGAATGAACCACCAACTAAACAATTCAAAGTTTTCAAAAATTCGAAGTTTGAGGTTGGTGAGTGTTCAAAAAGGATTTACAAGAGAGAAGCAAATCTTGACAACCGCAAGTGGGTTGTTAAGAAATCTGATGATAGTTCTAGCAATGATTCTGATTCGTCAAAATCAGAGGAGCTATTTTCAGGCGATGAATCTGATTCCACAAAGTCAGAGGAGCCAAGTATTGAGTTAAAATTGGAAACATCAGTTCCGCCAATGGATGATGTAAATTTTCCACCATTGAGGGCTGAAAATTTTAAACAAAAACTTGGTAAAATTGAGATTTCAAATCAATTTTTCTCAGAAAAGAAAGAATTTGATATTGAAAAAGCTTTTAACCCCATAGTTCAAAGTATTTTTGGAAAAATGGTTGACGGAAAGGTCAAAGGGGTAAAGGAATTTTATGAGAAGAAAACAAATAAACAAGGTAAAGATGGTTCATCCCAGATTTATGACTGGGATGGAACCTATTATGATTGAAAACCAGGACTTGCCGGAGCTTCCAGGTTGGTAAGTGTGAAGCAGGTATCGGCATCTTTCTTGAGAAATTCACGAAAGTGATTTCGACCTACAAGTGGTTATTGGTTTGTTCTTACAAGTGGTAAATCAGGGACATTAAGTTGTACTTGATTTTCTATAAGTGGTATTTGGTGTTTGAACTTATAACTGTTATATTTTTCAAAAGGTTGAAGATGAAAGAACAAAGTGATGAACTAAACCCTAACCTACAAGTGGTTTATGAAATCAACAAAACTTATTTTCCGGAAAAACCATTTGATTAAAACAAACTTAAGTGTTTTGAAATCACAATGGGAAAATAGTTTGTTGTCAGGGGGAGTTCTGATTGTTTATGCCAAGTGGATGGCGATTTGAAGCAATTCACAACAGTTGTCACTTTACTTGTACAGTTTGTTTTCAAATTTCTTTTAAATGTTTTTGCATTTTAGGGGGAGTAAGAAATTTCAGAAAATCCAAAAACATTAGAAAATTTGAAAAATTCAAAAACATGATAAAAATAAAAAAAGAGTTTTGTTGTATAAAAAGAGGAAATGATAGTACATCAGTGGACTATCACAGCACGCTAAAGAAATGGAAAGTCAAAAGTGATAAACGGTCTCACTGATGATGTGCCAGTAGGTTTTTACACATTTACTAGATTGTGACGAGATATAAACCTAAATTCAAACTTACTTATATCGTGGGTAACATCTCTCGGATATATGGGTAACCCCCGAAATCTTGTTTGAAAGGTCCCTCTTTCTGAGATACTAGGTCTTTATACTCAGTGATATCTGGGGTATTATTCCGGGACTTCTGATTTTGCGGAAGCTATGGCCTAGTCCCCGTATAATACTTTCTGCTTGCTTGAAATATAGCACCACCCTCAGTACAAAAAATGATGAAACATTGAAAAATGCTAATCATGTGCTGTTGAAGAAAAGATTCTCTAAAGGGAACACACCAAAAGTCGAAGCCATCATCTCTCTGATTTTGCGGAAGCAATAGCCTGAGCTCTCATGGCCCTCGCATTTTAACCCTTTACAAATATCATCTAGGTATACTCACCTGTAAGACTGAATATTGGGATCTGGATACGGGAGTATATTCTGAGGTGGGACACGCGAATAAGTTTAAGTGATTAAAACATTATTCTCGTATCTCGAAACAGTTGAACTTTGTGTGAGAATTTAAGTGGATCAGTATACTGACAATCTAAGTGAATCGTTTAGAACTTAAAATGTTTAAAGCTTAACGGTGTTGGCGATTTGTCTCATAAACTGATATGATCCTCTTACACAAACTCACAAAAATATTGTCTGTAAATATTTCTTTACTGCATTTCTTCAAATTCAAAAACCCAAAAAGATTTTCAGTGTGTTTTAGCATAAATTTTTGAAAAATTCAAAAAGATTTTCGACAACTGATATTGGAGAGCTGATTTTCAAAATTCCAAGTGCTAAACATGATGAAAATTAGTGAGGGGGAGTCTGTTTAAAATTAGAAAAGATTTTGAAATGAAAATGTTATTTCTACAAGTGGTTCATCAGAGATTATAAATGTTAAATCATTTTGTATAATACTTGCATATGATGTTGTTTTTATGTATACAAGTGGTAAGCAGAGGATAAATTTGTCAAATTTTAAATTTGTGAAATTTATTATGAGGTAGAGATGTGTGCAGGTTAGCCAGGTTCTTGATCCTTAGCAGTAGTGTGTAAGAGCCAGCCACAGATCTTGGGATAAAGGATGATAGAGTCAAGTTCTGATCCTGGATCTGATGTTCATGCAAGCTGATGATGCTGATGAACTTAAGGAATCAAGAGATCTGATCAAGAGAATTAGAGAGAGATTAGAGCCAGGTCGAGATTATGGAGATAAAGAGAAGAGAGAGATTGAGGATGTTTTACATTCTTAGATACTTTGGAGAAAACGTGAAGACTGATAAAGACTGAAGATGTTGAAGACATGTATTGAAGACTCGTCGACATCCGAGGGGGAGTCTGTTAGTGCATACATCTGTCGAATTCGTCTTGTATCGAGTCTTGTATTGTATTAGATAGATCAGGGCACGCAAAACTAGAAAAAGTGTGTTTAGAGGTATTTCGCACGAAATTACATCTAGGTAATTTCGTACGAAATTAGATAGTAATTTCGCACGAAATTAGTGTTAGTGCATACGTCTGTCGACTTCGTTCTATCGACTTCGTCTTGTATCGAGTCTTGTATGTGTATAGATAGATCAGGGCACGCAAAACGAGAAATGTGATATACGGGTAATTTCGCACGAAATTACAGTATGTAATTTCGCACGAAATCACTTGTTAATTTCGCACGAAATTGTAATTTCGTGTGAATGTGATTTTGTTTGAGCAGTTCCATGCGAAATTACTTGGCCTATAAATACCTGATGTGTGTGTGTCATTTGTAACAAAATTAGATTCCGATTTAGAGAGCCGAAGTGCTGCCGAAGTGTCTACTCGCTGTAAAACTTTGTCAAATCAATCTAAAGACAGTTTAAAGTGATATTCTAGCTGAATAGAACTTAATACGTCTGTTTCCGCCTTTCGTATTGAGAAAAACTTTTCTGATCGACTCGTTCGGGTCTGAAAACGATCCTACAAGTGGTATCAGAGCTCAGGAGGAAGAGTTCATACCAATTCAGCTTGAAATTCTGATTTCTACACCTTCTTTTCAAAATTAAACTTGTTTTTACGGTTAAAATGTCTTGAATTTCACACATTACATGCGAAACAGTGTTTTAACAAATCTTTGAAAGTTTCAGACATAAAATCGGACTAAAACCTGTTCAATTGGACCAAAAACAGCTCGAGATGATGACATCAGCAGTATTTCGCACGAATCAGCCTGATTTTGCACCAGTTTGTTATTTCGCTTGAGTAATTCCGCACGAAATTAGCTGTTTCGCATCAAGTTGTAATTTCGTTTGAAAGGTTCACATGAAATTAGGTAATTTCGCTTGAGACTGGTATTTCGTTTGGGTATTTCGCACAGAATTAGGTATTTCGTGTTAAAGAGGTATTTCGCTTGAACAATATTTCGTGTGAAGTGGTTATTTCGTGTGAAGAAGTTAATTTCGCACCAAAGGTTATTTCGTTTGAGTTGGAATTTCATTTGAAAGTGACTGTTTTGTGAAAAAGTTTGCCGTATCATGGAAGAAGAATTTTATAACGCGTTTGCTACAGCCCCGACTACTCCTACTGCCATTGCTCAGAACATGAACATGGAAAATGAAACTGGAACTTTACAAAAACCCCCGAAACTAATGAGCATTGAGGAGTATTATGGATGGAAAGATCGTTTTTAAAACTGGGTTCAAGCAATTCATTTGAGATCTTGGGAGTGTATAGAGAAGAAATATGTTAAACCTCGTACAGATATGGGAGTTATCAAAACTATTTCAGAATTCTCGGACAAAGAGAGAGACATGTATAAAGCAGAAAAGATGATGATCAGTTTACTTCAGCAAGCTATCAAAGAAGACATCTTCATTTTGCTCCAACATGATAATACTTCACGTTCAATTTGGGAAGCTCTTTGAATTAAGTTTGAGGGAAGTGAAAAGATGATTAAAAGTAAAAAGGCATTGTTAAAGAAAGAATTTGATTTATTTTCAAGTTTTCCAGGAGAATATACAAAGAAATTGATTGAAAGATATTGTCACTTAGTACGATCAATGTCATTGTTAAACATTAACAAAGATCGTAAGGAATGGGTTGACAAGTTAGCTGATGCTTTACCTCAGAAAGAGTGGGGTACATTTTTGATGATATTAAAGAATACTGGTGAATATGAAGGCTTGACAATTTCCCAGTTCATTGAAAAGATTGAAGGACAAGATCTGGAACAACAGAAGATTGCAAGAATGAACAATCTGAGTGCACAACAAGATGTTAAGATGTACTTCAAAGGAAGTGTTCAGAATGTTGAAGCAAGTCCAAAAATTCAAACTGCTTTCAGTGTCGAAAATTCATCTGAATCAATTAATCAAAATTTAAACAGCAGCAGCAGTGGATTCTCTTCATATCCGAGTGTTAATCCGAAAGCTTCAACCTCAAGTCATCAATTTCAAAGCTTAAATAGCAACAATGGTCATGTTTTAAATTGCAACATCGCATTGCATCTTCAGAATGGTCAAAATTTCTCTGAAGAGGTTGCTAAAAGCCACATGTCACTACTTGTAACAGTGTTAGAATCATATGAAGGGTTGGTTGCTGGAAGGATCAAAAATCCTATGTTGACAAAAGAGGATTACGATCAGATTGATTATGAGGAAATGGAGCTGATGGATATAAAGTGGTGTTTAGCGAGTGTGTTGAGAAGAGCTGAAAAGTTCAAAATGATTATAGGAAGAGATGATTTTTTGGATGCAAATGTGTCTACTTTGGGTTTTGATAAATCTAAAGTTACTTGTTTTCGATGCAGGGAGAAAGGTCATTTCAAGAGAGAATGTAAAAATCGAGAAGCAAGTGGAGCACAGAATCCGTTTGGTAGTAATGATTACTATCAGAAAGCCATTTATCAACAAGTTGCACATCAACTATATCAACAAAAAGAACCACAAACTGCTCATGCTAAAATGATTGTAGAAGCAAATAAGAAAGCTTATTATGGCATAATAGATCAAGATGATGAAAAAGTTGCAGAAGGCTTCAGCTGGGACAAATACATTCCGCCTGATTCAAAAGTAGCAGCTCTCGTTGCACAAATAGTTCAAGAGCCAGACTTGATGACGAAATGGAAGAAAGTGTTTACTGAGAAAAGTCAAGATGATGAATCTAGTTCTTCAGATGATAATTCAGAAAGTACTTAAATGTTTGATCAATCATCAACTGATGATAGTGATGATGATGAAGAAATGCATATTAATATTGCAAAAGCTCATTTATCTCCTGAAAGTTTTGAATTCTATTTTGCAGATAGATTGAAGAAGCTGAAGGAGAGACAATTAGCAAAAGAACAGAAAAAGGTGAAATGTGAGAGTGTTGTTCAAGAAGAGAAGTCTGAACAAAGTGAAAAAGTGAAAGTTGCTGAGAATGTGATTGAATCTGAAAAGGTGTTTGTAGAGAAGATAATCGAAGTTGAGAAGATTATCGAAGTTGAAAAGATTGTTGAAGTTATCAAACCTTGTTTAAAGTGTTTGGAGTCATGCAAGCAGTGTGAAGAGAAAGAGGAGAAGTTTAGTGAACAAGACAGGATGAAAGAAAATTTATTGTTCAATCTCAACTATGTGAAAGAATCTTATGATGTGTTGAATAGAACGGTAACTGGTCTACAAAAGACAAACTCAGAAAGAGAAGATGCGTTGACAATGATGAATGTTGTGATGATGACAAAGCATAAGGCCATTAATCATTATATTGAAGAATGTGCCAAGCTGAAGCAAGAGTTGGAGACAGAAAAGATAGAGAATGAAAGAATCAGACGTTTACTGCAAAGTTATTCTAGTTCTGATTATTTGATTGATAGAATTTATCCAACTGTTGCAGGTATGGAAGCTTTTCAAGACAAGAAGCCTGAAGAAAAGGATACTGGTAAGAAACAAAGTGCAAATTATAACAAGTGTCCGCCTCCGATTTGGGAAGGTTATTCTCCCAGAAAACCAAATGAGGAGCAAGTCAAAAAGGCTGTCAATATAAAGTTAAAGTCCGAAACAACTGATGGTTTACCAGAAAATATTGACGTCACTTTTACATCGTCTGACACTGATCATGAGTCTGAGTTAATAAAGAAGTGGTCGATCAGGTGTTGGATAAAGATGAGGAGTCAGAGTCAAAGTCCGAATCCAAGAGTTCGAGTTCATCAGTTGACAGTCAAAAGTCGTCAGTTAAAAGGGTTTACAATAAAGAATTCTTGTTATCAAAATCTAATTTGAATGACGAACCAGTCAAAGTTGCATATACTTTGAATGATTCAGACAAATTATATTCTGATAAGGAATTTCCAATAAGAGGTGTTAAACCAAAAATGATTAATAAGGTTTTCAAACTAACAGAAATTAATATTTCTGAAATAAAAGATGTAAATCTTTCTGAAAAACCAAAAAAGTACACCTCAAGAGATCAACAGCGGTTAAACAAGAAAAAAGGTTACAGTTCGGGTTCTGGTTTTCAAAAGAAACCAAACCATAACAGTAATTTCAAAAGAAAAGGACTTGGTTTTATTCCATCTAAAAATCATAAAAATGAGAAAAATTTTAAATCAAAAACTGTATTTGTTTCAGGGACAAGTTCGGAAGAAGAACAAAAGAGCTCATTCTGGAAGCAAACAAACAAAGAGTTCTTTGAGGAGAAACGAAAGTTTGAGAAAAATGGAGCTTATCAGAGAAAAGAGACAAGAATCTGTTACAGATGTCAAGAAGTTGGTTACATTGCCTGGAACTGTCCTATGGCAACCAACATCAAACAGGAAGTTGTTTCTAAACTGAAAGAAAAGATTGTTGATAAAAATGAATTACCAACTGAAAAGTTTAAAGTTTTTAAAAATTCAACATATGAAGTTGGTGAGTGTTCGAAAAGATTTTACAAGAGAAGAGTAAATCTTGACAACCAAAAGTGGGTTGTTAAGAAATCTGATGTGAAATCTGGCGATGAATCTGATTCCACAAAGTCAGAGGAGCCAAAAGTTGTTCAAAAATTGGAAACTTCAGTACCGCTAATGGATGATGTCAATTTTCCACCATTGCGGGCTGAAAATTTTAAGAAAATTGGAAATGTTGAGATTTCGAATCAATTCTATTCTGAAAAGAAAGAATTTGATGTCGAAAAAGCTTTTAATGGAAATGTGAAAAAGATTTTTGGAAAGATGATCGATGGAAAAGTCACAGGGGTTAAAGAGTTTTATGAAACTAAGAAAGCAATTTATTACCCAAGTGAAGTTGAGGAGGAAACATCCAAGTTTGGTCAGGCTTGGATGTCTGTTTTTCATATGTGAAAAGTATGACTTGCCGGAGCTTCCAGGTTGGTAAGTGTGAAGCAGGTATCGGCATTTTTCTTGAGAAATTCATGAAAGTGATTTCGACTTACAAGTGGTTATTAGTTTGTTCTTACAAGTGGTAAATCAGGGACATTAAGTTGTACTTGATTTTCTACAAGTGATATTTGGTGATTGAATTTAAAATTGTCATATTTTTTACAAGTGGTTGAAAGAACAAAGTGATGAATTGAACCCCTAATTTACAAGTGGTAAATCTACAAAACTTATTTTCCGGAAAAACCATTTGATTAAAACAAACTTAAGTGTTTTGAAATCACAATGGGAAAATAGTTTGTTGTAAGGGGGAGTTCTGATTGTTTATGCCTAGTGGATGGAGATTTGAAGCAATTCACAACAGTTGTCATTTTTCTTGTATAGTTTGTTTTCAAATTTTTAAATGATTTTGCATTTTAGGGGGAGTAAGAAATTTTTCAGAAAATCCAAAAACATTAGAAAATTTGAAAAAGTCAAAAACATGATAAAATGAAAAATGAGTTTTGTTGAGAAAAGAGGAAATGATAGTACATCAGTGGACAATCGTGGCATGCTAAAGAATTGGAAAGTTAAAATGTGATAAACGGTCTCACTGATGATGTGCCAGTAGGTTTTTACACATTTAGTATATTGCGACGAGATATAAACCTAAATTTCAAACTTACTTATATCGTGGGGAACATCTCTCGGATATATGGGTAACCCCTGAAATCTTGTTTGAAAGGTCCCTCTTTCTGAGATACTAGGTCTTTATACTCAGTGATATCTGGGGTATTATCCCGAGACTTCTGATATTGCGGAAGCAATGGCCTAGTCTCCGTATAATACTTTACGCTTGCTTGAAATATAGCACCACCCTCAGTACAAAAAATGATGAAACATTGAAAATGCTAATCATGTGCTGTTGAAGAAAAGATTCTCTAAAGGGAACACACCAAAAGTCGAAGCCATCATCTCTCTGATTTTGCGGAAGCAATAGCCTGAGCTCTCATGGCCCTCGTATTTTAACCCTTTACAGATATCATTTGTGGTATACTCACCTGTAAGACTGAATATTGGGATCTGGATACGGGAGTATATTCTGAGGTGGGACACGCGAATAAGTTTAAGTCCTTAAACATTAATCTCGTATCTCGAAACAGTTGAACTTTGTGTGAAAATTTAAGTGGATCAATATACTGACAATCTAAGTGAATCGTTTAGAACCTACAATGTTTAAAGCTTAACGGTGTTGGTGATTTGTCTCATAATCTGATATGATCCTCTTACACAAACTCACAAAAATATTGTTTGTAAATATTTCTTTAGTGTATTTCAGTTATTTCAAAATTACAAAAAGATTTTTAGTGTGTTTTAGCATAAATTTTGAAAAATACAAAAAGATTTTTGACAACTGATGTTGGAGAGCTGATTTTCAAAGTTCCAAGTGCTAAACATGATGACAATTTGTGAGAGGGAGTTTGTTTGAAATGAGAAATTTTTGAATATGAAAATGTTATTTCTTCAAGTGGTTCATCAGAAATTAAAAATGTTAAATCATTTTGTATGTTTCTTAAAAATGATGTTGTGTTTGTGTTTACAAGTGGTTAGCAGAGAATAAATTTGTTAAAATTTTAAATTTGTGAAATTTATTGTGAGGTAGAGATTGTGCAGGATTGAGGTTTTAGAAGAGCTAGGTTTCGATTCAGAACAAGAATGAAAGCCAGGTCACGATTTTGGAACAGATCTTAGTACAATTTGAGGGGGAGTTTGAAGATTGTAGAGCCAAGTTCAGATTCTGAGAAGCTGATGATGCTGATGAACTTAAGGAATCAAGAGATCTGCTCAAGAGAATTTGAAAGAGAAGAGGAGAGAAGATTGAGGATGCTTTACATTGTTAGATACTTTGGAAGAGTTCAAGAGGACTGATAAAGACTGAAGATGTTGAAGACATGTATTGAAGACTCGTCGACATCCGAGGGGGAGTCTGTTAGTGCATACGTATGTCGACTCCGTCTTGTATCGAGTCTTGTATGTGTATAGATTGATCAGGGCATGCAAAACGAGAAATGTGATATAGGGGTAATTTCGCACGAAATTACAGTATGTAATTTCGCACGAAATCACTTGTTAATTTCGCACGAAATTGTAATTTCGTGTGAATGTGATTTCGTTTGAGCAGTTCCATGCGAAATTACTTGGCCTATAAATACCTGATGTGTGTGTGTCATTTGTATCAAAATTAGATTCCGGTTTAGAGAGCCGAAGTGCTGCCGAAGTGTCTACTCGCTGTAAAACTTTGTCAAATCAATCTAAAGACAGTTTAAAGTGATATTCTAGCTGAATTGAACTTAATACGTCTGTTTCCGCCTTTCGTATTGAGAAAAACTCTTCTGATCGACTCGTTCGGGTCTGAAAACGATCCTACAATTAGATTTCGCATGAAATCTAATTCCGCTTGTGCAGGTCCGTGCGAAATTAGCTTGCCTATAAATACCTTTGATGCCTTGTCATTTGTAACTTTTCGGATTCAGTACCGAAGTGCTGCCGAAGTGTCTACTCGCTGTAAATCTTTGTCAAATTAATCAAAAGACAGTTTAAAGTGTATATCTAGCTGAATTGAACTTGATACGTTTGTTTCCGCCTCTCGTATTGAGAAAAACTCTTTTGATCGACTCATTCGGGTTAGAAAACGATCCTACATAAAGACCAAGAAAAGACGACCTTCACATGTCCCTATGGAACTTTTGCTTATCGACGCATGCCATTTGGTCTATGTAATGCCCCCGCAACCTTCCAACGTTGCATGGTAGCCATCTTTCATGACATGATAGAAAAAACAATGGAAGTCTTCATGGATGACTTTTCTATCTTTGGGGATTCATACGACCAATGCCTCGATAACCTTAAACGAATGCTATCCCGATGTGAGGAAACTAACCTCGCCCTTAACTGGGAAAAATGCCATTTCATGGTAACGGAGGGAATAGTACTCGGTCATAAAATATCAAGCGAAGGAATGGAGGTTAATCGAGCCAAAATAGACACTATTTCTCGATTACCACCCCCATCCTCTGTTAGAGCTATCAGAAGTTTCTTAGGGCATGCCGGATTTTATAGGTGGTTTATCAAAGACTTTTCTAAAATTTCAAGGCCTCTAACAAAATTACTTGAAAAAGATGCCCCTTTCATCTTTGACAAGTATTGCAATCAAGCATTTCTAACCCTAAAGGAAATGCTAGTCAATGCACCTATCATGATAGCGCCTGATTGGAAATTTCCTTTCGAAATCATGTGTGATGCAAGTGACTTTGCAGTTGGAGCTGTTTTGGGACAAAGAAAAGAAAAGCATTTTCACCCAATTTATTATGCTAGTAAAACACTTAACGATGCACAAGAAAATTACACAACTGAAAAATAATTACTAGCTGTGTTATTTGCTTTTAATAAATTTCGTTCTTATCTTATTCTTTCTAAAACAATAGTCTATACAGATCATGCAGCCATTCGATATCTCTTCAAGAAGCAGGATGCTAAACCATGTTTGATTCGGTGGATTCTACTCCTCCAAGAATTTGATATTGAAATCAAAGAAAAAAGAGGAGCAGAAAACACCGCAGCGGATCATCTTTCACGCTTAGAAGACCCAGCTTTGGAGGCAACCAGGGACGAGCAAATCAACGAGAAATTTCCAACAGAATCCCTAGAAATGGCGGAATACAGAGAAGAACCATGGTACGCCGACTATGCTAACTACCTAGCTAGCGGTATAGTCACAAAAGGTTGGCCACATCATCAAAGAAAGAAATTCTTTGCTGATGTAAAACATTATTTTTGGGAAGATCCTTATCTTTTCAAAATGTGTGCCGACCAACTCATCCGACGGTGCGTACATGGTAGCGAAGCACGAAGAATTCTCCGCCATTGTCATGAAGGTCCATACGGAGGACATCATGGTGCCGCTAGTACCGCATGAAAGGTATTTGATTCAGGGTTTTATTGGCCAACCATTTACAAAGACGCCCAAAGTCTTGTCAAGGCATGTGATGCTTGCCAAAGAACAGGTAATATTTCTTCCAAAAACGAAATGCCGCAAAATGGCATTCTTGTTTGTGAAATTTTTGATGTGTGGGGACTTGATTTTATGGGACCTTTCCCACCGTCAAAAGGAAACAAATATATACTTGTGGCAGTAGATTACTTGTCTAAATGGGCCGAGGCCGAGGCACTTCCAACAAATGATGGAAGAGTCGTGGTAAGATTTCTGAAAAAATTATTCTCTCGTTTTGGAACACCTAAAGCATTAATAAGTGATAGAGGTACCCATTTTTGTAACCATCAACTTGAAAAAACTTAACAAGATATGGGGTCTATCATCGGGTCTCAACAGCGTATCACCCTCAAACAAACGGACAAGCCGAAGTGACTAATAGAGGTTTAAAACGAATACTTGAAAAAACCGTAGGGTTAAATAAAAAGGAATGGGCCGATAAATTAGATGATGCTTTATGGGCTTTTCGAACTGCTTATAAAACAACAATAGGTACAACCCCATATAAGCTCGTCTATGGAAAAAGCTGTCATTTGCCAGTAGAAATTGCTCACAAGGCCTACTGGGCTATTAAAAATGTAAACTTAGATTTAGAATTTGCTGGTAGAAATCGATTTTGTCAATTAAATGAATTAGACGAACTAAGGAATTATGCATACTCAAACTCTGAAATTTATAAGGAAAGAATGAAAAATTTACACCACAAACACATTAAACCTAATGAATTTCGAGTAGGAGATCAAGTTCTATTGTTTAATTCACGACTTCGATTGTTTCCTGGTAAATTAAAGTCTAGGTGGTCAGGACCTTTTTCCATCACCCATATTTTCCCACACGGTGCAGTAGAAATTAAATCTCGGAATGGAATTCTATTCAAAGTCAATGGCCAACGGCTGAAACTCTATCAAGGATTCATTGAGGATGAAGAGGAAGAAATCTCGCTTCAAACGGTCGAAGAATGAAAGCATCAACATCATACCTGGTAAGTTACGAATGAATGGGTTGACATCTAAATCGGTAAGTCTTCTAACCAAGTTTTTGGGAAACAAGGGGCACTCACACGAGCACTAAAAAAAATTAAACTTTGCTCGGCACGAGGCCATGTCCACTGGACACGAAGTCGTTTCCGCACGACTGTCGGGATAAAACCCCTTTTTCCAAACAGTTTCTTCATTTCCACACGCCCCGTTTCCCCGAAAACTCTCTGGTTCAGGCGATTTTTCCACAGAATTTCGACGTCTCCTCTACTTCTAACAACATCAAGGTATGATTCTATCATCATTAGTAGTTAGATTAAGCACTTGCATGTAGTTAAAACATCAAAAATTTGGGGAAAATCTAGGGTTTTTGAACTTCATCCGGATCGAACCTCAAATTTTTTGCATAAATCTGTTAGCATTAGTTTAGATTCATGTTATAGGGAGTAAATCCACTTGTATTGTTCATAGATTTGCCCGATTTCTCACAAAAACCTCAAACCCTTGTTTTTGAACCGAAAAAGATAAAATTGAAGGGGTAAACGGTTTGTTTTGGGAAAAACGGCACTTGGGGTTTCATTTTTGGGGGAAACCGCACCTACTGGACCAAAAATTTTCAAGTTTTCGGGACCGGGTCGAAAAATGAAGTTTTTGAGTAACAGACGCCTGGACACGGGGTCGTGTCCAGCTAGCTGTTTTCAGTTTTCTCAGAAAATTTCACTGTTTCGTGCTAACTTTTGGTGTATTCTTTCAGATGTCAAAGAAATTCACAAGGTTCAATGCAACTGAGCAGGACGCTAAAGCAAGATACGATGTGCTTCGAACCAGACCGGAAGAATACCCAAGACAAGTGTGCATGGATCTTTTGGCAATGGTGAACCAACTTGACCGGTTTAACAACCTCGTTACCGGCCCACTAAGAGCTGCCCTAACCACTCGACTTCACTTAGTCCACGAGTATAATCTGGAATTCTATAGCACCTTCGTGTTCAATTCAAGATGCGACCGATTTGATAATGATGGGGTAGAGTTCCGATGTGGTGGGACTAAGTACTCGATTTCGATGGCACAGTTTGGGTGGATAGTTGGGTTATATGCAGAGGAAGGTGCGGGTAATGAAGAAAACACCAGAGGGGTGCGAGAGTTGGATGAAAACGAGCGCCAAGCCGCTTGGGCTCAAATAGGAGAAGGGCACTACAACCCCAGCAGCACTAAGAGCACTAAGCTGAGGGACCCGCTTTACCGTTACATCCATAGGGTCCTCACTTACTCTCTTAGCCAAAGGCATGACAGTAGTGGCGTTGTTGGGTTGAGAGATCTGGTGGTCCTTCATTGCATTCATAACTGCAGACACCTCGATGTTCCGTACCTCCTGCTCCGCAACATGCATTGGAACCGGCTTGCTACTCCACCAACCCCTATCTTCTTCGGGGGGTGGATATACCATCTCTTCAAGCATTTCGTGAACATGCCTAGATCCTTCCAAAAGAGCCCATGGTCGGGAAGAGTGGACATACACATCTGCCGCTCCATGAACCTGATTTATGAAGCCGAAAACGGGTCGGTTAGCTTCCAAATAGTCCAAGGGCATGCATGGAACCCGCAAGAGGCACTCGTCCTTCACGCTCCACAGTTTCAACAGCCTCCTCAGTACCAGTACCAGCCCCACGGTGATCCGGGCCAATCCTCCTCACAAGGAGGCGGTTTTCCTAATTTTCAAAGTTTGCATGATTTGTTACAGGAAAACCTCATGTGCACCAGGAACACCTATAACATGGCAAGCAACACGTATTCCCGGGTCGGAGCGATTGAGAGAAACATCTCTGACATTCAGGATGACATTGGGAACATCCGGGAGTACATGGCGGGGCACGGAGGAGGAGGTGGTGACGATGAGGACGAGGACATGGACTAGGCGGGAGGAGCGGAGTTAGGAGCGGCTGGTCGGTGATCCCACAGGTTAACCCCCTTTTCTTTTGAACAATTTCCGGCCTGCGTGCCGTGTGTTGAACAATTTACTTCCTTTAACTCTTTGTATTTTCTGAATTTTCTTTTCTTTTTAACTTTGTGATGTGGATGTTTTGAACTATGGTAATTTAGGATGCTTGTTATGGTTTGGTGTAGTGTTTATTGATAAAAAAGGTACATACGAGGCTTAGAGTACTAAATATTAGTGCTACTAAAGCCGGAGCAGAAAAAACAAAGCCAGAAACCTGTTTTTCACCTTTCAGATTGTCTACACGGGGTCGTGTCCAGCCGACACGCCCCCGTGCCCATAGCCCCAGACCTGCTGTTTGTTAAAAAAATATGCAGATTTTTGCCATACACGGGGTCGTGCTCAGCCAACACGCCCCCGTGTCCACCTTCTGTAAGTAATTGTTACTGGCACTCTGACCACGGGGTCGTGTTCATCCGACACGGGGCTGTGTCTAGACGCCCAGTAACACAAATTTTTGCTTTTTCACACATTTTTACACATTCAATCAACCTAAAAACTTATTTTTGGGACACATTAAGGACAATGTGTAATTTAAGTGTGGGGGGGATGCTAAAACCTTGAATCTTGCAAGTCCTAATTACAAGCCTTACACAAAACTCTATTGGAACCGCTAATCACCCCAAATTTTTTTCAGTTTTTTTTTTACTTGTCTAGGTTTAATTTGGGAATTTCAAGTTCTAAAAAGGTTATATTTTTACAAATTTACACCCAATCGCGTCGTGATAAAAAGAACCAACATAAGAAAATTATGAAACGGCATGACAAGCTTAATTAAAATTTGATTATATATACTTGATCACATAAAAACCTATTCCCACAAAAAGTGAGTTTTGAGCCTTTATTGAGCATACAATACATATCTTTAAACTAATTGCTCATTTTTCGTTTCTTGTGTGAATAGCCGCTTGGTTCTTACGACTCTAGAACTTGCCACGACGATACATTCCAGGTCCTTACCAACTTAAACCCGAGTAAGTAAATGACGGAGGCATTAGGACTAACCCTTTTTATTTCTACACCATTATTTTTTTTTTTTTACCACCTACCCAAAATCCCCCTAGTTAACCCCTTTGAGCCTAAACCTTTTCATTTCATAACCCAAAACAAACACTCTTTTACCCACCAAAACCTTTTTATTTTTAACTCTTTTATTTTAGTAACAAGCTCGGTTTTTCTTATGACTTTCCTTAAAAAAAAATGATGATGAAGCAAAAGAGAAATAAACAAACAAGTTTAGCAAAAAATAACTTTGTTTGAATAATGGCTTCATCAAAATAAAATTTTCAAAAATAAAAAGTCTTACGAAAACCGACGCTTTTTACGCCTTTCGCCCTTTTACTAACCACTAACCCCACCACCTACCTTTAACCCAAGCCTAACCCTTCACCCAAAAGTCCTCTTGATATTTACAAAGGTGTATAGTTAAAAAGGAGGAGGAGGATTGATTGCTTGGCAAGCTTATGGTAGGAGTAAGTTCCATGCCACTCTCGAGTGATCCACTAAAATACATCTTCGGCCGAGTGTTGAGTGATCCCCCGTGAGGTATGTGATCTTGTATATAAATGGAATTTTAAAAAGACATGTTATGCCCCAATAAGTAATTTATCTTATGTAACGTTTTAAATAAATCATGACGAATAGGATTGTAAATAAATAAAAATAAAACTTAATAAAGAATCTTGGAAATCCCGACACTCTATGACAAGCCCAAAAACCTTATCTTCTACCCATTCCATTTGGGAGTGTAAAGCCACATTATAAAGAGTTTTGCTTGAGGACAAGCAAAGATTCAAGTGTGGGGGTATTTGATGTGCACAAAATGCAACATATAAATTACATCAATTGTGGCATAAAACTAACCCTTTTTAGTACTAATGTTGGAAAAAGTGTGTTTTTGTCTTCCTTTTGTATTTGCAGGATTAAATGAGCTCAAATGAACAAAAGAAGCAAAAAGGCAGCTAAATCTAACATAAATACAAGAAAAGGAACAAACGTGGCATGCCCGGCCTCCCCGACATCATCTTCCCAAGCAAAACAACAGGACAGAAGGCTGAACACGCCCCGTGCTCAATGAGCACGGGGGCATGCCCAAGTGTTTGCAGAAAAGACAAAGCTGTAGAAGCTTCTATCACCCACCACGGGGGCGTGCCCAGCGGACACGGGGGCGTGGTCAACTCTAAGATTCACAGAATCTGAGGAAATCTTGATAGTACAGATACGCTTCTGCACACGGGGGTGTGCCCAGCGGACACGGGGGTGTGGTAAACTAATGAAGACAAACTGCAATTAATGAAGAAAGAGAAGGAAGGTGGACACGGGGCCGTGCCCGAGTCTCTATTCAGCCTATAAATAGGGGTGCTTGGCTCATTTGCAAGCCATCCCTTGGCACACCACCTCTCTCACACTTCACCCACCACCATCACAACACCATCATCCACCACCATCATCCATTGTCCATCGTAGAGTGTGTGAGTCGTCTCGGGATCCAAGATTGATCGTAAGAGTTCTTGACAATCAAAGGCCATGTTTGCCTAAGTCTCTTACATCACTTAGTGAAGACAAGTGTCTAGTGTAATACTTTTTATTTTTAATCTTTTCGCACTTTTTATTTGGTTATGTATTAATGACTTTAATAACTAGTTTCTTATGTTGAAGGTGATTCTTCCTTATCGTTTGTCCGTGGTGTCTTGGCAATATTTTACTGTCTATATAAAATAAAAGATTTCCACCATTCATATCTCCACGGTCTATATGGAGATATGTTGGCTACCTGGTCGGGGGTTAAGGGAACGGTTTGGTAAGAGTCTTGCCTTGTTCAGTGTATAGATCCTGCAAGGACCTGGGTCAAATTTAGTAGGACCTCCTTCAATACCCACCTGTATTGGATGGCGGGGGTCCAAACTCTTTGATCCCCTCATATGTAAGCTACTATTAATACTTTAACCCGACTACTTAGGACTGTATCCATGCTGACTCAGACTACTTAGCCGAGGGTAACGTCACCTTCAAAAGAGGGGCCTACCATAATATGCATTAATAACTTAATTAATTATCTTTCAATAATCCGACCCTTTAGGATTGTATCCTTGCTGACTCAAACTACTGGGTTGAGGGTAACGTCACCTTCAAAAGAGGGGCCTACTACAATAACTAAGATAATCTCTTAAAAAGTGCAAAAGTGCGGAAATAATCAAGGGTTACACTAAACACGAGTCGGAGCCAAGTGATTCATCTTGTCTATCTGTTTTTCTTTTATTTTATTTTTCAGCATTTTAGTTAGTTTTTATTTTTCTAGTTTAAAAACCTTTTTCTAACTTTTGATTTGATTAGACGTTGAGGATAAACCGGTACTAAAAGCTCTTGTGTCCTTGGACGACCTCGGTATCTTACCAACACTATACTACGCTCACGATGGGTGCACTTGCCCATATGTATGTTTGGAGTTAGTAAAATATCGTGTTTTATAAATTTAAAACTTGACTAACGTGTAAAAAGGGGTTAAAATATACTTAAATATATATGACACCACACACGCATCACTAGGGTTAAACTAAGTTATATTACATAGTTAAAAATCAAGTAATCTAGTTAGGGATTTAGTTATTAGATATTTATATAGTGTGTTATGATGTTCGGGAACCATAACTAGCTTGGTAATGTTAAAACAGTGCTTCTAGTGGAAATTTGGTGTTTCGGGTAGTGTCCGGTTGTTTGGTTGGTTACCGGTTCGTTAAGGTGCTAAACTATGCAGTTTAGGGTGCTTTATGTACCCTTTTGTGACAATTTCAATTTCCGACACTTAGGAAAGCATTCTGGACCATTTAACCACATTTCTACATGATATTAGATTGTTCAAATGCTGAATTTGCTGATTTTCTGCAGAATTCCGTAGTTTAGGTGAGTTTTAGGCCCATTCTATGTCTCAATACCTTGTCTGTCTATGTATTGAAATCCGTCAGCATTTTTCTGATTTGTCTGATAACTGTGCTAACTGTGTTTCGTGCATCATTTGAGTCAATAAAGTTCTCATGTAATAATGATATATTATTTGCAATATGTGATGCACATGTATGTATAAAGCAAAAATCAGAAAGCAATTCAAGTCATTATTTGTAGTTCAGCACAGTCATTAAGCACTAATAATGGTTTAATAGTTGTACGGATACCTGGAATTTTGACAGTTGTCACATTCTCCCCCTGTTAAGAAAATTTCGTCCCGAAATTTTAGGCCTTACTACTAGCGGCAGGGGAGTTGGGTAACAAATGCGGGTATTTTGCTTTCATACGATCTTCACATTCCCAAGTGAACTCTGGGCCGTGACGCGCGTTCCATCGAACCTTGACGAGTTTAACACTACTCCTCCGAGTCTTGTTAACTTTCCAGTCAGTAACCTCAACGGGTTCTTCGGTAAAGTGGAGTGTGTCGTCAATGTGAACTTCGTCAGCAGGGATGACCACTGTTTCTTGTGTTGGACTTTTCTTCAGGTTAGATACATGGAATGTATCATGAACACCATTATGTTCTGTTGGTAGCTCCAACTTGTATGCTACCGTACCAACCCTTTCTAAAATTCTGAACGGTCCGATATATCGTGGGTTTAACTTACCACGCTTCCCAAAGCGTGCCACACCTTTCCAAGGTAAGACTTTCAACAAAACCATATCACCCACTTCGAATTCCAAAGGTTTTCGTCTTTGGTCCGCATAGCTCTTTTGTCGATCACGAGCTGCCTTGATGTGCTCTCGGATCTGCATAATCTTATCAGTCGTCTCTTGGACCAGTTCAGGACCAACCAGTTGTCTATCACCTGCGTCTGCCCAGCATAACGGTGATCGACACTTGCGTCCGTAGAGAGCCTCGAATGGTGCAGCTGTAACACCCGTCTTGCTTTTATACGAATTTAATGTAAACACACATGATTTTACATAAAAGGGGTACCTTACTTCAAACTTAGTACAAAAATTAAGTTTTAAAGTAATTATATTCTAGATGATTACTTAACTAGTTCCAAGATTCAAAACATGATTAGCAAATTGTTTACAATATAAACATTGTCTAAAACGAAGTTAATCTAATGCGGAAGCTTCAAAAGATTGTGTTCGGTTCGAGAGCATTGACTTGACCATCATCCACGTACTTGCAATACCTAAAAGCTGGAGATTTTGACAAATATTAGTATTAGAGTTCTTAGAAAATTTGCATAATCGAAACTACGCTAAAAAACAGATTCGATTAACTAAGATATGCAAAGTTTAACAAAAATATTTGGGCTCTACCGTAACTTACGGTAGCTACCGTAAGTTACGGTAGTCACTGGGTGACACTAGTCTGCCGTAAGGCAGTAGAGAACTACCATAACACTTTGTCCTGTACCGTAAGTTACAGTAGTTACCGTAACTTACGGTAGCTTCTGTAACTTTGTTGTTTTGACCCATTTATTCATTTCACCCAAACTCATGTGAACGGGATATCACTTCTAAATAAGGAGATCCAAATCATGGGTTCCATATTTTCAACACCCACGCTCCCATCACTGGTTCGAGTATTTAGTAAACTACTACCCATCACTCGGGTTCTAAATCTACGAATAAGGTGCTACCATTACTCAGTTTGTACCTTCTCTTAATGACCCATTAGTTTGCCCTTAGGAAGTTGATCATTTAAGCAAACCAAGCTACCAAAATCCCGTATTTTAATATACTTATGATTAACAATAACAAAGGCCAAGTGACCATATTAACGAAGCGTGTAGCCACGTACTAATTGATTATTCGACCCCTTTGGCTCATCTATGGAATCCACCATTATAATGACTACCAAACGACTTTTAACCGATTCTTAACCTATTATTTTACAACCATTATTTTACAACGCAATCATACATATTCTAGCATCAAATTACTTAATGTAACAAATCAAGTTACGTACCTTTAGTGCACGCCCTTCAAACGCAAATCACCACCGACTTGTCCACTCGACGCTCCGGTATCTTTTCCTATAGAGTTCAATCATGACGCGTTTAGAACTCTTTTCAATCACATATCACATAATTTGCCAAAACGTCACAATTATGCGTTTTAACTTTAAAATTTCAGTTTCGAGCCTTCTTTGAGGCATTTTTACAAACACTTAAAGGGCAGGATTTTTATATCTTTTATATTCAAGTTCATGGCTTGTCGCTTAGCCTAAATTAACATCAATCAAGCTATCACATATAGAATCAAACATCAATTTTTTTTAGAAATCAGTTTCTACGAATCAATCTACACTAGAATAACCTTCTAAACCCTAGTGTTCATCAACTTCTCTCAAAACCCGTGAATCACCTTCGATGTGTTCATGAGATTTTCAGAGATTAGACATGATTTCACTTATAGTTGTCTAGGGTTTACTCCTAGACACTATATCATCCTTAATCTATTCATTTAACCAACATGCATCAACATATTTCAATTTCTCTAGAATCATGAGAATTTCAAGTAGAGATTTCTTATCAAATTTTACATACCTTATGACCCCCTTGTAATGGAGATCACTAATCTTAGCTCGGATTTCGATTTGGATCAGATTTGAACCTTCAATTTATGAGTTTTGTGATGAACTAGGGCTTTGGGGGAGCTTGGGGTCGCCCCTGCTTCTGATTGATCTCAACAACACACAGGCAAGTGTGTTGTGAGTTTTAATTTTTTTTGTTTTATTAATAATAGTTTTCATTTAGACACTTTTGGTCCCTCATCTTTCGTTCGTTATTTGTTATAACTCTTTAACTACTCATAACTCAACATCTAACTAGGTTAATGTCATTCCTAGTTAGTTTATTTTTCTTATTTATTCACTAACATGATTGTATTATAAAAATTTATATTTTCGGGGTGTTACAAGTCCACCCCCCTTAAAAGGGTTTCGTCCCTGAAACCAGAGTACATACCGAATAGTGTAGGGTAGAGCGTCGTATCTCTTCTTCGGACTCCCATGTAGTGTCCGAACCTTTTCTATGCTCCCATTTGATCTTAACTTGATCAATTCTCTTATTTCACAAGTGCTTAACCTTCCGATCTAGGATCTCTAATGGCCTTACCGCATAATTCAGGCTATTATCCACCTCAATATCATCGTAAGGGATATAAGCTGTTTCCTCCGCTAAACATTTTTGCAACTGAGACACGTGGAACGTGCCATGTATTCCACTCAACTCTTCCGGTAGCTCGAGGCGATAAGCCACCTTGCCAACCCGTTCGATGATTTTAAATGGCCCGATAAACCTCGGGCTTAGTTTCCCCCTTTTTCTGAATCTGATAACGCCCTTCCATGGGGAAACCTTTAACATAACCATGTCTCCTATCTGAAATTCAATCGGTCTTCGTCTTTTGTCGGCATAAGACTTTTTCCTATCTTGGGCTGCCTTCAAATGGGCTCGTACCACTTCAGTTTTCTCATTAGTGGCTTGGACAATATCTTTATGGGCCAGTTCGCGTGGTCCCACTTCACCCCAACACACTGGGGTTCTGCATTTCCTACCATATAGCATTTCGTAAGGCGCCATGCCGATGCTCGCATGGTAACTATTATTATACGAGAATTTGGCCAAGGGTAGATAAACATCCCAACTTCCGCCGAAATCAATAATACATGCCCGTAACATATCCTCGAGCGTCTGTATTGTTCTTTCACTCTGCCCATCCGATTGGGGATGGTAGGCGGTGCTAATGAAAAGTTTCATTCCCATTTGTTCTTGAAAATCTCGCCAAAAGTTTGAAGTAAACCGGGTATCTCTATCCGACACAATAGATACCGGTACTCCGTGACGTGCCACTATTTCGTTTGTATATACCTCGGACATCTTTTCCGAAGTATATGTCTCTCGTATAGGAATAAAATGAACACTCTTTGTTAGTTTATCTACAATCACCCATATAGCATCAAATCCCCGAATCGTTTTAGGTAGTTTGGTCAATAGGTCCATAGTGATATGTTCCCATTTCCAAACCGGGATCTCCAAAGGTTGCAGTTTTCCATATGGTTTCTGGTGTTCCGCTTTGACTTGTAGACAAGTCAAGCACTTCTCCACGTATTTTACTAGATCCCTCTTCATTCCAGGCCACCAATAATTTTGTTTTAGATCGTTGTACATCTTGGTCGCACCCAGATGAATAGAATATCGGGATTTATGGGCTTCATCGAGTAGAAGCGTCTTAACCCCACAAGAATTTGGAACCCATACTCTCCCGAATCGGGTCTTCAACCCGTTCTTTTCATCCATCAAATATTTCAACTGGCCGATTATTCTTTCCTTCCAGTTCTCTTCTTTTACTGCTTCTACTTGCGCTTCTCAGATACGTTCAAGTATACCCGAGGTCACCACAAGCTGCATCGACCTTACTCGTATTGGGACATAGTCCGCTTTTCTGCTCTGAGCATCCGCCACCACATTTGCCTTTCCGGGGTGATAGTGTATTTCACAGTCAAAATCCTTCACCGTTTCTAACCATCGTCTCTGGCGCATATTTAACTCCTTCTGATCGAAGAAGTATTTTAAGCTCTTGTGATCGGTGAATATGGTGCACTTTACCCCATACAAATAGTGCCTCCATATTTTTAACGCAAACACCACCGCAGCTAATTCGAGATCATGCGTGGGATATTTCTTTTCATGTACCTTCAATTGCCTCGAGGCATAAGCTATAACTTTGCCCCGTTGCATCAGAACGCATCCGAGCCCCGATAGTGAAGCATTCGAATAAACCACCAAATCTTCGACTCCATCCGGTAATGTTAATACCGGAGCTTGAGTTAACTTCTCTTTTAGCGTTTGAAATGCTCTTTCTTGTTCGACACCCCAAATGAACTTCTTCTCCTTTCGGGTTAACTTAGTTAGTGGCGACGCAATCTTGGAGAAATCTTAAATGAATCTCCTATAGTATCCCGCAAGCCCTAAGAAACTTCTAATATCCGAAGGATTCTTCGGAGGACTCCATTTTGACACGGCCTCTATTTTTGAAGGATCTACTAATATTCCATCGGCGCTTATGATGTGGCCGAGGAATTGCACCTCTCGCAACCAGAAGGCGCATTTCGAGAATTTCGGATACAACTTTTCTTGCCTGAGTGTCTCTAGCACCTCTTGTAAGTGGCGTGCATGTTCTGGTTCATTTTTCGAGTATACCAGAATATCGTCAATAAACACAATTACCGATTTATCCAACATCGGCTTGCAAACCCGGTTCATGAGGTCCATAAAAGCCGCGGGTGCATTTGTCAGTCCGAATGACATCACGAGGAACTCGTAATGTCCGTATCTCGTGCGGAAAGCCGTCTTTGGTACATCCTCCTCCCTGACTCTTAGTTGGTGATACCCAGATCTAAGGTCAATTTTTGAAAACCAGTTCGCACCTTGTAATTGGTCGAATAGATCGTCTATTCTCGGAAGCTGGTATCGATTCTTTACCGTCAGTTTATTCAACTCCCGGTAATCGATACACATGCGTAGGCTTCCGTCCTTCTTTTTCACGAATAGCACGGGCGCGCCCCAAGGAGACACACTCGGCCTTATGAATCCTTTATCAAGCAAGTCTTGAATTTGCGACATTAATTCTTGTAATTCCGACGGTGCGAGTCGGTATTGTGCTTTTGCTACGGGTTTCGCGCCCGGAACTAATTCAATTCTGAACTCTACCTCCCGCTCGGGCGGCATTCCCGATAAATCATCCGGAAATACATCTTCAAAGTCACGTACTACGGGTACGTCTCCAATCTTCGGTAATTCTTTCTCGGGCTCGTTTGCGTATATCATAAATGCTTTACATCCATGCCTCATGAGCTTGTGAGCTTTTATCATCGAGCATATTATAGGATTGCCTCCTTTTTCGCCATAGATTGTGACGTTTTTCTGCTCGGAGATGTTAGCTTTATCTCCTTACGGAAACACACGACCTTTGCATGGTGTCGAGATAGCCAATCCATTCCTACAACCACTTGAAATTCCCCCATTGACATCGGGATTAGGTCTATCAAGTATTCTTCATCATCGATGCTTAATTTGCAGCTTTGACAGACATCACATACTATGAAACTTTTGTTATCTCCTATTTCAACCTCTAAAGGCATAGGCAATTTTGTCAACACAAATGAAGGATGTCGAATAAATCCATGTGAAATAAAGGATTTATTCGCACCCGTATCAAATAATACACGTGCGGGGATCGAGTTTATTGCGAATATACCTGAGACTACATCGGGTTCTGTCTTTGCTTCAACTGCTGTAAGTTGGAAGGACCTAGCTTTCGCCTTTGGAGCTTCCGTTGGAGATTCTTTAGTGTCTCTCTTTCCAACCAATTCTGGGCATTCAGACTTTTTGTGGCCGGGCTGATAACATTTATAGCAAACGGAAACCTTTCCGGGACATAACGATGCGGTGTGTCCCGTCTTCCCACATACCGGACACGGCTTGTCTTTGAAGCGGCACTCACCCTTGTGCCCCTTTCCACACACCTTGCAACTTGGCGACCCGCCTTTAGCATCCACTTTCTTTCCCGATTCCACAGTTCGAGCTTTCTTTGTAGGGCTTGGATTCACATCTTGTGCCCTTTGTTCACCCCTTTCAACTTGTTTCTTCAATTCAATTTCCCGTTCCCGAGCAACGTTTATGATCTCGGTAAGGGTCTCGTATTTTGAAGGAGTCATAAACTCCGTATACTCGGCGCTCAATATGTTATAGTAGTAGTAGTATATCTTCTGTTCTTCATTCGTCACCAATTCATTGCAAAATTTCATCTTATCCATAAACGTCGTCGTGATCTTGTCTATGGTCTCGCCCTTGTGTCTAAGTTGCATGAACTCTTCCTTGATTCTATTAATGACCACCTTGGGACTATGATGTTTAAGAAATGGCGTTTTAAACTCCTCCCATGTCATGGCCCTCGCCGCTTCGGCTCCTATTTCCTTCTTTCTATTGTCCCACCAATCTTTGACTTGACCCCTCAACTGACCCGTTCCGTAAGCAACAAAGTCACTTTCATCACAATGGGTCCTTTCAAACACTCCTTCAACATCGCTTAACCATCTCTGGCATATTATCGGGTCAACCTCCCCATTGTATATTGGCGGTTTACACGCCATAAACTCTTTGTACGAACATCCCTTACGTTCTCCCGATTTCTCTTTCATAAGGTTAACACTATCTTCCAACCTTTTGACTCGTTCTTCGACAAGTGACAACACCGTGTTTTGAATTTTGTCTATAAACCCGGATAGACTACCTTCAATTGCCTTCCCCATTTCTTCGGCAATTATCTCTTTCATTTGTTCGGTGCTTGTCGGCACCGGATCATTATCGTTTCCTTTCGACATATTGAAACTGAAATGTTTACATTAAACGTTAAACATTTCATTTGTAACATAGCTTTATTTGCTTTGGTTTAGCCAAGTTCATAACTTGCTTTAACCGTTCACCTTTAGTGCACTTTCCGGGTTTGAGTGCGTTAATACGCTCTTCCCATGCACATTGATTTACATCTTGTTTCTCACATAAAATATAATCTACTAACATAAATAATTAATTCTTACCGGACGATCAATCAAGCTTGAACCGAACACTTTGTTGACAACCTTAAGCTCTGATTACCAACTTGTAACACCCGTCTTGCTTTTATATGAATTTAATGTAAACACACATAATTTTACATAAAAGGGGTACCTTACTTCAAACTTAGTACAAAATTTAAGTTTCAAAGTAATTATATTCTAGATGATTACTTAACTAGTTCCAAGATTCAAAACATGATTAGCAAATTGTTTACAATATAAACATTATCTAAAACGAAGTTAATCTAATGCGGAAGCTTCAAAAGATTGTGTTCGGTTCGAGAGCATTGACTTGACCATCATCCACGTACTTGCAATACCTAAAAGCTGGAGATTTTGACAAATATTAGTATTAGAGTTCTTAGAAAATTTGCATAATCGAAACTACGCTCAAAAACAGATTCGATTAACTAAGATATGCAAAGTTTAACAAAAATATATGGGCTCTACCGTAACTTACGGTAGGTACCGTAAGTTACGGTAGTCGCTGGGTGACACTAGTCTGCCGTAAGGCAGTAGAGAACTATCGTAACACTTTGTCCTCTACCGTAAGTTACGGTAGCTTCTGTAACTTTGTTGTTTTGACCCATTTATTCATTTCACCCAAACTCATGTGAACAGGATATCACTTCTAAATAAGGAGATCCAAATCATGGGTTCCATATTTTCAACACCCACACTCCCATCACCGGTTCGAGTATTTAGTAAACCACTACCCATCACTCGGGTTTGAAATCTACGAATAAGGTGCTACCATTACTCGGTTTGTACCTTCTCTTAATGACCCATTAGTTTGCCCTTAGGAAGTTGATCATTCAAGCAAACCAAGCTACCAAAATCCCGTATTTTAATATACTTATGATTAACAATAACAAAGACCAAGTGACCATATTAACGAAGCGTGTAGCCACGTACTAATTGATTATTGGACCCGTTTGGCTCTTCTATGGAATCCACCATTATAATGACTACCAAACGACTTTTAACCGATTCTTAACCTATTAATCCAAGTAACGAACATTGTCGCATCAATCAACACAACCATTATTTTACAACGCAATCATACATATTCTAGCATCAAATTACTTAATGTAACAAATCAAGTTACGTACCTTTAGTGCACGCCATTCAAACGCAAATCACCACCAACTTGTCCACTCGACGCTCCGGTATCTTTTCCTATAGAGTTCAATCATGATGCGTTTAGAACTCTTTTCAATCACATATCACACAATTTGCCAAAACTGTGACAACTGTGTTCTGTAGTCGTGGTTCAATATAAAACAATGTTGATTATTAATAAAACAATGTGCTTTGGTGTTATTATATGTGTTTTTGTGCTATTATATGTGTATTTGTGTTTGGTGATTTTGCAATTTAATTAGATTCCAATTTCAAGCTCTAAATCGCTTTCTGGAAGGTTATACGCGCACTGATGCGTTAATATAACCAGTTTAATGCAACAAACACTCCAGAATAGTGAAATAGGCTTAACATACCTTAAATAACCTCCACATAACTTAGAAATAAGTTTTGGATGGTTTGGTGTGTTGAAATCAAGTTTGTTCGATCGTAGGGACTATTTGTGTCAAACTGTGAAACTATACCGATTTGTATAGTAACGAATATTCTGGAACTTGATCAAAAGTTAAACATACCCTAAATAACCTTTACATAGCTTTGAAATAGGCTTTGAGGGGTTCGGTATGCTAAAATAAACTTTATTGATCAATAGGGACTAAAAGCGTCAAAAAGTGCACAAGTTTGCATTTTTGCGCATATCTTACGTTCTGAATATATCCGGACATACAAAAAATTATGTAAGCATTAAAATATTTTATTTTAGTGTTTGGCATGATAAAATTCCATTCGTCGCTTAATTTGGATCGTTTTTGCGTTCGTTATGACTTCCGTCGTAATTAAGCGAATAACACAACCGTACGACCAAACGAACCGACATCCGAGATACTTTTGAGCATGTTTTGAGTTCCCTATACTTTAAATTTATTTTAGAGCCTTAAAATGGGGTTAACGGGGCTTAAAAGTGCAAAAAAAATCAAGTTTTACAAGTGTAGGGACCATTTTTGAAATTTCTGACCAGATTCAATGAACCTAGTCAATTTTGAAGTGTTTATGGTTTTAACCCATGGTTTTGCAAAACCATGGGCTGGTATTCAATGAACCTAGTCCATTATTAGGGGCTCCCATGGTTTTAGAAAACCATGGGCACACATGTAAGGTCCAGATCAAAGATCAGTTTTCGATGAACGATCTTAACGGTTCTTGAATTCCTATAAATACCCACCTTCATTTCCTTGCAAACTCACACTTGAATCTGATTTTGGCTCTCTAAGTTGAAGTTTATGCTTCATACCTGAGAGTAAATCGGATCAAGAGCTTGCGGGGACCTTCTGTAAGTATTCTTTCGTTCTTTTCGTTCGTTTTTATCGTTAAAGTCAAACTGCGTTTGACTTTCTGCTTTGACCAGTTTATGGTCAATGCAAAGTTCGTTTAAACTTCATAACGTGAGCGTAATCATGATGGTTATAGTCCCTAGTGACTATACCTACTGATTACCACGTTATCTAGGCTCTGTGACGAGTCATAGTTTCGGCCAGAATACGTGTTCTCGCGTATTTTGTAACCAAACTACTTTTAAGTATCAAAACCGTTTGTTTTGATATCAAAACCTGTTTTCTAACTTAACTAAACATGTTCTAGCATGTTTAGCTCGTCACTTTTTAGATCAGTGCTTGTGTAGAGTCGTAAGTCAAGCGGACTAAACACCCGCTTAGACTTTCGAACACGACCCGTTTGGTCGATCATTAGGATCCGACCAAATATGTTTAGTGACTATAGTAGTATAGGGAATAACCTTCCGAGGTTATACCTTATGGTCACGACGTTTAGTTAGTTGTGTGATAGGTAGTTTATATGCCTTAGGTAAATTACCAAAATACCCTTTTTACGCCAAAATTCATTTTAAACATATGTAACATAACATTTAACATCTAAACTGATTTGGCAACAATATTAGACATGTTAAGGCATATTTTACTTGTCATAGGACTAGTTAGGCGGTCTGAACGCGTTTTACGCGAACGACGCGTTAAAGTAGCATAAGCTACCTAAACGAGGCGTAATGGGTCGTAAGCACTTAGGTTAGGTTTCATGTTAGTATGTAGGCTTTGTTAAACCATATTACATAAGTTCCCACACTCATTTGGTTTACGAACCCTCATTCCATCAGATCCTCCGATTTAGGTCCGGTTTATTAACATAGTTACCTATATTAGGTACCGTTTGATTTCCGTGATCTCTAGCATTGTTTGGTTGTTACTCAAGGACTACTAAGCAATCTCAAGTGAGTATATAGACCCCTCTTTTACTGTTTTTCAAACGTTTTGGGGTGAAACACATGTGCCTACTTGTTACTTTCATGCTTTCCTGTTTTCACATCATATACTTGCTATGTTCATTAGTACATTTATAGTACATGATTTACATTACATTGTTTTGCTATGTATGTTGACTGAGCATACTTAGTACATTATTTTACTTTACATTTCTGCTATGTATGTTGACTGAGCATGCTAGCACATTAATTTACATGACTTTTCTGCTTTGTATGTTAACTTAGCATACTTAGCACATTGTTTTCATATAACATGTGAACATTTGGTTTGTACAAACAGGACTTATATACGTTCATTAAAATTAGCTACGCCGCTCGGTATAGGACTTGACAAATCCCGTTCCTGACATCCTGGGTTTGTTTGGATGTAAGGAATGACTGAATCCGAAAACATTTCTTTTGATAACCTTGACTTAGGGTTATCCGTCTGTCTCAAGGCTTGAATGTATGCGTTAACTTACCACATAAGTGTTTGTATCAATAAAACATGCATTTACTTTGCAAAACATAACTTTTTGATATATTCAAAATACCTTGTTTTGTACATTTTTACATTTGGTTTATGTAACAACACATTACTTACCATGCATAACGATTGTTGCACATTACTTAACTACATTTGGACTTTTAACATTTGACATGGTTTATACAAGGACTTTTTGACAATTGGTTTAAACATAGACTTTATACATTGGTGGTTTGTTTAAGTGACTTAAGTAACGAGATGTGAGTAGTATGATACAAACATGGTGGATACGCCGCTGGTACTTCCTATATATAAGTGTTTGTATTATATTACATATCATAGCGTTATTTAAATCATTCATTTTGGACTTATACATTTTACACAAGTAACATGCTTTTCACAAGACTTTGGTTTACAAAACAGTTTACTTTATACAATTCATTTTACTTGGTTATTCATTTAACCTTACATTGTTCTTTTATTTACACATATCATCTGATCTTATCGCTTTTTTTTAAATGATTTACAAAACATAACAATTTACAAGGTTCACGACTAAATTTTATTAAACATTTTCTTAAACTTAAGTCATGAATCCTATTCTCACAAACCTATGTATCTCACAGGCATTTTTATGCTGACGTACCTATTTTCGCATGTGTTTTCAGGAGCTTTTGCATAGGATGATCGAGACACACTTAGGCGGACCTGTGCCTTAGTGACTTAAAACAAAGCAAGAACTAGTTAAATTTATGTTATGTACTCTTTGTTTCTTGTTTAAGACAATGTAACTCTCTTGTTTGATAAATAAAACGTAACTTTATTTTCCATGGTTGTGAAACAATTAATTCTGTTACAACACTCCCCGACGTTTCCGCCACGTCTTGTTGTTTTACGTGGTCGGGGTGTGACAAAAACGTCACAATTATGCGTTTTAACTTTAAAAATTCAGTTTCGAGCCTTCTTTGAGGCATTTTTACAAACACTTAAAGGGCAGGATTTTTATATCTTTTATATTCAAGTTCATGGCTTGTCGCTTAGCCTAAATTAACATCAATCAAGCTATCACATATAGAATCAAACATCAACTTTTTTTTTAGAAATCAGTTTCTACGAATCAATCTACACTAGAATAACCTTCTAAACCCTAGTGTTCATCAACTTCTCACAAAACCCATGAATCATCTTCAATGTGTTCATGAGATTTTCAGAGATTAGACATGATTTCACTTATAGTTGTCTAGGGTTTACTCCTAGACACTATATCATCCTTAATCTATTCATTTAACCAACATGCATCAACAAATTTCAATTTCTCTAGAATCATGAGAATTTCAAGTAGAGATTTCTTATTAAATTTTACATACCTTATGACCCCCTTGTAATGGAGATCACTAATCTTAGCTCGGATTTCGATTTGGATCAGATTTGAACCTTTAATTTATGAGTTTTGTGATGAACTAGGGCTTTGGGGGAGCTTGGGGTCGCCCCTGCTTCTGATCGATCTCAACAACACACAGGCAAGTGTGTTGTGAGTTTTAATTTTTTTTTGTTTTATTAATAATAGTTTTCATTTAGACACTTTTGGTCCCTCATCTTTCGTTCATTATTTGTTATAACTATTTAACTACTCATAACTCAACATCTAACTAGGTTAATGTCATTCCTAGTTAGTTTATTTTTCTTATTTATTCACTAACATTATTGTATTATAAAAATTTATATTTTCGGGGTGTTACAAGTCCACTCCCCTTAAAAGGGTTTCGTCCCCGAAACCAGAGTACATACCGAATAGTGTAGGGTAGAGACGTCGCATCTCTTCTTCGGACTCCCATGTAGTGTCCGAACCTTTTCTATGCTCCCATTTGATCTTAACTTGATCAATTCTCTTATTTCGCAAGTGCTTAACCTTCCGATCTAGGATCTCTAATGGCCTTACCGCATAATTCAGGCTATTATCCACCTCAATATCATCGTAAGGGATATAAGCTGTTTCCTCCGCTAAACATTTTCGCAACTGAGACACGTGGAACGTGCCATGTATTCCACTCAACTCTTACGGTAGCTCGAGGCGATAAGCCACCTTGCCAACCCGTTCGATGATTTTAAATGGCCCGACAAACCTCGGGCTTAGTTTCCCCCTTTTTTCTGAATCTGATAACGCCCTTCCATGGGAAAACCTTTAACATAACCATGTCGCCTATCTGAAATTCAATCGGTCTTCGTCTTTTGTCGGCATAAGACTTTTGCCTATCTTGGGATGCCTTCAAATGGGCTCGTACCACTTCAATTTTATCATTAGTGGCTTGGACAATATCTTTATCGGCCAGTTAGCGTGGTCCCACTTCACCCCAACACACCGGGGTTCTGCATTTCCTACCATATAGCATTTCGTAAGGCGCCATGCCGATGCTCGCATGGTAACTATTATTATACGAGAATTCGGCCAAGGGTAGATAAACATCCCAACTTCCGCCGAAATCAATAATACATCCCCGTAACATATCCTCGAGCGTCTGTATTGTTCTTTCACTCTGCCCATCCATTTGGGGATGGTAGGCGGTGCTAATGAAAAGTTTCATTCCCATTTGTTCTTGAAAATCTCGCCAAAAGTTTGAAGTAAACCGGGTATCTCTATCCGACACAATAGATACCGGTACTCCGTGACGTGCCACTATTTCGTTTGTATATACCTCGGACATCTTTTCCGAAGTATATGTCTCTCGTATAGGAATAAAATGAGCACTCTTTGTTAGTCTATCTACAATCACCCATATAGCGTCAAATCCCCGAATCGTTTTAGGTAGTTTGGTCAATAGGTCCATAGTGATATGTTCCCATTTCCAAACCGGGATCTCCAAAGGTTGCAGTTTTCCATATGGTTTCTGGTGTTCCGCTTTGACTTGTAGACAAGTCAAGCACTTCTCCACGTATTTTACTACATCCCTCTTCATTCCGGGCCACCAATAATTTTGTTTTAGATCGTTGTACATCTTGGTCGCACCCGGATGAATAGAATATCGGGATTTATGAGCTTCATTGAGTAGAAGCGTCTTAACCCCACAAGAATTTGGAACCCATACTCTCTCGGATCGGGTCTTCAACCCGTTCTTTTCATCCATCAAATCTTTCAACTGGCCGATTATTCTTTCCTTCTTCCAGTTCTCTTCTTTTACTGCTTCTACTTGCGCTTCTCGGATACGTTCAAGTATACCCGAGGTCACCACAAGATTTTCCTTTCCTGGATGATATTTGATTTCGTAATCATAATCATTTAACAACTCAACCCATCGTCGCTGTCTCATATTAAGCTCTTTCTGATCGAATATGTGCTGCAGGCTCTTGTGATCTGTATACCATAAAGGTAATGCCGCCAAATCTTTAAGGCAAACACCACTGCACCTAACTCCAAATCATGTGTGGTGTAGTTCTTCTCATGAACCTTTAACTGGCGCGAAGCATAAGCGATAACCTTTTGTCGCTGCAATAGCACACAGCCCAATCCCTGACGCGAGGCGTCACAGTAGACCACGAAGTCATCGGTGCCTTCGGGTAGGGATAAAATAGGTGCATCGCAAAGCTTATTCTTGAGCAGCTGAAAAGCTTCCTCTTGTTTACCTCCCCATTCATACTTCTTATCCTTTTTTAGTAAGGGAGGTTGGCGTCTTCGGAGTTTCCCAATTCTTTATCGCCTCGATCTTGGTGGGATCCACATGAATTCCATCCTCGTTTACCACGTGACCAAGGAACTGTACCTCACGCAACCAAAACTCACACTTCGAAAACTTAGCATAGAGCTTCTCCTTCTTAAGCAGCTCTAAGATGGCTCTTAGGTGTTGCTCATGCTCTTCTTTTGTCCTTGAATAGATCAAAATATCGTCGATAAATACAATCATGAATTTATCGAGATATGGCTTGCAAACTCGGTTCATCAAATCCATAAATACTGCCGACGCATTTGTCAGACCAAACAGCAGTACTAGAAACTCGTAATGTCCATAACGAGTTCTGAAGGCAGTCTTTGGTATACTCTCTTCTTGAATCCGCAGCTGGTGATAACCTGATCGAAGATCGATCTTGGAGTAGTAACTCGAACCTTGAAGTTGATCGAATAAATCATCAATCCTCGGCAAAGGATACCGATTATTGATGGTTAACTTATTTAGCTCTCGGTAGTCAATGCACATGCGAAAACTGCCGTCCTTCTTCTTGACAAATAGTACTGGAGCTCCCCAAGGCAAGAAGCTTGGTCTAATGAATCCCTTGTCCAGAAGCTCCTGGAGCTGAGTCGACAACTCTTGCATCTCTGAAGGCGCAAGTCGATAAGGTGCCTTGGCGACAGGTGCGACGCCCGGAACCAAGTCAATGTGGAATTCGACTTGTTTTTGGGGCGGTAATCCTGGTAAGTCTTCGGGGAAGACTTCGGGATATTCCCTTACCACAGGGATATCTCCCAACTTCGGTTCTTCGGCTTCCTTATCAACAACGTGAGCCAAGAAGGCAACACATCCTTTTCGCATAAACTTCCGTGCCTTCAAGCAACTGATAATCCTTAGAGGCGTATCATGCTTTTCTCTGTGTACCATAATCGTCTCTTCATTCGCCATCGGGATACGGATAATCTTCTCATGGTATACGATCTCAGCTCGATTGCTTGACAACCAATCCCTTCCAACTACCACGTCAAAGCTTCCCAACTCAACTGGTAGAAGATCAAGCGTAAACTCACGCTCTCCAAGCTCTATCACACAGCCTCTAATCACTTCACTAGCTTCCACTAGATTCCCATTAGCTAGTTCTATCGAGTACGGGATATCTAACTTACTTGCAACTAACCCAAGTATATTCTTAAACTCTAGGGATACGAAACTATAGTCGGCACCAGTATCAAAAAGCACAGATGCAAAATGTTGATTGATAGGGAACGTACCAGTAACTACGTTCGGATCTTGTCGGGCTTCCCTAGCTCCAATGTTGAAAACTCTTCCCTGGGCTTGGTTGTACTTCGGGCAATCGCGCTTGAAATGCCCTACATCACCACATCCAAAACAACCTTGCCCGTAACCCTTTCCATTTCCATTTCCGCCCTGGTTGTTGTTTCCGCCACGGTTTCCGTTACGAGCTTGATTCCCATTTCCGTTGCGGTTTCCATTACCACCCTGGTTACTTCTATTCCCATAATCGTTTCCACCACGGTTACCATTTCCGTTACCATTTCCATTCCCTCTTTGACCGCCATTCCCACGACCATTACCAGCCCAGCACGTTTCCTTCGAATGACCATTCTTTCCACAGGTTTCACATTTCCTATACCTACACTGGCCGGCATTATGGAACTGACATACATCACATTTGGACAGGGTGCCCATGTATCCTTTCCCTTTGTTCTCAGCAGTAGCAGCACCAGTCCTGACCTCGGCTAGTGGGTTAGCATCTCTCCGCTTATTAGTACCGATGTTGTTTCCGTGGGTACCCTCCTTGAAATTCGAGAACTTCCTCTTGTTCTCTCCTGACGACTCGACGTGGGTCTCCTTCTTCTTTTGCTCAGAGATTGAAAACTTACCCAATCTAACAGCTTCTTCAGTCAATGCCACGCTCAAATCGATGGCTTCAGTGATCGTTGGAGGCTTCGAAGTAGTCACCATGCTCAGTATTTGGGGTGCCAATCCCCAAATGAAACGTTCAACTCTCTTGAACTCTGGTTCTACCATGTAAGGGACAACACGAGACAGATCATGGAATCTCTGCACGTACTCTGCTATCTTAGAACCTTCCATCTTTAGATTCCAAAACTCGGTTTCCAACTTTTGAATCTCAGCCCTTGAACAGTACTTCTTGCACATCAGCTCTTTCATCTCATCCCACGTCATAGCATACGCTGCAGCCTCACCTAGAGTCTGAACCTGAAGGTTCCACCATGACAGAGCTCCATCGAGGAATAGTCCAGAAATGTAAGTGACTTGGTGCTCTGGCGCACACTTGCTCATTCGCAGCATAGAATCTGTCTTTTCAGTCCATCTTACAAATGCTACGGCACCTCAAGTACTGTCAAAGTTCAGAGGCTTGCAGTCAAGGAACTGCTTGTAAGTACAGCCTGTACCAGCAACATCATTCACAGAAAGTATTAGCAAATGCACATGGAAATGTCCAAACGTATTGTAATGTGTCTTAAGTGACTTAAACATTACCGTGAGGTGGGTTATTTTGTAAGGTACCTCCGCTGTGTTCAGAGTGTAGGGCCTCATGTTGTGCGATTGCCTGTGAAATCCATTCATGCAGTTCTGCCTCTGTTGTGGGCAACTGAGTGTTCCTTTGAGGAGGCATCTTCTATAAGAAGATTGTATAGGTCAGGTCTTATTAAAGACACAAGCACATAAGCATCTACTTAACGAATAAGACCTAGGGGGTGTATGTACATATGTATATAGGAAATCATCATAACAACCAATCATATATCATCATAAACATAACACAACAACGTATTTAATGAGAACATGATGATGTGTGTAAAATGCAACATATAAATTACATCAAATGAGGCATAAAACTAACCCTTTTTTAGTACTAATGTTGGAAAAAGTGTGTTTTTGTCTTCCTTTTGTATTTTCAGGGTTAAAAGAGCTTAAATAAACAAAAGAAGCAAAAATACAGCTAAATCTAACATAAATACAAGAAAAGGGATAAACGTGGCATGCCCGACCCCTCGACAGCATCTTCCCAAGCAAAAACAAGAGATCAGAAGGCTGAACACGCCCCGTGCCCAACAGACACGGGGGGCGTGCCCAAGTGTCTGCAGAAAAGACAAAGTTGTAAAAGCTTCTATTTCCCAACACGGGGGCGTGCCCAGCGGACACGGGGTCGTGGTCAACACTAAGATTCGTAGAATCCAAGCAAATCTTGATAGTACAGATACACTTCTGCACACAGGGCCGTGCCCAGCGGACACGGGGGTGTGGTCAACAAATACAGACAAACTGCATTTAATGAAGAAAGAGAAGATGGATGGACACGGGGCCGTGTCCGGGCTTCTGTGCAGGCTATAAATAGAGGTGCTTGGTTCACTTTAAAGGCATCCCTTGGCAAACCACCTCTCTCACACTTCACCCACCCTCCACCACCATCACAACCCACATCCACCACCATCATCCATCATCCATCATAGAGTATGTGTAGTAGTCTCGGGATCCAAGATTGATAGTAAGAGTTCTTGACAATCAAAGGCCATGTTTGCCTAAGTCTCTTACATCACTTGGTGAAGACAAGCATTTAGTATAATACTTTTGTCTTTTAATCTTTTCGCACTTTTTATTTGGTTTTGTATTAATGACATTAATAACTAGTTTCTTATGTTGAAGGTGAAACTTCCTTATCATTTTTCCGTGGTGTCTTGGCGTTATTTTACTGTTTATATAAAATAAAAGATTTACACCATTCATATCTCAACGGTCTATATAGAGATATGTTGGCTACCTGGTCGGGGGTTAAGGGAATGGTTTGGTAAGGTTCTTGCCTTGTTCAGTGTATAGATCCTGCAAGGACCTGGGTCAAGCTTACTAGGACCTCCTTCAATACCCACTGGTATTGGATGGCGGGGGTGCGAATGGCTTGACCCCCTCAGGCAACGCAAATGGCTGAAAGTCGTCGTCGTCGTCTGATAGCATATATGGGTCACTCTCAGTATCGGATGTAAAGATCTCTGGCTCTGGGGCGATCTCGCCGTCAGAAACAATAGCCATGGGGTCATTGTCATCGGACAATCCACTCTCGGGTGAAGACATGGTGTCTGTAACATGACAATCACAACATATGCACATTAACCACTAACATTAAGTATGCAAGCAAAGTCAATGTATCATGAAATCATGTATCCTCGTGATTCCTCAAGAACCCTTTCTATCCTTCCTAGTCTCCCAGACTAAACCACCCAGTCTCCCAGACTAAACCACCAAAGTAATCATGCATTGTGTTTCTTGTCTTTCCATTTGTAAAAATGTTTATTCCCTGGATCTGGGCATTTTGTGTATGCAATGAAAACATGTTGTAAAAATATTTTCGTGAGAGCCCTAAGGATTGTAGTCTAGACTCGAGAAGGAATCCTAGTTCGCTACAGCCTGGCTCTGATACCAAACTGTCACACCCTGACTTTTACGGAAGCTTGATTATGTGTGACTTGCTTAATATCATTGCATTCAACCATAACAAACAACTATATGATAAAACTAAAGATGTCCATCCATTAATTTAAGTTTTCAAACATAATCACAACATTATTTAGAAATCCAACACAGACTTCAAATCCATAATACAAACCATGCAAATTGTTTTAGAGTTCCATGAGGACTCGACAAAAGACTTTAAATAAAACCAGACTTTGAAAGGTGTATCTTATCTAGGATAAGACACACTATCCAAATCCTTAGACTTCGGATGACATCTTTTATTCTCAACATTACTTGAAACTTCCAAACGCCCGCCAGATCCACATTTAATTCCCTGAAATACATGTAGTTTGAAAACATCAACAAAAGTTGAGCGAGTTCATTTGTTTGTTTGTGTGCACGAATAAACCTTTGTAATCGTTGAAAGTATGTATGTATGTTTGTAAATCCTGGTATGAAAGCAACAAGGAAAACAGATCATTAATGGTTTGCAAGGCCATCAATATGTGTGACTTGATGCAGGAAGGCTCAAACCTAGCAGACTTTGCACCGGGCTTCCGGCTGTAAGACATAGTCATCACATGGGCCAAACCCTGGTCCACATGGGCGGAGCTCGCTACACCCAAATAGATCTATCACTCATGTCCCTCGTTCCTACAACGAGGATTAATGGTCTTAAGCGTTATACCCACCACTCACATGATCTAGCAGTACCTTTCCTTAGCTAACCATACCAAATTTAAACGTTTGTAAACAGTTTGTAACATGTACTTCACCCCCGAAGTTATAAAACTGAAAACATTTAAAAGAAAGGGGGGACATGAACTCACAGTCTTGCGTTCTTCGTAATCACAGTAACTCAAAGCTCCATCGGATGTACACGACTACCTACAACGTACTACGGTTTATTAGACGAGCGGGTCGTGCCTTGACTTAGTATTAATTAGTGTCTTTGAGTTACGTTTCCTTGCGTCTTCAATATTATTCCAAGGTATATAATTATTTGTTAAAATAATTAATATTTTAACTTAAATTATATTTATTAAATTTTGGAATAATTGTTAAAACAGTATATTTTAACTTCTCACCTTTATGTATTTATACATGTATATCCTTTCCCAGGATGGGTGTATTTGTATTTGTATTTTATACTTGTATATTTTTGCCATGTATTGGTGTCGTATTCAGGAGTGTATTTATGCGTACGAGAATACGTATTTACTTGTAATCGTTAAGTATTCTTATACTAAATTTTGTACTAACTCTTTCGGAATAATATCTTTAATAAAAATTCATCAATATATATTTCCAAAATATATAATTTAAGAAATATTACTTAGAAAAATTATTTATAATTTTTCATTTGGCAAAAATAATTGTATTTTTATGTAAACTTCAAAAATAATATATTTTCAAGTCCAACTTGGAAAATATATATATAACTCTATTTTTCTCCCAAAAATAATGTATTTAATGTTTGTTTGAGAAAATATATATTTCTTCCAAAAATAATATATCTTCTATTAATCCCAAGAAAATATATTTTCATTCACCCAAAAATAATATATTTTCTTCTTGTCAAAAATATGATATAATTTTGTAATAATTGTAAAAATCATATTTTTATTCACTTGGTGTCCAAAATATTATTTGTCAAAATATACTTATGAATAAGTTTCCGGAATATTTTTGTGAGTTATATTCCTTTGTTCGATTTCACCAAGATTTTGGGTATTCTTTGTATATTTATTCCTTGAAATTTTTGTAATATTTTCGATTATAATTTTTGGTATTTTGATGAGTCATATTATTTCAAGTCCTAAAATAATATAACTAATACACATAATATACAAATAATCACACACATGGTGCCTTCTAAATATATATTTCCCTAAATACATATTTAGTCACTTTTATTTATAAAAACCAACCTCCGATATTTATAATTTTTGTAAGAAAATTTATGGCAAACTCTATGTAAAAATTCATGGTTTGAAATATACTCACAAATATTTGTTTAGAAATATTTTTCTAAGTGTTTAATTTTTAAAAAAATTTCGTCATAGTTTCCCCTTAAAATGGAAGTTTCCATACCTTGAAGGCATATTATTTTCTTTTGTAAAATCAACACAATCAACAACAATCAATAATAAACAATCTATACTTACCAATTTTTGCCAAAAACAAGCATAAACTACCACTTCATGAACTTGAAAATTTATAAAGATGTGTAGTAACTTACTAGTGTATTTAGTAAGCCTAGTTACCCTTTAAAGTGTGGTTGATTCTTTAAAAACATCATTTTTAAAGAAGTTAGTTCTTCACAACTTATAATCACATTTTCTAAAAATGTTTCTTCATGGATTTTCTTGTCACATATGTGCTTCTACACTTTGTTAACCACCAAAAATGAGGGTTATTTATTTAAGAACCAAGATTAAGTAAAACTTGTATTTTTAACTTGGTTTCTTGAAAAATCATCCTTGAAATTTTAGATCTACAAGACTTACACCTCATTTTAATCATCATTTTACAAGAAAACAATATATTCTTTCAAGTTCATGTCTTTCATAAGGATGATCTATTAATCTCTAACATTTTCATCCTCTCGTCTTGCTAGATTATGTTTTTAATCATGAACTAGCAAGATCATATGATGATCTACATCATTTTCATAAGTAAACAACAATCAACAAGTATAACAACACATAAACATCAAGATTTCTTCATGATTTAAGCTTATGTTTATGTTTCATTCTCTTGATTCTTAGTGTTCTTCAAACTTAACATTATGTATCATTCTTTAACCACTTATATAAGATGTAAAATGAAGAGATTAGTGTTCTTACCACTAGCTCAAGGCTAGGGATGATCAAGAGAAGAAAAGAGGTGGATAAAAGTAAATGGAGAAGGTCCTTGAACTTCCGAAAGCTCCTAGCTTCCTTATGCACCTTCTAACACCCTTGAGTATGTATGGAATTAGATGAAGATGATTGGATGAGGGGTGATAATGTTGTTGTTGCTCTTGGCTGTGAACAAGCAAGAGGGGAAGGAGAAGAGCTCCAAAGTTGTGAAGTTGATGAATGAGAAGTTATGTTCTAGTAGGTTATACTTATATCCATTTTCAACACATTTTCCATTGGTTTTTATGTTTATTAAAGTGAAAGCAAGATCTAATATTTAATCAAAAGAAAATCACAAGGTGGGGGCCATGTTGGGCCGTCCCATATGTGGGGGGTCTTAGGCTAGGGTTAAACTAAGTTAGATTACATAGTTAAAAATCAAGTAATCTAGTTAGGGATTTAGTTATTAGATATTTATATAGTGTGTTATGATGTTCGGGGACCATAACTAGCTTGGTAATGTTAAAACAGTGCTTCTAGTGGAAATTTGGTGTTTCGGGTAGTGTCTGGTTGTTTGGTTGGTTACCGGTTCGTTAAGGTGCTAAACTATGCAGTTTAGGGTGCTTTATGTACCCTTTTGTGACAGTTTTGATTCCCGACACTTAGGAAAGCATTCAGGACCATTTAACCACATTTCTGCATGATATTAGATTGTTCAAATGCTGAATTTGCTGATTTTCTGCAGAATTCCGCAGTTTAGGTGAGTTTTAGGCCCATTCTGTGTCTCAATACCTTGTATGTCTATGTACTGAACTCCGTCAGCATTTTTCTGATTTGTCTGATAACTGTGCTAACTACTGTGTTTCGTGCATCATTTGAGTCAATAAAGTTCTCATGCAATAATGATATGTCATTTTCAATATGTGATGCACATGTATGTATAAAGCAAAAATCAGAAAGCAATTCAAGTCATTATTTGTAATTCAGCACAGTCATTAAGCACTAATCATGGTTTAATAGTTGTACGAATACCTGGAATTTTGACAGTTGTCACACCACTCTGCATGTTATACGTGTTATTCGATGAATGCTTGTATGTTATGTTTACACAGTGATTGTTGCCTGACACCTTAGCAACGATAGTACTATAGTTTGGACTCAACACATGTCATGGACGGGGGTTGCTAAGGGTATTTCTTCACGTGTCACAGTGGTGATATGTGTTGTGCACTCTACAACTCGCAGTCACATCAGTGCATATTTCATTGTCGATAACCTACCTGCTTCGCATTACTACGTGTTACATGCTGGTTATGCGTAAATTGCTTTCGCTACTATTATACTATTAAATTTGTATGCTCACCTTTACACTATGTGTATTGACTTTTATTTTAACGTATGTGACAGGTGTTTAGGATGCTTTTGCTTGTTAGCTGCTATGGAATCAAGCTAGGAGAGTCTAGAAACAAACTAAATAAAATCTGAGTTTTCGGAATGGATATTTATCTTTGAGAACAACGTCTGTAATAACTGTTTTTATTTTATATGTTTGTGGTATGGGACATGAACCTTTAATATATTATAATTAATAGTTGTTATGGATTCTCCTTGACAATCTGTTTCGCTCAGTGCCGCGCCCCGATGTTTCCGCCATCAGTTGGGGTGTGAGATTGGTATCAGAACCATAACTATAGGGAATTAGGCAAGACTCGACCTAGTCCAGGTCGATGTCTTAGTATTGACCTAGTCTATAGTCTAAGTACCAACAGACCGACTTGTGCGACCCAGTGGGGGGTTTGTACGAGCTTGCTATTGATTATTCTCGCTCGAACTCACTGGAAACTACACTCTTGCGCGGATATCGCATACTACCACTTCACGCAAGGTCAGCTTTTCCTAAGGCTGGCAACACACACGATTTTCGAAAACACTCGCGTAATCAAGTGATTTGGTCGAGACTAGGAGTGAAAACCGCAAACTCTCGATTAAATCGCTCGCCGACGCACCTTTATACTATAAACACGAGAATTTGCGTTGAATCATGAGTGAAATCCATACTTCGACCCAGATTTTCCCTCTCCATCTCGTGATTCCATCACACAAACAGGAGTGCAGTTGTTAAGTTAGGGGTGAAACCCGAATCTTGATGACTCGTTCCACTCCCAATTTTGGTTTTACAAACTCTCACCAAAGTCTCGACGGACTCCAATGACCCGAGTCACGCAGAACTGGAAGGATGCGTGCCGTTCGCCCAGATCGAGGCGAGAGCACAGTCCAGAAGGCCAAAGTGTGTACTCGGAGTCCTTGCGAATAGTCAAATCACTTTGGGTGGTCGATGTCAAACACCTAGGACAATCCATTTTCGATCATTGATTTTATGTGTTTATATATTTCGATTCTGAGCTCGCAATCAACTGACTCTGTGAAATTACCGCTTTTATGATTGACTTTATGTGAAATTTTATGTGTTTTATGTGGTTTTACCTATTTATGTGTTTCGATTTTGGAAGATTTATATGCTTTTTCGCTGTTCGCTTTGATCAACACACACAACTCGCCCTACACATCTATCTCAATACGCTAACAAATCGCATACTATGTTACTCACAATCGCAACTCGCTAATCGCACTCGCAACTCTCGATCGCTTTATGCAGCTATGAAAGATAGGTGAATACGTGCAATATATGTAGGTGAATACGTGCAAAATATAGTGTACAACGTGATTGTGTCGAGCTATGTGCTTACGTGCTTATGTGCTTACGTGCTTATGTGGATTATGTGCCCACGTGATAATGTGACTATGTGATTAGACGTGCTCCTGTGCTTTATATAGAGTAGACTTGGGTGATCTGATAGACTATACTCGACTTAATCGAATATGTGTCTGAGTCCTGTGACGATGTCTGTTGCAGACAATGTCGTCATTCGGATCACAAACTTCTCGCGCCGCATGCATAAATCATGCTGACAAGCGTATCGCGTCTCTAGTCGCAAAGCAGATGGCTAAGGTCATTCCGCAAATTGTCAGTGAACTTAATGAAAATGCTAGCAAGTCTTCTGAAGAATCTAGGACCGACTCATACTTTTAGCTACAAGCAGTTTAAGGCCTTCGGCCCCAAAGAATTTACCGGAGAAGACGGGCCTACTGCCATGTTTCAATGGTTCGATTCAATTGAAGTCACCCTGCGCTAAAGCGGTTGTCCTGATAACCTTCGCACTGTTAACGCCACTGGCGTTTTCCAGTCCAGGGCTTTGGACTGGTGGACTGCAGAAAGAAACAAGCGAGGGAATGATGCGGCATACGGGCTTACTTGGGAGGAGTCGAAGGAGATCATGATAAAGGAATTCTGCCCTCCCCACGAGCTTCAGAAGCTGGAGGACGAGTTTTGGCATATCAAGCAAGAGGGGGGCGACAACGCAGGTCTAACTGCCCTCTTTAAGCAGCTGGGTATCATTTGTCCCGGCCAAGTCACTACTCCTGATATCACCATCAAGAAATACATCCGTGCTTTACCGGATTGTGTTGTTGACTTTGTGCAAGCCACCAAGACGACAACTATTGAGGAGACCTTCCTGCTCGCTGCCGAGATTAATGATAAGCGAGTCAGGGCTAGTTACTTCAAGAACACCACCACCACCAAATGTCTTCACCAAGTTACCGCTGCTCCCACCATTGAAACCGCCGCACCACAAGCTTCCAAGTCTTCTCGCCGCAAGCGCAAGAACAACAACAACAACAACAAGAATTGTGCTGTCACCGCCGCTCCACTCAATGATGTCCCTGCCCCACCTCAGAACCAAACCCGCCAAGTAGCAGCACCAGTGACCAATACACCACCCGCGAAGCGTGCATATACTGGTCCTCATCCACTGTGCCCTACCTGTACTTACCATCATCATGTTGGGATCGCATGTCAATTTTGTGTGCACAGCAACCTGTACGGCCATTTTACTACTAATTGCCGTACTGGTTCCCGCCAAGCTCAAGCTCAAGTTCAAGCTCCTGCACTACCAGCTCCTCTTCTCGCTCCACAGGGACAACAAGCAGCTCCTGCTCCCGCTGCTCACGCAAGAGCCTGCTATGCATGTGGTGATCCTAACCACTTTGCAAATGTCTGCCCGAACAGAGTGGTGAAGCAAGAGCCACAGCAGCATCCAGCGCAGCAACAACACCAATAGCAGCAGCCTCAGCAGCAGCAGCAGCCAGCGCAACAAGCAGCCCGTGCCCGAACTTTCAACATCAACGTTCGCCAGGCCCAAGCTGATAACAATGTGGTTAATGGTACGTTTCTTGTCAATGGTACATATGCTTCGTGTTTGTTTGATACTAGAGCAGATAACTGTTTTGTGTCGTTTGAATTCGAGAAGCTCCTAAAACGTAAATGCGCTAACCTCCCTACGACGTTCGACGTAGAAGTTGCCACTGGAAGGACCGTCACTGTTAGTTCCGTTCTACGTGACTGTACTCTTGAGCTCAACAATCACATCTTCCTGATCGATCTTATCCCGATGCAGCTTGGTAGTTTTGACATCATAGTAGGCATGGATTTTCTTCGTGAGAATCATGCTGAAGTCGTTTGCTTCGATAAAATGATTTGTTTCTCTCTCGCTAATGGTGATCAACTCTGTGTATACGGCGAAACTCCATCGAAGGATCTCAAACTCATGTCGTGTATCCAAGCGAGCAAGTATCTCCGCAAGGAATACAAGGCTTTCTTGGCACACATCGTAGTAGCGGAGGAAAAGGAAAAGAAGGCAATGGATAAGGTGTCTGTGGTTCGTGATTTTCCTCGTGTCTTTCCTGACAACTTACCTAGTTTATCTCCAAGTCGTGATATCGACTTTCATATTGACCTCATTCCTGGAGCAAATCCTGTTGCAAAAGTTCCTTATCGACTCGCTCCGTCCGAAATGCGTGAACTCTCGAGTCAACTCCAGGAATTGCTTGACAAAGGCTTTATTCACCCTAGCACCTCTCCTTGGGGCGCGCCTGTCCTTTTCGTCAAAAAGAAGGACGGATCGTTCCGGATGTGCATCGACTACAGGGAATTGAATAAGCTTACCATCAAGAATCGTTATCCTCTGCCTCGAATAGATGATCTGTTTGATCAGTTACAAGGTGCTACATGTTTTTCGAAGATCGATTTACGCTCAGGCTACCATCAACTACGAATCCAGGAAGAAGATATACCTAAGACCGCTTTTTGCACTCGATACGGCCACTATGAATTTTTTGTTATGCCCTTTGGATTAACTAGCGCGCCCGCGGTTTTCATGGATCTAATGAATCGTGTGTGTAAACCCTTTCCCGACCGCTTCGTCATCGTGTTTATCGATGATATCCTAATCTATTCAAAGTCGAAATCCGAACATGCGCAGAATCTACGTTTGGTTCTCGAATTACTCCAAGGGAATCGACTCTACGCCAAGTTCTCCAAGTGTGAATTTTGGCTAGAGGAGGTTCAATTCCTTGGTCACATCATCAATAGTCAAGGTATTCACGTCGACCCCGCGAAGATTGAAGCAGTTAAGAGCTGGATTACACCAAAGAACCCGTCCGAAGTCCGTTCTTTTCTCGGACTAGCGGGCTATTATCGCTGATTTATCGAAGGATTCTCCAAAATCGCCGTGCCGCTTACTACTCTCACGCATAAAGACAAGTCTTTTGTTTGGGGTACTGAACAAGAGACTGCCTTTCAAAATCTCAAGCATATGCTCTGCAATGCTCCTGTTCTCGTTTTACCCGACGGAAACAATGACTTCGTAGTCTATTGCGATGCCTAGAACCTCGGCCTTGGTTGCGTCCTCATGCAACAAGGCAAGGTTATCACGTACGCCTCTCGTCAGCTCAAGATCCATGAGAAGAACTATACAACCCACGATCTCGAGCTTGGTGCAGTTGTTTTTACGTTAAAGATTTGGCGACACTACCTTTACGGTACCAAGTGTACGGTCTTCACCGACCATAAAAGCCTCCAACATATCTTGAGCCAGAAGGAACTGAATATGCGCCAACACCGATGGGTCGAACTTCTCAACGATTACGACTGTGAGATTCGTTACCACCCTGGCAAAGCAAACGTCATTGCCGATGCTCTAAGCCGACGAAGCTATTTGCATAGCATTCGTAATACTCAAGCCCAGCACAATCTCGAAGCTCTTATACGTGACGCCCAACATGCTTATTTTACCGAACGTACCTTGAAGAGGGAAAGGATTATCAATAACAGCGAACAGCTAGTGAATAAATCGAATGGTATATTTCATTATCTAGACCGAATTTGGATTCCCAAGCGCACTAGTTTACGAGAGATTCTGTTAAACGAAGCCCACAAGTCTCGATATTCCATTCATCCTGGTGCCGACAAGATGTACAATGACCTTCGTCTACGGTATTGGTGGCCTGGAATGAAGAAGGATATCGCCATCTATGTTTCGAAGTGCCTGACTTGTTCAAAAGTCAAGGCTGAGCAACAATGTCCCTCTGGCTTACTCGTGCAACCCGAGATCCCTATGTGGAAATGGGAGAGTATAGCTATGGACTTCATAACAAAACTTCTGCGCACGCCATCAGGTCACGATAGCATCTGGGTTATCGTTGATCGTCTTACTAAATCTGCTCATTTTCTGCCGATACGAGAAGACTTTAAGGTAGAACGATTAGCACAGATCTACACCGATGAAATCATTTGTCGACACGGGATGCCTTGCGACATCATCTCTGACCGCGATGGTCGGTTTACCTCGCGTCTTTGGGAAACGTTCAATCTGCTCTCGGTACTACTCTTAATCTAAGTACCGCTTTCCATCCCCAAATCGACAGTCAGACTGAACGAACGATTCGTACCCTTGAAGTCATGCTTCGCTCGTGTGTCATAGATTTTGGTGGTAATTGGGACGCGCACTTACCTTTAGTCGAGTTCTCGTAGAATAACAGTTATCATTCTAGTATTCAAATGGCACCGTTTGAGGCATTGTATAGAAGAAAATGTCGATCGCCTATTGTATGGCACGAGATCGAAGATGCGCAAATTACCGGTCCTGAGCTGTTGCAAGAAACGACTAACAAAATCCTCCAAATCCGATACAATCTCTTGAAAGCTCGGAGTCGTCAAAAGAGTTACGCCGATAGACGCCGCAAGCCCCTTGAATTTGACGTTGGCGATCACGTACTCCTAAAGGTTTCGCCTTGGAAGGGGGTGATCAGATTCGGCAAGAAAGGAAAGCTTGCGCCTCGATATGTTGGACCCTTTAAAATTCTAGAAAGAATTGGCAAGGTGGCCTATAGACTTGAACTACCGAAGGAACTTAGCAACATCCACCCGACTTTCCACGTCTCGAACCTCAGAAAGTGTCTAGCCGAGCCGAATTTACAAGTGCCACTTGAGGATCTATAAGTGGACAAAACAATACACTTTGTGGAAAAGCCTGTCGAGATCATGGACCGGGAGACCAAGAAACTTCAACGCTCACGCATTCCCATTGTGAAGGTTCGCTGGGAAGGCAAACTTGGCGCCGAGTTCACTTGGGAACTCAAAAGCGACATGAAGGCTAAGTATCCACAGCTATTCGTTACGCCTGCGCCTTAGTTTTGGGACGAAATTCCCTAAAGTAGGGGAGGTTGTAACAACCCGAATTTTTGAAGTCAAAGTACAAGTCAAAGTCAAAGAAAGAAAAGATTGCTAATTGGATCTGTCATTCCTTGCTTAATTATTGATTTTACTCTTTGACTTGATAATCGATACTCTAGTTTATGTTACTTTAGTTGTATTATGTGGAGTAAATGCAATAATCGCAGTTAATCGCTAATCTAAGTAACGCTATCACATCACAATACGAATTACAGGTTATGGATATTGTTTTACGTGTGTGCCATTATGTGTTACTTGTGCATGTTTAATTATGTTTGAGGTGATTATTCAAAAACGCAATCGCAACTCTATCGCAAAGTAATCTCATCGCGAACTCGAAATATAAGGGTTACTTTTGTGATAATTAGGAGTTATGTTATTTGTGTAACTATTGGTTAATACTATCGCATCGCTTACTCGCAACGCACCGCGACGCTCCACGCACGAAACGAAACGTCGGAAAACCAACCCACCAAACCATCCGATCGGATGGCCATCCGATCGGATGGCCATCATGGCCATCCGATCGGAAGGCCCTCCGATCCGTCATCTGCACCGCCTTTCTTCCTCTTCACCTATAAATAGCACCTGTCACATCACTGTTCACGTGATGTGACAGCTCTCCTCTGACCCTTTGACTTCTTAGCCACTTTTCTCCCGATTCCTCGCGATTCTTGTAAGTTTCCTTCTCAAATCTTGTACTTTCTTGATCTACACACACTTCTTCATCATTTTCACCATCAAATCACAACTTTTCACCATGAAATCTATTGATTTGGGCTGTTCTAGGATGATGTCATCATGGGTTCTCATGAACACCAAAGTGTGACCTCATTCCACCAAGAACAACTCAGATCTAAGGGATTTCAGCATGTTTAAACACTGATTTCGTCATAACCTAAACATTTTCCAACTGATTTCCTCTTTTCTTCAATGTTCTTAACTTTCACTAAAAAATCGATATAATCTGGCCTTATTCAGGCCTTCTACTCATTCTCTGGTGAAGTGCCGGTTGAGAATGGATTTCTATCAACAAGACGACCGACTTAACGGGTTGGACATGAAGTTCCATCAAGAACAGTTAACTGATCGGACGGGGTGATTCCCATCCGATATGACGAATGGGACTGGGTGGAGTTTCCGTTGTTTAACACGTTGTCATATCGTATCGGTTCAAACCGCAAACTTTTAACTCAGTAAATTTTACAAAGTTTCACAAACGAACAGGCTACCAAACGGATTGTCGTCCGATCAGACTGCCATCCGATCGAACGACAATCCGGACGGATGGCTTGTGATTATCTTTCAACACTTAAACAATTTTCACAACACTTTGAAAAGGATCAGTTTCAACGAACGGCCATCCGACCGAACGGCCATCCGTCCGGATGACCATCCAGTCGGATGACCATCCAGTCGGATGACCTGGATTGTAGAAACACTTCTTGTTTTATAAAATGCTACAACGAAAACTTCAAAGTTCACATCATACACAAACACATCCTTCCCAAGCGAGTGACCCTCCGACCGAATGGTCATCCATCCGGATGACCATCCGTCCGGACGGTCATCCGATCGGATGACAATCCGTCCCCCGTCACTTCAATGCACCATTTTACGCACCGTTCAACGCTCATAATGTCGTACTATGTTCATGCTAATATTTCAGCTCTCCCTTCAATCCAAGAGAGTGTTTATTTACTAAACACAATCTGTGAGTATGCTCGATCCCTTTTTGCTTTACGCACTTTTGTGTGTTACATACATTACCTATATCAAATCACATCAATCACACAACGCAAACACTTTTATACGCTAACCACTTTGCATGTTATACGTGTTATTCGATGAATGCTTGTATGTTATGTTTACACAGTGATTGTTGCCTAACACCTTAGCAACGATAGTACTATAGTTTGGACTCAGCACCTGTCATGGACGGGGGTTGCTAAGGGTATTTCTTCACGTGTCACAGTGGTGATATATGTTGCGTACTCTACAACTCGTAGTCACGTCTGTGCATATTTCATTGTCGATAACCTACCTGCTTCGCATTACTACGTGTTACATGCTGGTTTTGCGTAAATCGCTTTCGCTACTATTATACTATTAAACTTGTATGCTCACCTTTACACTATGTGTATTGACTTTTATTTTAACGTATGTGACAGGTGTTTAGGATGCTTTTGTTTGTTAGCTGCTATGGAATCAAGCTAGGAGAGTCTAGAAACAAACTAAATAAAATCTGAGTTGTCGGAATGGATATTTGTCTTTGAGAACAACGTCTGTAATAATTTTTTTTATTTTATATGTTTGTGGTATGGGACATGAACCTTTAATATATTATAATTAATAGTTGTTATGGATTTTCCTGGACAATCTGTTTCGCTTAGTGCCGCGCCCCGATGTTTCCGCCATCGGTTGGGGTGTGACACTGACATCGTATCGTTACCATAACGTACCGAATCGAACAACATTGGTACCGATATGTATTCATTTTTATGGTTTCTTGTTTGATAACAGATATTGTGTTGTTAGTGTTGTGTACCAATCCAAAACCAAATGAACAACATTAGTTGCAATACCAATATTTATTTTTATTGTTTTTGCTTTCGATAAACTGACACCGTATTGCTATCGTATCGTACCGATCAAGATGGGTCATGGTACTCGTATTCATTTTTAGGGTTTCCGGTTTCGAAAGTTTTTCATTTATACAACTCTGTCTGTGACAATAAATGAATATCGGTACAATTGTCGTGACAATCTGAACCGACTGATTCCATTCGAACAACACTGGCATCGATTCCAGTGTTCATTTATATCGTTTTTAGTCGATGTAAAACACATGTTGACTTCTATACCGAGTGAATGTATCATACGAGTATTGTAACGAACCAAATAAATACCGATCCAATGTCTGCGATAACATACCGTCAAAATACACTCGCAAAAATATAATTACCAATTTAGAATTTAAAGTTAAATTGAATGATAAAAAAAAAATATTATTCATAACCAAAAGAGAAAACACATACTTAAAAAATTCATTTGTTATTTATTTATAAAAAAAATACTTACAAAAGAATAATAAATAAAATACAACTAAAAAAATCAAAAACCTAAAATTGTAATATCCACTATTCATAACCACTTTGAATTGATATAGATAATTAGGTAGGAGAGTTACCTTTTTTTGAACGGTGAATTTCATGTATAAGGTTACAAAACTCCTTAAATCGAAGAGCTTCGTATTGCCCCACTTTGGCCAGACTATGTTGTCTTAACCGAGCCTACGCTGACTTCAAAGTTTGGCTTTTTTTGGGCGTTCCCCCAGGAAACCATACTGTCGGCTGCCACTTGACAGTTGTTGTGCCACCACAAGAGCAGAACTCTCTGGCGTAACACACGGTGGGGCGAAAACCCGGTTGGGATCGGGAATCGAACTGAAAACCTCACACAAGGCTTAGTCCAAATCATTCATTGCATATATCCACCCTAATATGACACAAATGAGAATTAAACTTGAGTCTCCATTGGAAAACCCAAGCCTCATACCACTAGATAATAATTATCTAATTAAGTATGAGATATTGACGGGTATCGAGTATATCCGTTAGTTTTTACCAAGATATAATTTTTTATCTTGTATATAAAAAAAGATTTATTCAAACCGTGTAATACATGGTTTTTTAATATATATTTTTTTTTATTTTTAGTATACAAAATTACAATTATACAACCCGCGTAATATACGAGGTTTTTAATAATATAATTTTATTATTTTTATATACAAGATAAAAAAATATCTTTAAAAAAAGAACGGATATACTCGATAATTAAGATAGTTAAGATAATTAAGTAGAAGATATTAAACTAAATAATAATTATCTTTAATTAAGTATGAGATATTGGCGGGTGACGACGGGCCATCTGGTTGCCTAACTTGACCCGTCTTGGGCTTCTATCATTTGGGCCCAACTGTTAAGGCCCAAGGCCAAGACTTTTCTCTTAAAGGCCTCACACATGTAAAATGAGCGGGAAAAATGGAGAAAGGGATCCAAGGGTGTGCAGAACATTAAATGTTTGATTGATAAGGGGAAAAGATCGCCGGAAAACACAGTACAACCAAGCTGGCCCCATTAAATGAAGCCAGGGATCTTACCGTTGGGGCCCAGACACGTGTCTGAGTCCCCCAAAGGCAGCCAGATACCGTTAGATCGCCTAGGTGCCATTTTCCAAGGGAGATAAGCTATCTCCTTTATATAAGGAAGGTAAACATATGTTCACGGAGAGGTAACTCACTTAATGCTTTCATTTACTCTGACCATCATACATCCTTATTAAATTCCGACATAATAACTAGCTTATCAATATCAACACCATAGAGAATATTCTGGCGATCATACTCGTCGGAATAGGCTTCTCCTTTATCTCCGGCAAGTTTACTAATTCTCACGCCGGAGCTTAGTCACGGATCCCCCTCCCGGGGCTCTCCGTGACGAGGCTGACGGTTTTCTTTTTTATAGAAGACGAAGACTGGGACATTATAACGTCAACGAGATCCTTAAGACGTCATCAGCGATTTGAGGACTCGACAGCGGGTATCAATTATATCCGTTATTTTTTTTAAATATATAATTTTTTTTATCTTGTATATAAAAATAGATTTATTTAACCCGTGTAATACACGGTTTTTTTAAGTTATAACTTTTTTATTATTTAGTATACAGAATTATAATTATACAACCCGTGTAATACACGAGGTTTCTAATGATATATTTTTTTATTATTTGGTATATAAAATTACATTTATTCAACCAGTACAATACATGAGTTCTTAAAGATATACATTTATTCAACTCGTGTAATAAACGTGATTTTTAAAGATATATTGTTTTATTATTTAATATATAAAATTACATTTATTTACCCCGTGTAATACACGGGGTTGTAACATATTGTTTTATAATTTAGGAAAATTGGCATGTAATAATTCCTAGTAGGCGACATTGGCCATTGACAGTCCCACTTTTGAATATTCCCGCTGCCAGTCCAACATTTTACCTATTTTCCCTCCATCGGTCCCTCGTTAAAAAATCATTAAGTTTTTTTTCGAATTATAAACAAATGTTTTAGCGCTTTTGATCAGATTGACGATACGAGTCGATTGATGTAAAACTTATCTCGAAACGGTGCTCCAAACGATGAAAATTGTGCATAAATTCGGGTGTTTAAACTTTCAATTAACAAAACTCAAGTCGTTTGGAGCACCGCTTCGAGGTAAATTTTAGATCAATTGACTCATATCGTTGTTCTTATCAAAAGCCCTAAAACAACTGTTTGTAATTCGGAAAAAAACTTAACTCTGTTGAGCTTTTTTAATAGGGGACCGGTGAAGGAAAAATAGGTGAAAAGTGGGACTCGCATGAGGAATATTCAAAAGAGTTGCTGCTAATGACCAATGACGTCTACTAGTGATTATTACAGACCAATTTCTCTAAAATTTAATATATAAAATTACATTTATTCACCTCATATAATGCAGAGAGTTATAACCTATTATTAATATATATATATTATAGGGGACCGCTAAAATGAAAACCACCTCCAGTTGTAAGAACTAAGAGAACCACTTTCTAGCCTTTAGATCAAGAAGATGGATGGATGAGATTGAAAGTAACAAAAATTAATGTTAAATAGATTTTGTCTTATTATGTCTTTAATATTTTAATTCAAAAGGGTAGTATGGTAAAATTACTCTATTTTGACTTTTTGTCTTTATTATTTTTTTATTACTTTTTTGTTTTATTATATTACTTTTTATTTTTTAAGAAGAATATTTTTATTAAAAGCATTTTTTAAATTCAGATTTTTTTAACAAAAGCGACTTTTTTTGCGCGGCGGTTTTTGGCGTCCCGTTTTACCGCGACGTTTTTTACGTCCCTTTTTTTCGCGGGGTTTTTATGCACCGCATTCACGCCTCTTGTTTTTTACGCGCCGTTTTTTCAAGCGTCGTTTTTTACACGTTTTTTTAACGCGCCGTTTTTTACACGTTTCTTTACACGCCGTTTTTTACATGTTTTTTACACGTCGTTTTAACGCGTCGTTTTTTACACGTTTTTTTGCGCGCCGTTTTTTGCGTGCCGTTTTTATGCTCCGTCTTCGCCCAATTTTTTTTACGCCCCGTCTCCGCCCAGTTTTTTTACGCCCCGTTTAGCCCCGTTTTTTCGTGCCGTTTTTTACGTTCCGTATTTTACGGCCCGTTTTTTTTTTCAAAAAAAAATTTACGGTTTACGGGATAAAAATTTTTAGCTCAACTTTTTACGTTTTAAGTTTTACGTTTTACTTTTTTTACGTTTTAAACTTTTTAAAATTTTTACGTTTAACGTTAAACTTTTTACGGTTTACGTTTTACGTTAAACTTTTTAAAATTTTTACGATTTACGTTTTACGTTCTACGAAAAACTTTTAACGTTTTACGATTTACGTAAAACTTTTAATGTTTTACGATTTACGTAAAACTTTTTACGTTTTACGATTTACGTAAAACTTTTTACGTTTTACGTTAAACTTTTTACGTTTTACGTTAAAGTTTTACGTTTTACGTTTTACGTAAAAGTTTTACGTTACATTTTTACGTTAAACTTTTTACGTTTTTACGCTAAAAAAATTTACGTTTTACGTAAAATGTTTAAGGTTTTAGCGTTTTTTTTTTAAACATTTTTTACACAAAAACGAACGCACCCAGAAATCGCAACTCGGTAGGTGTCTCAGATATATTGTGATCATCATCGACTGAGGAAAAAAAATTAAAAAATCAACAACAAAAATAAAAAACAAATGTTTGGATTCTTGGAAAAAAAAAAGGGTTTGGCTCAGATTTTTTTCGATAATCAGAGGCTGCAAATTGGGGGTGCAGTTTCAAAAATCTACCATCCACCAAGCGTGCCGCGCCATCGTCATAAAAAATATACGTTTTTTTTTTTTTTTTTTTTGCATCATCACCGCCCGAATCCACTGTTCGAATATTCAAAAATCACCAGCAAACCCAGCAAAAATCACTGTTCGAATCTACCAAAAATCACTGTTCAAACGTTCAAACATTCAAACAAAACCCAGCAAAAATCACTGTTCGGAATCTACCAAAATCACTATCCAAAATTTCAAAGAAAACACCAATAGATCAATACCAACAACAAGAAATACCAACAGATCAAATAACAACAGATCTAAACCCACAAAAATTCAAACCCGCATTTTTTAACAGATCAAACCAAAATTCAAACCCACAAAATTCAAACCTGCATCCGGCTTCACCGGCTCAGCCACCGCCTCCCCCCGGGCTCAACCACCATCCCCAACGCCACCACCACCAACCCCAACGCCACCACCACCAAACACCAGTCACAAAGGGGGCGGCGGAGAGAAAAGGGAGGCACAAGATGCCGCCGGAGAGCAGCCACCACCACCGCCTGTCGCCGCTGCAGACGACCGCTGGAACAACGGCGCCTCCGCCGTCGTTTCTCCCCCTCTGCCCTCCGATCTCTTCCCGCCGACGGTGGAGGTGGCTGGTCGTTCATCGGTCCGCAGCGGATAGGGGGTGTTGCAGCTGTGTCGCCAGTTATTAAACAGGGGGAGGGGGCTGCCGTCAGCCCGTCGCCGACGGTACCAGAGAGAAATTATATATGAGGGAAGATGGGTGTTGAACAACTTTGAGAGAAAGAGAGAAATTAGTGGGTGTTGAAGCTCTGTGTTTTTCTTTTTTTGAAGGAATGTGTTTTTGAAGAGAGGGGAGAGGTGAGAGAAATGTCTGACTTGAAGTGATAGAGAGAGAGAGTGTGTGGGAAGACAAAATAGACAGATAGATTAGACATTTGTAGTAAATGACCAAAATACTCTATATTCTGATTGGTTGAGAGTGGTTCTCGTGGTTCTTACAACTGGAGGTGGTTTCTATTTTAGCGGCTCCCATTATATATATATATAGGGAGGAGATCATGCGAGAACCAACCTTATTGTGAGAACCACGAGATCCAATGTGAACACAACCTAAAATAGCTAAAAAAAACCTAAAAAAAACCCAACCCCCACCCCCCCCCCCCCAAAAAAACCTAAACCCCCCTACTCCCCCCCCCCCCCCAAGCTAAATGCTAAAAACTAAAACCCCCAAAAAACCTAAAAAAAACCTAACCCCCCCCCCCCAAGCTAAAATGCTAAAAACTAAACCCCCAAAAAACCTAAAAAAATCTAAAATAAATCTAAAAAAATAAAAAAAAAATCTAAATTTTTTTTTTAATATTTTTTACGCTCAAATCGCTACTTATAGTGGCAAAAAAAAATTTTAATTTTTTTTTTTTTTGCTTCGAAAAGTAGCGATTTTTATATAAAAAATATTAAAAAAAAATTGTGTGATTTTTAGCTATTTTTATGCATTTTTGGTTGTGTTCACATTGGTTCTCGCGGTTCTCGCAATAAGAGGTGGTTCTCGCATGATCTTCTCCCTATATATATATATATAGGGGAAGGTTCATTGGTGAACACTAAAAAAGTGGGGAACAGCGGGGAACCGACTCAAACGAACTCCGATTGCACTCATTCCAGCTGCGTTGGAATCGGCTTATCGAACCCTAACTAGGATCTCTTAACCCTAAACACTAAATCCTAACTCCTAAACTCTAAACCCTAAAGCTAAAAAATAAGGCTAAAACCTAAGCCAAACCGTAAAATCTAAACTATAAACCCTAAAAGCTAAACCCTAAAGGCTAAACCTAAAGCCAAACCCTAAAGGTAAACCCTAAAGTTATACCCTAAACCCTAAAGCTAAACCCTAAGGCTAAACCCTAAGGCTAAACCCTAAAGCTAAACACTAAAGCTAAACCCTAAACCCTAAACCCTAAGGCTAAACCCTAAGGCTAAACCCTAAAAGCCAAACCCTAATATATTTAGGGTTTAGGGGTTATGATTTAGGGTTTAGGGTTAAGAGATCCTAGTTAGGGTTCGACAAGCCGGTTCCAACGCCGCTAGAATGAGTCCAATCGGAGTTCGTTTGATTTGGTTCTGTAACATTCCTATTTTTATATAAGAATTATAGGTTTGGTTAAATTTATTAACCACTAGTAACTAGTAACTAGTAACTAGTTTATTTTTAATATAAATATTCAACCCAAATAATTTTAAACACTATTTTATATAGTTGGTTGAAATATTATATTAATTAATTGGCCTGTATATGGGTGACCTTTCTAATAAAATAAAAGTATATAAAAAAATTTGTATTATTAAACAGGTAGTCTACGGGTAAGTTGACTATTAGAAATATAAAGTTCATAAACGGGTCCAGGAACCATTTAATAATTAAACTATAAAAATGCATTGTACTTAAACTTATTCTATTTTTTTTTTGAAACTTGGTTCAAAATATAGACGAAAATATTCTCGTTCTAAAGACATATTTATTGTTTTATACAACGTTATATTTTATAAATTATAAGCGCTAAATAAGTAAAGCAGTTAAATTAATTATAATATATATATAAATAATTAAAATTCTATCTATTTATGAATATTACGTAAATAATAAAATACTCATAAAAAGAAAACTTACAAATTGAAAATTTAGTATGAATATCCAAAAGATAGAAATGGTGGAATGTAGTTGTAGGCACGTGTCCTCTTTCAAACGAAAGTGTGTCCTCTTTCAATTGAAAGTAAATTAATTAGCTTAGTACGTGTACAAGAATTGAACCGACTTTTCTCAACTATAAATAAGAGCTACATGTATATATTTCAAGTTGCTCAAAATTCTTTTCCTTTTCCTTTTTGTTGTCAGTGTCGCCATCCCTTCCCCATTTCTATAATTCTATATTTTTATTATTTTACCCCATAATAATAATAAAGCCCTGCTCGTTTTAAGTATTTTAACTTCAGATCACCGCTACCCTTTCCGATTGATCTGAGCCTCATAACGTATGTCAGGGCTCTGCCCGACTAAGTTGTTGGTATTCGGTCTCGGGACATCGGGATAAGGTTGAATGAGGGGTATTATACTTAGCACGAGTACATTATATATTTTTATAGCTCAGAAGTTATACCCAAAATTGTTAGTGCACTACGTCTATTGACTTCGTCTTATATCATGTAATAGTATAGGATAGGATTTTCGGTGTCCGAGGTGCAAGAAACAAAGTTTAGTGGGTTTACATGAGGTTCCCTTTGAAAGTGACATGTGACATGTTCAAGGGAAACCAGGTTTCGTTTGAACTTGTCATGGTCAGCTTCAATAGAAACCTCCACCACTATATATAGGGCACTTGTCATTTCATTTGGTAACACTTCAGGATTTGTAACGAAGTGCTGCCGAAATTTGTTCAGGTTGTAATTAGTGTTATAATCAATCAAAGTGACAGATTTAAGAGTATCAAGCTGTTTTCACGTCCGTTTCACTGATTCCGCCTTTGAATCGGATTTAAAGCTCTTCTGATTGACTCGTTTGGGTCCAACAACGATCCTACAAGTGGTATCAGAGCTCAGGAAGAAGAGTTTAGCTTGATATCATTTATTTTCTGACTTCTACACCTTCTTTCTTCAATTGAACGAGATTTCACGGTCCGATTTGGTTCAATTTTTCACAGTGTACTCGGAATTGGACATAGACAAACCCTTGAAAGTTTCAGACTCAAATTCAGACTAAAAATGACAAAAACAGACCAAAACTAGGTTTAGTTTGAACGAACACTATAGGTTTCGTTTGAAATTGTCAGGTTTCTATTGAACATTCCATCAGGTTTCTTTTGAACATCAGGTTTCTCTTGAAAATTCCATCAGGTTTCTTTTGAACATTAGGTTTCTATTGAAAGTAATCAGGGCTTTCTATTGAACTGGGCTTTCTATTCAAATTGGCTTTAGCTTGAAAGATAATCAGGTTTAGTTTGAATCAGGTTTAGTTTGAATCAGGTTTAGTTTGAATCAGGTTTAGCTTGAATCAGGTTTAGTTTGAATCAGGTTTAGCTTGAATCAGGTTTAGTTTGAATCAGGTTTAGCTTGAATCAGGTTTAGCTTGAATCAGTGCTTTAGCTTGAATCAGGATTGGAGTGTTTTTGCTTAAAATCTCAGTTTGCTTGAAAGTGAAAATTCCGAGTTGAGATCATTTCACGACAACCAAGTGTCAGTGTATTTCAGATTATTGGATATAGTTTAAACTGATTGAGTTTGTTTGACTGTTCAGGTGATTGAAGATGTCAAGCAACGGTGAAGAGTTCTACAACACATTCTACAACGCGTTCACTTCCGAATCGTCAGATAGAAGATCTGAGATGAAAGAATATTCAAGAGAGATTTCGGAGAATTTGAAGTTTGAGAACATGTACGGAAGCCAACAGAAGCCACCAAAGCTAATGAAAGTGGAAGATTATCACTGGTGGAAAAACAGATTTGAGGGTTGGGTAAAAGCTTTCGCTACTGAAAGCTGGTTAAAACTGACAGATGGATACAATAAACCAGTAAAAGAGGGAGGAGAGTTAATAGATCCAAAAGATTTTACAGAAAAAAGATATAAAAAATGTTGTGGATGAATATAGAATGATAACATTGATCAAACAGTCAGTAAGAGAGGATATTATTTCATTGCTCGAACAAGAAAAGACTTCAAAGAGTTTGTGGGAAGCGTTAGAGAGAAAATGTGTAGGTAGTAATGAAATTGTTAAAAACAAAAAGAAATTGTTGCGTAAAGAGTTTGATTTATTCAGTTGTATGAAAAATGAATCTATTTGTAAAATGATTGAGAGATTCGGACATCTAAAAATGGAGCTGACCAGACACAAAATCTTACCTTCTGAAGAGGAGCTGGTAGATAAATTGTTTGATTCATTGCCAAATGATCAAGAGTGGCAATACTTCGCTCTAATGTTGAAAAACACAATCAAGCCTGAAGATTTAAAAGTGGATTTGCTGATTGAAAGGCTTGAAAGTCATGAGTTGGAGATAAAGAGATCTAAAGTCAACAATCCGGCTTATCAGCAGAATGTAGAGCTTTACTACAGAGGAAATGTACCGCAGGCTGGGTCTCCAAGAACAGCGTTTTCTGCAGAAAGCTCAAATTCAGTGAACAATGAAAGTCTTTACAGTGGTTTTCACAGTGGATCTTCTTCAAATACTTCAAGTCAATCTGCTTCCAAGAATTTGTTTCAGTGTAATATCGCAGTGGATCTGAAGAATGGGCAGAATTTCAGCGAAGAGTCGGCAAAACAACAGATGGTTTTCTTGGCATCTGTACTTGAATCGTATGAAAGCCTCGTTGCAGGGAAGATTGGCAATACCAATTTGACAAAAGAAGATTATGATCAATTAGACCCCGAGGAGATGGAACTAATGGATATAAGATGGTGCATGGCCAGTGTGGTTCGTCGGGCACAGCGGTTCATGGAAATCACGGGGAGAAAGTCAATTGGTGGACCATCTACCAAACTGGGATTTGATAAATCTAAGGTGACATGCTTCAAATGCAAACAAAGAGGTCACTTTAAGCGCGAGTGCAGAAATGCGTATGCTGATGATGATTCTGCAAACCCGTTCAACGAAGATTATTACAAGAAAGCGATTTACCATCAGAACAAGTCTGAGCCACCAAGATTGAAACAGCTTGAAGAAAAATCAAGGGCTCTTGCAGTTATATATGACGATGAAGGTTACGACTGGAGTCAAGTTTGCCCTGAAGAAGATGCAGTTGGATATGCATTTGTTGCAAATGATGATCATGATACTTGGTGGAGAAGAGACAGTGCGAGATGGGAGATTGGCAAATTGTATGAACCATTTAAGGAAGCGCAAAGAGCCAAGAGATGGAATGACGAACTAGAGTGTTACATGGATCCACAGGGTAATCCAGTAGTTGATCCATCAAAAGTGGATTTTGATGCTGTAACCAATGTGTTTCCAAGTGAGGGCACTTTCAACACAAGAAGGCTTTCTGATAAAAGTTATTTGCCAAATTTGATGATCAAGTTAAAAGAAGTTTTTGAAGCAAGTTTACCGAAGGTGGTAGAACTGAAGAAAAGAAAAGAAGAAGAATTGAAGAAGATGATTGAAGAAGTGAAGACTGTTGCAAAGCTTGCTGGAGAGGAACAGAGAGTTGAAGAAACACAGAAGAATGAAGAAGCGCAGAAGAATGAAGAAGCTCAGAAAGAAGAAAAGGAGGAAGATCTGAAAACTGAGTCAGAAGAACCGGTGCTGAATGAGACTGAGGTTAGAAAATCTTCTGATCTATTGAACGTTGAAATGGTTGATGAAAAAGAAAACAAGTGCAGGAATTGCATAGAAATGTGCAAAGCCTGTACTGAAAAAGATGATATCATAAAAACAAAAGACAATGACATAGTTAAACTTGAAAATGTTTTCACAATAAAATGTAAAGAAATGATTGAAAAGGAAGAAATTTTGAAACTAAAAGTTGAAAATTTGACACAGAAATGTCAAGGTCTTGAAAAGGATAATGTTGTTTATAGACAACTGTGTTCTACAAAATGTGTTGATTGTGTTGAAAAAGAATCTAAATTTCAAGATTTACAAAAACAGTATGATTCTTTAAAGTGGTCGAGTCAGAGATTACAAGAAGCTTATGATACTTTGAAAAGCCAAGTCAAAAGTTTTGATCAAAGATTGTCAGAAACTTTAGTCACTAAAGAAATGTATGAAAGAAAGTTTAAAGAAAAGCAAATTGAATTAAACAAATGTGTTGATGAAATTGCAAATCTTAAACAAGTCTTGGCTAAAAAAGAAAAGGTTGTTACCAAACTTCAAAGTTATCATAATTCTTCGTACATTCTCGAACGCATTTTCAACATCACACCAGATGACAAAGATACTGAAAATTGCAAAAAGGGTATTGGTTCAGAATTTCATCAGGTACCACCACCATTGAGAAACAATTATACTTTTTATGATGAGGAAAAGGTGGAAAAGGGTTTGAACATAGCTGACCAGTTACCTGAAAGTATCGATGTGACTTACTCCAAATCTGATGATGCTAATGATTCAGAGGTGGTAAGTAAGGTTGTTGAAAGTGTTTTGAAAGATGAGTCTACAAAAGGTAAGTCTGAATCACAGGATGAAGATGAAGGAAATCTTTATGATGGTTATCTAAAAAACACAAAATCCAAGAAAAATTTGAATGATGATTCAAAAGGATTGGTTTATACCATGATTGGATCGGACAAATTATTCTTAGATGTTGTATTCCCGATTCAGAATGTGATTTCAGAAAAGGTTGATAAAGTTTTTAAAATGGTTGAGATTGAGAAGTCTGAGATTCCAAAGTTTGCTGGTAAAGGTCATAAATCTTTTTATAACAAACCTGGTTTTAAGAAGAAAAACATGAAGGCTGGTTTGGGTTATAAAAAGAAACGGAATTGGAATCAAAGTAAAAAACCAAATTTGCAACAAAAGATGAGTTTTGTTCAAGGGAAAAGCTTGAAAGAAGAGGAAAAACTCAAATTTGGACAACAGTCTAATGCAGAGTTTGATGCTATGAAAAATAAACAACAACAGGCCAAGGATGTTTCAAAGAAAGTGTGTTTTAAATGTGATCAAATTGGACATGTTGCACGAAAATGTCCAAATCCAAAGCCTGTTGATGTTGAAAAACAGAAATCTGAGGATGTGAAACCGAGGTCAACCAGATTTGATTCGAAACAAACTTGGAGGTACAATACAAACAAGTTTGCTTCAAATCAAAATTGGAAATCAAATCCGAACAGGTTCGATTCAAGACAGACCTGGAATTCTCACACACCCAGATTCAGAACAACACAGAGTTGGAGAACATCTGTTGATATGACAAAACCTCAAGAGTTTTGGAAACCTAAAAATGTTATTCAAAATCAAAAGGTTCAAAAAGAGACAAATTTTTACAAAAGAGGTACTCCGAAAGGTCAAATGTGGAGTGCTAAGAAACAAGTAACGATGGTAAAAGATGAAAAAGTTGAAGTCAAAATTGAAAACATTTTAAATGACAAAGAGTTTCCGAAATTAAATGAACATTATTGTGTTGAAATGCCTAAGGTCCAACAGACCTGGGCTAAATTGTTCAAATGATTGATAAAGTTTGAATGTGCAGGTGCTCAACGAAGCTGAAGACTGTGAGAATGGTAGTTGGAGCAACCTGGCACAGGAAGAGGTTGCAGGACCCTGGTTTGGTTGAACAGGGAGTTTAGTTTGAGTGTTGTTTGTACATAAATAAACAATATTTTCAAAACCCTAAAAACTTGAAAAATTTAAAAACCAAAAATATGTTTGTTTTTAATTTTTGTTTGAATAATTGTTGATTGAATATGCCGAAACCCTCACGGCTGAACAAACATGATTACTTTCATCAGATTGAAAAACGGTTTTCAAACTGTAAAATATCAATGTGTTGTAAATCATGGGGGTATGTATATTTTCTGCAAATCAGAGCACTTTAAGCAGAAAATGGATGGCGAGACAAAGCTATCAGTATTGGTTGTCAAATTTTCTTTAAATGGTTTTGCATTTTAGGGGGAGATATATTGTTGTTAGAAAATCCAAAAACATTTGAAAATTTGAAAATTTGAAAAAGCCAAAAACATGATAAAATTTAAAAATTGAGTTTTGCGTAAAAAGAGGAAATGATAGTACATCAGTAGACAGTTACTGTATGCTAAAGAAATGGAAAGTTTAAATGTGTTAAACGATCTCACCGTGGATGTGTCGGTAGATTTTTATACATTTAGTAAACTTTTTCGGGATATAAACATAAATTTCATACTTGCTTATTTCGTGGGGAACACTACTTGGATATATAGGTAACCCTTGAAATCTCGTTTGAAAGGTTTCGTATTCTGATATACAGGTCTTTATACTCAGTGATATCTGGGGTATTATTCCGGGACTTCTGCTGAACGGTAGTTCTGACCTAGTCCTCGAATAATACTTTTCGCAAATGCTTGAAACACAGCATCACCCTCAGCATATATGATAAGACAATAAAATTGCTTAGCAATGCTGTTGTAAAAAAGATCCTCTAAAGGGGACACACCCACAAGTTGAGTCATGATCTCTCTGCTGAACGATGGTTCTAACCTGAGCTCTCATGATTCTTCATAAATTATTAACCCCTTACAGATATCAGTTGTGTTATAATTACCTGTAAGACTGAATATTGGGATCTGGATACGGGAGTATATTCAAGAGGTGGGACACATGAATAAGTTTAAGTCTTTAAAACACTTAATTCGTATCCTGAATCAGTTGAAATTTGTATAAAAATTTAAGTGGACCAGTATATCGACAATCTAAGTGAATTGTTTAATACTTACTGTGTAACTAAGCTCAACGGTACTTGTGACTTGTTATAAACTGATATGATCCTCTGACACAAACTCAAACAAAAATATTGTCTGTAAATATGTTTGTACATATTTCTTTATTGCTTTATATTTTCAGAAAAATACAAAAAGATTTTGATTTCTGCTTTATTTTCGACAACTGATATCTGAGTGTTGAGTTTCAAAATCTAAGTATGCTGATTGTGTTTCTGAAAATAAACAAGTTCATTAATTTGAAACTTGAATTAAAATCAAAATTCAAAAACAGTTTGTGATATCTCCAAGGTCATTAATTTGGACTTGGATGATTAACTGTGAGGGAGTTGGATTCTTTATTGCTGCTAAATCATTTAGTTTGTTGATAGGGGGAGTAGTTAAAGAGTTTAAAATTGCCAGGTTACGATTCCTGGATGTTCTAAATATTGTTACTTATAGATGTTTGCAGATAGTCCAGATTACGATCCCAAGAGCAGAGTCTAAGGGGGAGTCTGAAGACAAGCTTGAAGCAAGAGAAGCTTGTAGATGGATAGCTAGGTGTCGATCCCAAAGCACGGAAGCTTGACGAAAGGGGGAGCCTGAAGCTGATAGGAGAGAAGGATTGATGGATGCTTATAATGTTACAATTTGGACAAGAAGGCAGAATGATCAAGACCGAAGATGTGTCATACTGAAGACTAGACACTGAAGACTTCGTCAATATCCGAGGGGGAGTCTGTTAGTGCACTACGTCTATTGACTTCGTCTTGTATCATGTAATAGTATAGGATAGGATTTTCGGTGTCCGAGGTGCAAGAAACAAAGTTTAGTGGGTTTACATGAGGTTCCCTTTGAAAGTGACATGTGACATTTTCAAGGGAAACCAGGTTTCGTTTGAACTTGTCATGGTCAGCTTCAATAGAAACCTCCACCACTATATATAGGGCCCTTGTCATTTCATTTGGTAACACTTCAGGATTTGTAACGAAGTGCTGCCGAAATCTGTTCAGGTTGTAATTAGTGTTATAATCAATCAAAGTGACAGATTTAAGAGTATCAAGCTGTTTTCACGTCCGTTTCACTGATTCCGCCTTTGAATCGGATTTAAAGCTCTTCTGATTGACTCGTTTGGGTCCAACAACGATCCTACAAAAATTTATACCAGGAGGCTTTCTAGTTGAATCCTAAATTTACAAAGTGGGTCCATTCTCTTTTCTCACTATTTTATTCCCTTTTTTCTTTATGATATAATTATATTCAAAATTTTCCCAAATTGATCCATAAGTAAAAACCCGGACCCCTGAAACCCCAATCCATATCAAGAATCAAGAAAATCAGATTTATGATCTTCTCGCGGGCCGCGTAAAGAATAGACGGAAGGTTACGCGGGCCGCGACAACAAGGCAAATCTCCGGATAAGCTTAAGGGACACGTGGCATCCACCTGGCAGACCTACTGGTGACTCAGCAACCCTACGCGTAGATTAGGCGGATACGCAGGCCGCGTAAGGATCGAGCAAGGGCTCACGCGGGCCGCGAGGGAACCCAATTTCAGCTATAAATAGCTTGGTTCACGAGCTGTTCGTCTGTGTCGAAACCAAAACTCAAAAACGAATATACACTGCTCCAAAGCATAATTTTTATTAGGGAGACGCTGCTACGATACCGGGTATTAACTCGATCGCTGCTACGATTCAATGTCCGATCGATTGAAACTATCCGATGGATGTTTAAGTACTATCCTTTGTCATTAGTCGTGATTCCGACAGGATGTTTGAGTACCACCCGAACTCGGGGAATACTCTGTCATTCGTTGTGAATCCGATGGATGTTTAAGTGATTGCACTTTGTCATTCGTTGTGAGGATTTTAATCTCGTGAGTTATCGTAAATGCTGTATTAGTTACTTACCTAGTTCGTGTGCACTAGGTTACAAGGCTAAATCAATAGGCTAAGCTCTGCCTGTATAAATCTGCAATATATCAAGGCTTATCTGTAGACTAAACTTTGTCCGTATGAATCTGCATGCTTATAAAGTGAGTCATTCTCTTTTTATCAACTATTTTACAATACCTCAAATTATTTTCAAAAGTTATAATTACAGGGACTAAGTCGTGGATATCTTGAATCACTGGCTAGTGGGGTATTGTGCACATTACTAATTTTCTCCCAGTTAGGTTCATTGACCTACTAGGGATAATCATCACTATTTAGGTTCATTGACCTAATAGTGGTATGACCATCGTCACCATTGTGACACGGCGCCAGATAAAAATAAGATAGAAGCCATTGTAATCGCTCTTATGCTATAATTAATAACTATGCATCATTTTATGTAAATAGAATGATTCACTCAGTATTTCCTGCTGACAAAACCTTTTTCAAACATGTTTCTGGTAATTACAGTAGATTGGATTAAGAGATGGATACGGCACTGAAAGACTTCAAGAAGTGGCTTATTTTATTAATTAAATCAAATTAAGAAATATTGTTTTATGTAATCAAATTTATTAAAGCTACCATTGTAAAACATGGGTTATCCCATCTATTTAATAAATAAAATCCGGTGTTTTCTAAACTCTGATATTTTTCCTAACTCACGGTCCTGATGAAATTTCCGCTGCAATATTTTTCAAAATAATCACCGGTACCACTGGGCTGCTCGCGGCTCCCGATTCCGTCCAGGGTGGGTCGGGGGCCGTGACAGAAGGTGGTATCAGAGCCACTGCTTTAAGCCTATAGGTGTTGTGACAATAATACCTAAGTTTGTATAAAAGAGTTAGGAGATTGCTGTTAACTGGTAGCACACATGATAGCATTTAGACTTGAACTTAAGAAAAGATGCCTTAGTATAAACTTCAAGATAAGCTAAATACTTATGTGAATAAATTATGATGGGTTTTTGTATGCCATAAGAATGATAATTAGAATATTGCAAGATACGATAAATAAGCAATAATATTTAATTGCTATTAATCCTTGCTTATTGATATTACTTGGTCTAGAATAAAATATGTTACGAGAATACAAATTTCCCTAATTCTGGATAAAAGCCCTAATAAGATAGGCACTTTTAAAATCTTGAAAAGATACTATTTATGGGATATAGAACGTTTTCTCCGGCAAGACTGGGTATGGTGTAGCAGACTCTCCAGTTTGTCCGGATATACTGAAGTTACCTCTCCGGCGAGAACCGAGTAAGAAAGTATATAATATGTCAGCAAGTGACAAAATTCTCTAAATAGTATCAAGATCAGATATCTGACTGATTTTTGGAAATATATATCTGTTAAATACATTGACCTGATAGATGGTATGTTTATTTCAGCATGTGAAATATATGATTATATAGATATATATATCTATAAGAAATTCCAAAAAGTCAAATAGGAATAAAGCACAAGCATATGTGTCTAGATTTCTTTATTAGGAATCTCTTTTCCGATACCAAACATTATTTCGTTTGATCATCTGTCTCGTAGCTCGTGTGATAAAATAAATAATGGAAACCCTTTAAGTTAAAACGCCATCAAAAGAATTTCTAACGCGTTACCATAAACTATTAACGCAAGTAAGAAACATGTAAAGTTGTGATAATGTACAAGAAAACACATGAAAAATTTAAATTATACGTCCACAGACGTCGAAGTATAGCACACACGACTTCCAAAGTAAGACCTTTGGAAAATATAATTTAGACACGATGACACCAATACTAATTCCGTCAGTAGAAAAACTATTAATAAAAAAGAAGCACTTTGCCATATGATCCTACAACCGACATAAATCTCGCTGAGGTACGTTGTAACAAGATTTCACAATCATCGGTGCACAGTCTAATCAGAGTCATAATTATTATCACTGCAAAAGGAGTCACATACCTTTGCAAATTCCCTATTTTATTTTTATTCGACATTCCCTGGTAATTTCACTTAACAACGGTTATCACACGAAAATTCCAGATAAAAGTTCTTATATTTCTTTCGTTGAAATTCTGACTTTTGCATATAATAAATTAACTTTCGTGTTTCTACTTCCCCTAATAGTCATCATACCATGAGGATTTCTTTCATAGTAACGAATATTGATCTATTTCATTTCTTGGTAAATCCACACGTTACACATGCATTGTTTGTTATGCATTTGGTTCATTTGATTTATAAAGACCACTGGAGGGTTTCTTTCCGATTTGTTATTTTATCCAAACTCAAATATCATTCCGCTTTTTGTACTGTGAACCGCATTATTACAAAACAATAACTCCTTGATATCGAGTCAATGAATTTCTTGAAAATTTTAATTTTCTTTGGTATATAGTTTCTATTGTGACCATGTCCGAACTTTCTTATTAAAACTTGTTTTGTTTAAATCAAGTTCAAATTATTTGACTTGCTCACATTACATATTCATTTCAAGATCCCATATGATGGATGGAAGCTATCATATTCAAAATAGTCCCAACAAGCACTTCATTTGTTTTTAAACCATAATAGGCTTGTTTAGTCTTCGACTTCATTGAATCATTTCTTTGATCATGATCACCTTGTACTGACATTTTCACAAAATTTAAAGCTTGCACTAATCTCGTTTATATATATACGGATTTAATTATTTATTTAATTATATATTAAATTGCTTTGTTGATTTATCTTATAAAAGCCATCTTAACACAAATCGTGTGCTAAGATAATGATACACAAATTCTTGTCATATTTCAGTGTATTTCTTAATGATTCTTACAACATCAATCGAGCTTTTCGTGATAATTATTGCTTTAACATCTTCAATCGAAAAACATTATATAAAATTTATTATATATGGAAACTTACATAAGTGATTACAAAATAGTATTATTATCTTCTTATTAAACCATTGAGGTAAAGAATTTATATTTATATATATATATATATATATATAATTTATGTTGAAGTATACTCTCATTTAAGTTCACGTTCAGTTATTTATTATTGATAATTAATATTAGTTTTATTATTAATAATAAATTAATAACAGAAGTGTTAGTATTATTTTTAAGTACTAGGGTTATTGTCAGGGGCAGGTATTGAATAGCCTAGCCTTAGTTAGGCATGGACTGGCCACCTATGCTTAAACAAGGCAGCACTAACCAATATCCAACCATGATAATAACTAGTTAATATATATAAATTAAGTCATCATACTTAGTTAGTAAATTTTAATTATATATAAAATATTTTACTTTGTATTGTAAGGAGAAGACATATTTTCATAAAACAATACAAGAATTAGAGGGACGAATAAAATTATATAAATAATTGTTTATCACATGTTTTGTGGTAACTATGTACCGTAACGCTCTGGCAAGAAAATGACCATATAAGAATAATATGGTAGTCATCAACTACGTTGGATTAGGAGAACATAGTAATATATAAGAATAGTCCCCGTTTTCACTTATTTACAACATTTGTAAGTACATTCATAACGTTATATGGTTTCAAAATAAAAATAAGTAATCACATAGAATCGACTCATTAAGTGTTATATATTTACAAAATATTTTACAAATACTTTTGTACAATAAATATTTTTACACTTTTATTTACAACTTTCATTTAACATTATAAATAAAAAGTGATTTCTTTTACAAAATAATAATACTAAAATATTTTGTAATGTAATAACTTCATTGTGGTGTTTTGTAATATATATTACATAGTAAATATAAGTTATTTTACATAGTATAGTAAAATACTAAAATAATATTTATTTAAAAGTGGTGACCATTTACATATAGTAAAAATGTGTAACAAATAATATATATTACATAGTATTTATATTTGATATATAAGATACGGTTCAGTCAGGAACACAAATAATATATATTACATTTTGTTTTACAAAATATAATATAATAGTTGGTCATGCCAAAATAACTTGTTCTTATTATATTTTTGATCTCTAGGATATAGTATAAAAAAAAAAGATATATGGTTACTACTAATAGGATACTATCACAATTGTTTCACAATTAAAACAATTTGGAACTTTAAACAGTGATACACTAACTTTATTGTCTTTTAGTGTATTTTTGCAATTTACTCATCTCAACACATTGATTTTCTCATATCATAATTTAATATTTGACAAATCATTTTTCATGCTTTAAGTTCATTTTAAACCTGTTAATTCTAAGTCTTCCTCAATTGCCAATCAAAGTAAGCTTCCTTTTGACAAAGAATTTTATTAAATTCTAAAAGTCATTCACATTCATTTTAAATATCTATTGATCATATATCTTTTGGCTTGAACCAAGTCACTTTGAAAATTTTATCATTTCATCTCATTCGTTTGTCATCGATTTCTTGAACTAATTCAGTTGAACATTGAATCCTAATTATGGTACAACTCGTACTCACAAAATTTGATATTTTAATTCTATATCATCTATCTTAATATTGTTTTATTGACTAAAATATGACATAAGTCTAAAAAGAAATATCGTAACCCAAATCTCGAGGACGAGATTTAAAACAAGGTGGGGAGAATGTAACATTCCTATTTTTATATAAGAATTATAGGTTTGGTTAAATTTATTAACCACTAGTAACTAGTAACTAGTTTATTTTTAATATAAATATTCAACCCAAATAGTTTTAAACACTATTTTATATAGTTGGTTGAAATATTATATTAATTAATTGGCCTGTATATGGGTGACATTTCTAATAAAATAAAAGTATATAAAAAAATTTATATTATTAAACAGGTAGTCTACGGGTAAGTTGACTATTAGAAATATAAAGTTCATAAACGGGCCCAGGAACCATTTATTAATTTTTTTTTTGAATGGCCAACATAAAATTCATTCACCAAACTAGCAAGGGGCTAGCACCACACTTACAGTCCACCAAAATACTATAAAAACAACATAAAACAACTAAGAACCAAACTGGAGCAAACATACAGAACAGAAATTAAACATTAAAAAACATTGAACCTTCTCCAGCTCTCCCAGTTTAGACAAGCCTCTTTCGAGCGATACTTAACCCACTGGAAGCTCATCCTTTTGATTTCCTCGACAACCTTTTGAACCGATACTGTAGCATTTTGGAAAATTACTTCATTCCGCATACGCCACACACTCCAAAGGTAAACGAGCGAAATAGCATGTATGGCTTTCTTCCGCTTTGCCGACCCATCCGCATACTCGCCGACCTGCAGAACATCTTTGAGGCTGAAAGCATAAAAGGCTGAGACTTTACACCATTGAGCGATAGCGGTCCACACGGTCTGAGCGAACTGGCAATCGACGAAAATATGTTCACTTGTCTCTGGGTGTTCATTGCAGAAAATGCAGGTCACCGATTCTGGATGAATACCTTTCGAGAGAAGTGCCACCTTAGTTGGAAGTCGTTCCACCATCGCCCTCCACCCGACTACCCCAACCTTTTTAGGTGTCCAATTATTCCATTTAAAAACTGATTGCGGCGCCACCCTATTATGATTTTGAACATGGCTCTTGATACTTCGAACCGAAAACAAGCCGTTAGGGTCTAGATCCCAGACCCAACGGTCCCTTCTATCTTCACATTGTACCCCTGATGTATATTGAGTAAGTTGTTGTAATTCTGCTATCTCGGCGGAAGAGGAGGGGGCCCGATTCCAGTTCCAATTCCATTGTGGCCAGTGATTTTCATTCCACAATCGATCCGCTACTGTGCACATCTTATCCATCTCCAAATTAAACAAAGTTGGAAAAGAGTATGCAAGCGGCGATTCGCCTACCCAGGTATCAACCCAAAATAGAATATCCGCTCCATTGCCAAGTACTCCTTTGATCCGTTTTGTAAGATTCAATTCAGCCCTTTCCAGTTCTCCCGAAATTTGCCATATTTGCTTCCATGGTCCTGGAATCGAAATCTTAGCCGGAATAAAGTTCCAAGATCTGGATTTGTTATGAATTGCCCAAATCACTTTCCGCCATAATCCTTCTTTCTCGACCTTGAATCTCCACCACCATTTCGCTAGCATGGCGAGATTGGCGTCTTTGAGTGAGCCGAAACCAACCCCACCATATTCAACTGAAGAGATAACCTTTTCCCACGCTATCCAATTTGCCTTTGATTTATCTTCCGTACCACCCCAAAAGAATGTTCTTCGAATGCTTTCTAGATTTTTAATTACTTGTGCCGGGGCCCTATACAAGGAGAAATAATATGTAGGAAGCGAACTAAGAACCGACTTGATTAATGTAATTCTACCCCTATAAGAAAGCGTTTTACCCTTCCATATCGACAACCTATTCTTGAATACTTCCATAACGGGCTTCCAGTTTTTCACCAAATTCATGTTTCCACCCACTTGTAGTCCCAAGTATTTGAACGGGAAAGCACCCGCTTTACAATACAAGGTATTGGCCATTTCATCCACTTCGCTAGAACCCACTCCCACACCAAATAGTTTGCTTTTGCAAAGATTGACCTTTAACCCCGACGCCAAGTGGAAACATCTAAGTATTCTTCTTAAATTAAGTACATTTGACAAAGACCAAGTGCCAATAAAGACGACATCATCGGCATAAAAATACATTGTACTTAAACTTATTCTATTTTTTTTTGAAACTTGGTTCAAAATATAGACGAAAATATTCTCGTTCTAAAGACATATTTATTGTTTTATACAACGTTATATTTTATAAATTATAAGCGCTAAATAAGTAAAGCAGTTAAATTAATTATAATATATATATAAATAATTAAAATTCTATCTATTTATGAATATTACGTAAATAATAAAATACTCATAAAAAGAAAACTTACAAATTGAAAATTTAGTATGAATATCCAAAAGATAGAAATGGTGGAATGTAGTTGTAGGCACGTGTCCTCTTTCAAACGAAAGTGTGTCCTCTTTCAATTGAAAGTAAATTAATTAGCTTAGTACGTGTACAAGAATTGAACCGACTTTTCTTAACTATAAATAAGAGCTACATGTATATATTTCAAGTTGCTCAAAATTCTTTTCCTTTTCCTTTTTGTTGTCAGTGTCGCCATCCCTTCCCCATTTCTATAATTCTATATTTTTATTATTTTACCCCATAATAATAATAAAGCCCTGCTCGTTTTAAGTATTTTAACTTCAGATCACCGCTACCCTTTTCGATTGATCTGAGCCTCATAACGTATGTCAGGGCTCTGCCCGACTAAGTTGTTAGGATTCGGTCTCGGGACATCGGGATAAGGTTGAATGAGGGGTATTATACTTAGCACGAGTACATTATATATTTTTATAGCTCAGAAGTTATACCCAAAATTTATACCAGGAGGCTTTCTAGTTGAATCCTAAATTTACAAAGTGGGTCCATTCTCTTTTCTCACTATTTTATTCCCTTTTTCTTTATGATATAATTATATTCAAAATTTTCCCAAATTGATCCATAAGTAAAAACCCGGACCCCTGAAACCCCAATCCATATCAAGAATTAGGGCTGTAAATGAACCGAACGTTCAGCGAACAGTTCGTGAACTGTTCGGCGGGAAGTTCATTTATGTTCGTTCGTTTAATAAACGAATGAACGTGAACAAGAAATTCCATTCGATTAGTTAAATGAACGAACATGAACAAAGGTCTCGTTCGTTCAATTGTGTTCGTGAACGTTCGGTAAGGTGTTCGTGAACATTCGTTCATTTGCGTTCGTTTATATTTATATGTTCGTGTTTTAATTAAAGATTTTTATACTTTCATATATTTTATCTATACTTTTTATACTATTAAACTTTTATTTATATCATTACCCTAATAATTAAACTAGGAAACCCTCTTGTTTATGCACCATTTCCCTTTCTTTTCTCATTATTTACATCGACGAATATGATCTACCTCCGTTCCACAATAAGGGATCAAGTTCTAGTGCTACTCTCTGGGCCATCCACCTTTATCATTCATCGCGTTCGCCAAATTTATTTGTGTTCGCTTGTGTTCGTGAACACGCTCATTTCCTTAATGAACGAACACGAACATAAAATCTTGTTCGGTAAGTGTTCATGAACCGTTCGTGAACACATTTATTTCCTTAATGAACGAACACGAACAAGACCTCGTTCGTGTTTGTTCGGTTCATTTACAGCCCTATCAAGAATCAAGAAAATCAGATTTATGATCTTCTCGCGGGCCGCGTAAAGAATAGACGGAAGGTTACGCGGGCTGCGACAACAAGGCAAATCTCCGGATAAGCTTAAGGGACACGTGGCATCCACCTGGCAGACCTACTGGTGACTCAGCAACCCTACGCGTAGATTAGGCGGATACGCGGGCCGCGTAAGGATCGAGCAAGGGCTCACGCGGGCCGCGAGGGAACCCAATTTCAGCTATAAATAGCTTGGTTCACGAGCTGTTCGTCTGTGTCGAAACCAAAACTCAAAAACGAATATACACTGCTCCAAAGCATAATTTTTATTAGGGAGACGCTGCTACGATACCGGGTATTAACTCGATCGCTGCTACGATTCAATGTCCGATCGATTGAAACTATCCGATGGATGTTTAAGTACTATCCTTTGTCATTAGTCGTGATTCCGACAGGATGTTTGAGTACCACCCGAACTCGGGGAATACTCTGTCATTCGTTGTGAATCCGATGGATGTTTAAGTGATTGCACTTTGTCATTCGTTGTGAGGATTTTAATCTCGTGGGTTATCGTAAATGCTGTATTAGTTACTTACCTAGTTCGTGTGCACTAGGTTACAAGGCTAAATCAATAGGCTAAGCTCTGCCTGTATAAATCTGCAATATATCAAGGCTTATCTGTAGACTAAACTTTGTCCGTATGAATCTGCATGCTTATAAAGTTAGTCATTCTCTTTTTATCAACTATTTTACAATACCTCAAATTATTTTCAAAAGTTATAATTACAGGGACTAAGTCGTGGATATCTTGAATCACTGGCTAGTGGGGTATTGTGCACATTACTAATTTTCTCCCAGTTAGGTTCATTGACCTACTAGGGATAATCATCACTATTTAGGTTCATTGACCTAATAGTGGTATGACCATCGTCACCATTGTGACACGGCGCCAGATAAAAATAAGATAGAAGCCATTGTAATCGCTCTTATGCTGTAATTAATAACTATGCATCATTTTATGTAAATAGAATGATTCACTCAGTATTTCCTGCTGACAAAACCTTTTTCAAACATGTTTCAGGTAATTACAGTAGATTGGATTAAGAGATGGATACGGCACTGAAAGACTTCAAGAAGTGGCTTATTTTATTAATTAAATCAAATTAAGAAATATTGTTTTATGTAATCAAATTTATTAAAGCTACCATTGTAAAACATGGGTTATCCCATCTATTTAATAAATAAAATCCGGTGTTTTCTAAACTCTGATATTTTTCCTAACTCACGGTCCTGATGAAATTTCCGCTGCAATATTTTTCAAAATAATCACCGGTACCACTGGGCTGCTCGCGGCTCCCGATTCCGTCCAGGGTGGGTCGGGGGCCGTGACAGGTTCCCCACTTTTTTAGTGTTCCCTAATGAACCTCACACTATATATATATAGGGAGCCGCTAAAATGAAAACCACTCCTAGTTGTAAGAACCGCGAAAACCAATCTCCACCAATAAGATAATGACACCCAAAAGGGTAATATAGTCATTTAATAAAAACCATCAAATCTATTCTCTCTCTCCTCTTTAAATATTCTGACATATAACCACCATCCTTTTTCATCTTTCACCCTTTCTTCTCTCTTTCTAAATACCCAGATCACCACCGTCACCATTATTCTCAAACCTCTCTCTCTTAAAAATCCAAGATTTTGAAACCAAAGATCTATGACGGCGAGGATTTAACGATGACGGTGGACCTTCGGCCGGTCACCCACACCCCCTTAGGTCCCTGGTCACGGGTGACGACACCATGGGCGATTGCGACTGGGTTGAACACGAAGAGTGAGAGAGAGAAAGACTGGCACCATGGGCGACGGGCCGACGGCAGCGCCGCTGTGAGCGGCGGCGGTCATGGTCTCCCGACGGTCATGGTAAAAATGGTGGGTTTTGTGGTGCATAAAGTGGGTTTCTCAGGCTGCCGCCCCCACCGTCACCGCCACTGGCTCTGAACAGGCCGACGGCAGCGCCGCCGTGAGCGGCGGAGGTCCTGGTCTCCTCCCGACAGTTGATGCCTGTGTTCTTGATTTCTCTGGTATTTTTTGGCATGTGTTCTTGATTATTCTGGGTTTAGTTGATTTTTCTAGTGATTCTTTGGCCTGTGTTCTTGATACGTGTTCTTGAATGATAATGATGATACCGATGGTATTTTGGAATGTTGGTTTTTTTTTTTTTTTTTTTGTGTATCTTGAATCTGTTGGGTTTTTGCTATGCTGGGGGTTTTGAATCTGTTCTTTTGTGGTGGTCGGTTTATGATGTTGCAACGGAGGTGTGGCGGTGGGTGCGATGGGTTTGGTGGTGTGGCAGTGGGTTTGGTGGTGTGGCGGTGGTTTTGGTGGTGTGTGGCAGTGGGTGTGGTGGTGTGGCAGTGGGTTTGGTGGTGTGGCGGTGGGTTTCGTGGGTTTTGATTTGTGTTCTGTTGAATCTGTAGGTTTTGATATGTTGGCTGTGGGCGGCGATGATGAAAAAAAAAAACGCCGATTTTGATGACGATGGCGCGGCAAGGACGACGGAGGGTAGGTTTTTAAACCTGCAACCCCTCTTTTGCAGCCTTTTGATTATCGGTTAATCTGAGCCAAACCCTGTTTTTTTTCGAGACAGAATTTGTTTTGATGTTGTTGGTTTTTAATTTTTCCCCCCTAGTCGATGATGATAACGATATATCTGAGACATCTCCCGGGTTTGCGATTTCCGGGTGCGTTTGTTTTTGCGTAAAGAACTTTTTGTAAAAAAAATTAAACCCGTAAACTTTTTAACGTAAAACGTAAAAAGTTTTATGTAAAAAGTAAACTTTTTAAAGTAAACCGTAAACTTTTTTACTTAAAACGTAAAACATAAAAAGTTTTACGTAAAACGTAAAAAGTTTTACGCCAAACGTAAAACGTAAAACTTTTTACGTAAAACGTAAAACTTTTTACGTAAAAACGTAAAACGTAAAAATTTTAACGTAAAACGTAAAAAGTTTTACGTAAAACGTAAAAAGTTTTACGTAAAACATAAAAACGTAAAACGTAAAAATTTTAACGTAAAACGTAAAAAACCGGCGCGTAAAACGTAAAAAACGTTAACGTAAAAACGGCGCGTTGAAAAAACGACGCATGAAAAAGTCGGGCGTAAAACGGGTCGTAAAAAACGGGCCGTAAAACGGGTCGTAAAAAACGGGAACTAATAAACGGGTTGTAAAACGGCGTGAAAAACGTAGCGTAAAACGGGTCGTAAAAAACGCGCGTAAAAAACGGGTCGTAAAAAAACGCACGTAAATTTTTTTATCAAAAAATCTGATTTCAATATATTTGTTTAATAAAAAAAACTGATTTTAGAAAAAAAAAAAAAAAAAAAAAACATTCAATGCAATAGGACAAAAGTGTATTAAAAAACAATAAAACTAATAAGACAAAAAAATAAAATTACCTAAATACCCTTTTTGATTAAAATATTAAAGATATAATAAGACAAAAAACTTTTAATATTAATATTAGCTACTTTTAATCTCATCCATCCATCTAGTTGATCTAAGGGCTAAAAAGTGGTTCCCATGGTTCTTACAACTAGAGGTGGTTTTCATTTTAGCGATCCCCTATATATATAGGGAGAAGATCATGCGAGAACCACCTCTTATTGCGAGAACCGCGAGAACCAATGTGAACACAACAAAAAATGCCTAAAAATAGCTAAAAATCACACAAATTTTTTTTTTTGAATTTTTTAATATTTTTTATAAAAAAATCGCTACTTTTCGAAGCAAAAAAAAAATTATTTTTTTTTTTGCTTCGAAAAGTAGCGATTTTAACATAAAAAATATAAAAAAATTCAAAAAAAATTTTTTAGATTTTTTTTTATTTTTTTAGATTTTTTTAGGTTTTTTGGGGGTTTAGTTTTTAGCATTTTAGCTTGGGGGGGGGGGGGGAGGAGGGGGGTTTAGGTTTTGGGGGGGGGGGGGGTTAGGTTTTTTTTTTATGTTTTTTTTAGGTTTTTTTTAGCTTGGGGGGGGGGGGGGTGGGGGTTAGGTTTTTTAGGTTTTTTTAGCTATTTTAGGTTGTGTTCACATTGGTTCTCGCGGTTCTCACAATAAAGGTGGTTCTCGCATGATCTTCTCCCTATATATATATAGGGAGAAGATCATGCGAGAACCACCTCTTATTGCGAGAACCGCGAGAACCAATGTGAACACAACCAAAAATGCCTAAAAATAGCTAAAAATCACAAAAAAAAAAAAATTTGAATTTTTTAATATTTTTTATAAAAAAATCGCTACTTTTCGAATGAAAAAAAAAAAAAAATTTTAAATTTTTTTTTTGCTTCGAAAAGTAGCGATTTTAACATAAAAAATATTAAAAAATTCAAAAAAGAAATTTTAGATTTTTTTTAGATTTTTTTAGGTTTTTTGGGGTTTAGTTTTTAGCATTTTAGCTTGGGGGGGGGGGGGGGGGGTTAGGTTTTTGGGGGGTGGGGGAGGGGGGTTTAGGTTTTTTTTGGGGGGGGGGGGGGTAGTTTTTTTTTTTAGGTTTTTTTAGCTATTTTAGGTTGTGTTCACATTGGTTCTCACGGTTCTCACAATAAAGGTGGTTCTCGCATGAGCTCCTCTCTATATATATATATATTATCGATCTATACTATACTTAAAAATTTGAATTAAATCCCTAATGTATTTATGTAAGTTAATAAAAATCCCAGTGTCACAAAGTTGTTTTCGATGAAAAATTAACCTTTCTTTCCGCATACAAATGCAAGTATCCTAAGAAGAGAATAGCAACAACATACGTAATAATGTAAGCGAATGATCGCACCCATGGATGAACGAACATTCGAATGTTGTTGATTTCCAATTACAAAACCCACCCACATAAAATGGGATTCTTATTGACTTGGCACCAGCTCCACGGGTGGAGCATTGTTCGGGTCCTCCACTTCTTCTGCACCCAACACTCTCTCTTGATAACTGTGTTTGATAAATTCAATGCCCCCACATTTCCCTTAATATTCCCCCAAATCGTCTTCATCAACCCTACCCTACTGGTTTTATAATTCTAAATGCTTCCGGCTCATGAATGCGGTGATGTTCAAGGTATTTGTTGTATTCGTTTTTTAGGGGAATTTGGAAGCTCTTGGGATTTTGTTTAGATTATTATTATTATTATTATTATTACTGAATGTAATGAATTTTGGGAAATTAATTTGGCTAAACCTAGTTTGCTCATGTAGTTTTAGAGGTGTATATTACATCTTTTGTGATCAATTTTTTTTTTTTTGTTTAATTTGATTTTAATTATTTGTGTTAATTATGTGGTGAATGATGCATAAATTGATGCATGTTTGTATAGTTACTTGGATCATAAGTTAAGAACAAATGTAATGGTATTCTTTTTAGAACCATTTTTATGTCGAGAACCGTGTAAAATGCTTGTACATAGTGCATTGATGAGTTAATAGGAGAGAGAAAAGATAATTGATTGATGGTTTTTTAAAGTCTTATGTGTTATGCTTAAAGCAAAAGGTACAATATGTGGTTCTCGTAGTTTCCAACATAAATAACTATATGTATATAGGGTGGCTTCATTTGAGAATCGTAACAAACTTGAGAACCAAGGAACCAATCTCGGACTCTAGATCCGAACAATGAAGGGTCAAGACATGTGAACGAATTGTATATAGCGTGGTATGTGCATATGGGGTATATTCACATATGAGTATTTAAACCTTGACCCTTCATTTTTTCAGTATGGCTTGACTGGTCTAAATGAACTTTCTCTATACTTGTATACAAACAATCTATGCCTGTATTTATTTTGTTATTATAAAATACTGTAACTCAATTAGAAAACTTATTTCGAAATGTCTGGATCCAAATCCATCTGTCTCTGCAGATATAGTGACATTCATTGTTAGAGCTCGCGTATAATCAAGACACTTTAAAAATGGAAAGGGAATGCAACAAATCCTTAAAACTGTTATTAACACGCGGAATCAAGGAATTGAATGATAACGGATTTGAGGGTTCACTAGACGACAACGACATTTTCAAAGATGTGTTTTTCGGCCATGAAAATGGCAGAAGTAGTAAAAGGTGTGTTGTAACCGGCGCGATCAATTTCGAAAATGATAACAATACCCCTAAACACTTACCAAATCTATCAAACAGTGACCATTCGGTTATGACAAACGAGGAGCATCCCGACGAGTTCACGGGATTGAAGCGGAGGAAGTTGTCAGATGTAGAACGTTCCAGCGATAACTCGTGTTTGTGCCAACCGGCTTCCATCGTAACATGTCGTTTGGTCGAATCATCTGCCCGAGGTGTCAAATCCAGTTGCTATTTGCTTAAAGGGCATATTCGCAATCGTGATGTCAACAGATGTAGATTATGTCATTCCAACACTAATTATCCAAAAGTAGATGATGTGATTAAGGTTAACGTTTCGCCAGCCTCCCAAGAAAGTCGAGCTACCGTTCCATGTTCCAAGAAAGTCGGAAAAGATTCTTCCGTTATGGAACGTAACGAAGATGACATCAGCGAGAGCAGCACTCGACTAACACCAAGTACAGCAATCAATGATCATGGAAGCTGCAAAACCAAGTCAAAGTCAAAGCCAAAGTCAAAAGTCAAGAAATCGGTCAAGCATGAAAAGGGTAGAGCTAAAAATAGCAGTCCTGGGGATTCTTCTACCAAACTAAAAGGCGTAAAACGGAATACTCATTTTCGGAATGTTCCAAAGAAGTCGAAAAACCGAAGAGGCAGTTGCAGGCTGCTTCCACGTAGGCTGGAAGAGAGTTGGTCTGGCTGTAATGTACGAACAGTATTATCGTGGCTAATAGATTTCGGGATTATACACGTCAATGAAGTTATCCAGTACAGGAACCCACGCGATAATTCAGTGGTCAAAGACGGTATAATAACCCGAGAGGGTATATTATGCAAGTGCTGTGAGAAGGTGTTTTCGGTTTCGAAGTTCAAGAGGCACGCGGGTTTTAGCTTGAATTGTCCGTGTTTAAATCTTTTTATGGGGTCGACGAAATCCTTTATTTTGTGCCAAATGGAAGCTTGGTTGACTGAATATAAAGTCAAAGGCACCATAGGCGCGGTACACGTGGAAGAATTTGACCAAAATGATGATTGTTGTGGTGCGTGTGGTGACGGGGGTGAGTTAATATGCTGTGATATCTGCCCATCGACTTTTCATCAAGCGTGTTTGTTTGTGCAGGTTTGACTTTCTTTCCTTGCAGCTATGTTTACTGTTGACTTTTGTAATTTTATTAAATGAGAAAAATGTCCGGATAGTCCCTGTGGTTTGCTCCATTTTCACTTATAGTCCCTACATTTCTAAAATTATAGCTATATGGTCCCCAACTTTTGCACATTCGTTCTCTGATAGCCCCTAACGTGAATGTGGGTTAGTTTTTGGTGTTAAGTGAGTGGGAAATGACTAAAGTGATGGAAATGGTGGGTTGGGGTCGGTATGGGTGGGTGGGGGTGATGAAGTGGTGCAGGTGGTAATGGCTATGGTGGGGGTGGATTGTTGTTTTGTTTAGAAGTGGGTCCCACAAATAGATATTTCTTTTAATGTTTTGACTTATTATATTTAATTAGTAAGGGTACTTTAGTCATTTCACGCCCACTTAACACCAAACACTAACCCCCATCCACGCTAGGGACTATCCGAGAACGAATGTGCAAAAGTTGGGGACTATAGCTGTAGTTTTAGACATGTAGGGACTATAGGCGAAAATGGAGCAAATCACAGGGACTATCCGGGCATTTTTCTCTTTAATAAATATTTTGTTCAATCTTTAAAAAGTTATATTCACTCAAATGGGTAATATAAAAATTAGCTAAAAAAGTAGGTTATCATTGTAATTATATAGCTTTGTAACCATATTTACTAGGGCTACAAACAAACCGAACGTTCAGCGAACAACTCGTGAAGTGTTCGTTTGTTCAACAAACATGAACAGAGACCGCCACAATAGTTCATTGGTGTTTTTGGTTTTTATATTTTATTTAAATACGTCAAAACTCCAATAAATAAATTTTTTAATAAGTATCAATGTATTATATATTCGGTTCATGAATGCTTGTTTATGTTCGTTTGTTTCCATTTGTGTTCATGAACGTTCGTTGCCTAAACGAACACGTTGAATTCCTTAACGAACGAACACGAACATAAAATCTCATTCAGTAGGTGTTCATGAACACACACATTTCCTAAACAAACAAACACGATCATTTTCCCATTGTCATTTCTTCAATGGTTTTGGCCTTTTGACTCTCCAGGAGATACCCGAAGGCGAGTGGTATTGTCCAAATTGCTCTTGCTGGAGTTGCGGGAACATTATCAAGAATAACGAGACGACCGTCCTGAAGTGTTTGCAGTGTAGACATAAATGTAATTCTGCCCTATTATCCACCTAATCTTGTTTTATATCATGTCAATGGTTTGACTTATGGATTATAATTTTGGTTACACATTTTCTAATTTTTTATACTTGTTATTTGTCCTAACAAATCCATACGTAAACAGACCACAAGAAATGCGGTAAGGAGACTGGACATGGAAGTGGATCGATACCTTCTACCTGGTTCTGTAGTGACAGCTGTAAGGAGGTAGTCTACGCAGTTACTGCGTGTCGGGAAATGGGTTCTAGTCGAAACGGGTCTTTTTTAGTTATACTTGGATACTCTCAAAGTCTTTGATATTCATCTCTTACAGACTCACTTGGGCCTTGAAACACGGGTCGGGCTTATGAATTCAACATCTGATGGTTTCTCATGGACCCTCTTGAAGTGCGCTCATGTAGACGAAAAGCTTCTTTCTAATCAACATTTTGTTGCACTGAAAGTCGAATGCAATCTGAAATTGGCCGTTGCTTTAACAATTATGGAGGAATGTTTTCTTCCTATGGCGGACCCTAGAACAGGCGTTAATATGATACCCCATGTATTGTACAATCTCGGGTGGGTCTCGTTCTTGAATTCTTCCTCCTTTACATCACTAATTACAATTTTAACATAATTATTTTGCTAAATTTTATATGCAGATCAGAATTTGCGCGTGTCAACTATGAAGGATTCTACACTGTGGTCTTGGAGAAAGATGACATGTTACTAAGTGTAGCATCCATAAGGTACCTTGTGAGACAAGTTATTATTGCAACACAAGATTAAACGTATACAAACTGAATTTTGTTCGATACATGCGACAATGGGTTTTTTATAACCCTAATTACAATCTACACGTCGTACATATGAAACGAAACAACTTTAGACTTTTGACATAAATACATACACACCCCTAGACTCTCTAATATTTACTGACTGACCTAAACTATTATATTTAGTTTATATATTTCAATATTTTCGTTCAGGATCCATGGAACAGAAGTTGCAGAATTGCCGCTTGTTGCAACATCCAGCAAATATCAGCGCCAAGGAATGTGTAGGCGTCTCATGAATGCCATTGAAGAGGTACTAGTTATTTGTTTCTTTTTTAGTTGTTTGTCAATGGTTGACTTGTATGTTTGACTAGTCAACTTGTGTTTTGTGCTATGTTTAGCTGCTGAAGTCGTTGAAGATCGAGAAGCTGGTGCTGTCTGCCATCCCCGATTTAGTTGAGACATGGACCAACAGCTTCGGTTTCAGCCGCTTGGAACCGGAAGAGAAGAAGAAGCTGAGCAAAACTAACATGATGGTGTTCCCAGGAACAGTATGGCTCAAGAAGCCCATGTACCAAAAGCCCATCCAAAGTAACCTTTCTTGATGAACCCCACTTCTGTATAGAGGTGTGCCCAAACCGGTTCGTGTTGAAACCGTTTGGGTCTGGTCAACAAAAGTCAAAACCGGACTTTGGTCAAACTGGGTTGGGTTTGACCGGTTTAAGCCTGTGTATGAAGCCGGGTTTTAACTGGTACAGGTTGGTGGGTTTGATCGGGGTCAAAGTATAGGGTGACAATCTGGTTTCAACCTTGCGTGTCGGTTGGGGTTTGGTCAACAAAAGTCAAAACCGGGTTTTGCCCAAACTGGGTCGGGTGTATGAACCGCGTTTTAACTGGTACAGGTTGGGTTTGACAGGGTTCAAACTAGTTTCAAAGTATAGTGTTACAACCCGGTTTCAACCCTGTGTGTCGGTTTGGGTCCAAACCAGGGCCAACCTAATCGGTTTCAGAACTGGGTCGGGTTTGGCTTCAAAACCGGATTCGATTCTCAACCCGGTTTTTTGTGCACCTCTAGGCAAAATGGGCGGGGCCGGGCTGGGTTGCACCAATCTATGAACACTAATGCGATCTAATTTGGCCTGAAATGTTGTTTTATGAATAGGTACTCCAAGAGAAGCAAAATCTTCACATCTGAATTTGGATCTTAAAGAAGATAGGATTGTGTGCAAGGGATTGTTGCAGAAAGATGGAAACAAAGATGATGGTGTTGATTTGAAGCTCTTAAATGAAGAACAAATTTTAAGACTTAAAGGAAGTTGTGAGATGGTTTGTGGTGTGAAATGATGATATTAATAATAATAATGTTAGGAAAAGAGGTTTTGCTACAAACATGTAAGCAATGAGGTTGTAAATATTTAAGAAAATGAAGATGGCAGAAGGGAAGGCCAAGTTTTGCAATTAGAGGAAGTATGAACACAATTTGTAGTGTAGGCATGTGCTAATTTTCAGTGTTTTTAAGTAAAAATAAAGCTGGGAAGAAAGAGAGGTTCAATTTGTATATATCTATCTTATCTTCTTTACTAATATGGTTTCTGTTCATATATTTTTGTCAAAGGAATTGGAATTCGGATAAACTTGAATTGAATTTTAAATAAATTTTAATTAGAATGTATTCAAAGAAACTAAAAGTACAAACAAGAAAAAAATAAATATAAAGGTAATAGGTTTCACTAAGTATTCGGAAACAACTCGTTTGTTGTATTTTCTTCTTTTTTTATCTTCTAATGTACCAATTATTTTATTTAACTTTTGTATAATTTCTAGTAGTAGTAGTAGTAATAGTAAATTGATAATAAAATCAAATAGAACTGAATATATAGAAGATATAAAAGAACTGAATATAGAAGATATAAAAATCGATAGGACACCTAAACCTTATATTTGTAGTAGTTGTAAAAGAAAAGTAGAAATAAATGGAAAATTCTTAAGGAAATGTCTGGTATATATAGGCAAGAATTCTAGTGTACAACACTATTATCACTGTAGATCTAACATTATTGTAAAAAAAAAAAAAAAAAAAAAGATGAACAAAATTTCAAAAGTTACATAATTAAAAATGACAACTAAACATATCTTCTAGAGATTTCTTTTGTGTCTACCAACAAATGTTAGAGAATTGCAAGTTGTGGATACAGTAATTGAACTTTATAGACATCGTTGCTTACATCTATTAGAAATCTCTATCTGTACTGTCTATTAACGGTGGTGATCCAGGGTGTATCAACACCTTGTGTTTTTTCTTCAATAGTAGTTGTAGATATTTATTCAAATTTCAATGCCCGTTCCACACCAAATGTCAACACGTCATTATGTTAAAAAGAATTCCGGTAAACACATGTTGAAACCATTGATAGTCAAAAACACATAATCGTGTGTTTGTTTAGTAGAAAGTTGATATCTTAAACAATATCATATATCATACAGAAATTACTTGCTCAAAACCAAGTGTGATATGCACATTTTTTTTTCATTTACAAACCGTAAATTCTCAAATTTTCCTCCCTTTCAAGATCACACCAGCGGCTTCTTGGTTGACACTTGACAGTAACAGGCCACCTTTAACAGCATCGTCGGTATAAACATTACCGGTACTCGATCCATCTATAAACAATTTACAACAAATAAATCAACAATACACACTGCACAAATCTTCCACAACCCTAGGTTGACGAGTCATCTGTGGCCATTTTCTCACTTGTTTCCATCTCACCCACATGACTGCTAGTAGCAGTTACGTTCTCACTCATGGGCGCGGTATCTGTCACGGGACTGCTGGTAGCGGATACTTTCTCACTCTCGTGCATGACAGGACTGCTGATAGCAGATGTTTTCATGGACCCACTATTAGGACTCGCACCTTTGATTGTTGCATCAAGGGTGCTTGTACTTGGAGAACCGGAGCTTGAGTTCATTGCTCGGTTAAGAGCATGACAGCGCGGACAATAGTATGTAATGAATGGAAAATCCTCTTTCCTCGCAAGACCTGTCAAATTTAGGTTCGGACCGGGTTGACCGAGAAAGTCAGAACACATTTTGTCAAAAAAAAAAATTAAAGATTTTATAATAAATGATTAGTGTGTCAAAGATGATTACAAAGATTATGGGGAAGGTTCATTGGGGAACACTAAAAAAGTGGGGAACAGCGGGGAACCGGCTCAAACGAACTCCGATTGGACTCATTCCAGCGGCGTTGGAACCGGCTCGTCAAACTCTAACTAAGATCTCTTAACCCTAAACCCTAAATCCTAATTCCTAAACTCTAAACCCTAAAGTTAAAAAATAAGGCTAAAACCTAAGCTAAACCGTACAATCTAAACTATAAACCCTAAAAGCTAAACCCTAAAGGCTAAACCTAAAGCTAAACCCTATAGCTAAACCCTAAACCCTAAAGGTAAACTACAACAACAACAACAACAACCATACCCAGTATATCCCACAAATAGCAGACTATTGGTAGGGTCTGGGGGAGGTGGGATGTAGGCAAACCTTTCCTCTATTCAAGAATAGAGAGGCTGCTTCTTGAGAGACCCCCGGCTCCAAAACAACCAACAGACAGATAGACGAGAAACGGGTAAATAAATCACGCAGCAATAGGCAGATAAGTCATCAGTAAGCAACATATATGCAAAGGTAAACTCTAAACCCTAAATCTAAACCCTAAAGCTAAACCCTAAGGCTAAACCCTAAAGCTAAACCCTAAAATCCAAACCCTAATATATTTAGGGTTTAGGGGTTATGATTTAGTGTTTAGGGTTAAGAGATCCTAGTTAGGGTTCGACGAGACGGTTCCAACGCCGCTGGAATGAGTCCAATCGGAGTTCGTTTGAGTCGGTTCCCCACTGTTCCCCACTTTTTTAGTGTTCCCCAATGAACCTCACACCAAAGATTATACTATTATCTATACTATATATAAGGAAAACAGAAGGTAATTTTACAAAAATTTAAGTAACTACAACTTTTAAAACATATTGACTTTTAAATCAACCTCCCCCACAATTTTTAAACAGCCATAACTTTTTCATACGGTAATATTTTAAAAAAAATACATCATAAGAACAAGCATTTTATACTATTTTATTTGGGTAGGGTATTGCTATTTGTGTTCCCACCGCATTGCGCGGGTAATTTGCTAGTAGTATTTCAACAATGACCTATATTTTGAATCAGATGGTTAAGGATGTTTTAAACAAACATTAAAAATCCGCTTAGGCAACTTTTGGCCCGTTCGTAACAGGAAAATAGAACATCAAATTTTACTTTATTATGTGGTATTTCTAATGTATCTGCTGATAGAAAATACGTACCATTATGCATGTGACAGTTGCCGCATATAAGTGCATAAGACTGAGACGGATCCTCTCCCACAAGCAATTGTGCGAGTCGAGCAATCCAACCGCCATCTCGAGCCCCAAAGGCATTAGCATCATGATGCTCAACAACCACCGGATTATGTGGAGAAATCTCATTTTCTGCATGTTGATACATTTCCATGTCGTTACCTCCCTTAGATGTAGCTTCCAATATATTTCTTTTCCTCAAACCACTAGAGTTCACAGGCTCGATATCATTGCTCATCCCTGTAGCTTCAGAAGTATGCTGCAACTCGTCTCGTAAGAACACTTTTAGCCCCGAATCTGCACCCAGTTTTGATGCAAGTATGGTCGCAGCTGCTGCTTTGGCTGCTGGATCAGAGTCATATTTCTGCAAACACATGAAAAATTGTTTACTTGTATTGAGACCTTATACAACAATATTTATTTTGACATCTTTCTTTTTGAATGCATCGTTTTGCAATGATAAAGATCTTGGTTTTAAAAAGCGCGTGGCGATAGGGTCCCAGAGCCAAGGCTAGAGGGGAAGGTGCACGCATCAAGTACATGAGGCGCAAGGTACTTAAATAAAGTTTTTAACATTTAGAGTAAAATGTCATTTTCATCCCCTGAGGTTTGGCCAGTTTTGCGACTTTCGTCCAAAGGTTTGTTTTTCCTCATCTGGATCCAAAAGGTTTGAAATCTTGCCATTTTCATCCAGCTCATTAACTCCATCCATTTTCTCCCTTGAGTCAGAGGCATTACCGTCTTTTTTGTTAACTTTCGGTCTTTTTCAGAGCTGAAAATGGATGGAGTTAACGAGCCGGATGAAGATGGCAAGATTGTAAACCCGATGCGAAAGAACAAACCTTTAGACGAAAGACACAAAATTGGCCAAACCTCAGGGACCAAAATGGCATTTTACTCTAATATTTATGTTACGATCTATTATCGTACCCGATCTTTGAATATAAATAACCTCTATTATATGATTCTATATAAAAACAGCCTTTATGTACAACCTAAAAAGCTATATGTACAACCTCCTGATGTACAAAATCTGCCAATGTACAAGAAGCACCTTAACAAAATTTGATATGTGCCTCATGTACGCCTGTCACCTCAAACCGATGGAAGCACTGCCCTTCTCGCATTAATGTGACTCACGCCTCAGGCTTGCTTTTTAAAACCATGTAAATGATACTAAGCAGCTCTAAGATGTACCTGAATTAGTTGCTGAGTAGCGTAATAATTGCTTCGTTCTTTAAGTTCATCAATTTTTTCTTGCCTTTCAGCCCGAAGCCTGTCTACAGTTTTCTGATCCCTGCTATCGCCTATATGAGAAAGCAAAGAAAAAAGCTATCTAGTCACATTGTCTTGGCAGATGTAAGTGTTTGACAAATAAACATGAGACTCATATCAAGTCACCAATAAGGTCAAATTTTAACAAACAACGTGTAACCAAAAAACTTACGCATTCTTGTTAAGCTAAAAAGCGCCCAGTAGAAAGCCGATGAGAAGGCAGGAAAAAGAAATATAGGTAGAACTCGCAATGCCCTCATTTGCCAATCCAAGCCCATGGTTCTTGTTGTAATTATAGCATAAACCAGTGCGACAACCTATAACAACAGAAAATCAACAGAAAAGGCCTTAAAAAGAGAATGGTCACTTACCCATCATTTGGATCATTTACAGTATTGAAATTAACAGCAAATATATATTTGGAATGCTTTTAACACTTCAGTTTCAGTCAGCATTTACAGTAACTTGTTTAATTCATAAAGAACAGCATCATTATCATCATACTCAGTAAATCCCACCAATAGCAAAGCTAAGGTAGGGTCTGAGGAGGGTAAGATGTAGACAGACTTATCTCTACCCCGTAGGAACACAGAGGCTGCTTCCAGTGAGACCCCCGGCTCGATAGTAGTTTTGCATTAAGCCTTGGACATAAGGCACATAACACTTAACAATCGGGACAAAGGCCGATTAGTGCATGTAACCCCTTGTCTTTCGGCTATCAACGCCACCACATGATGCATAATTAACTATCCGCCGCTTTTAACATTATATTCACGAGATAAGTAAAATAACGTTAAAATAACTACTATGCAGGTAACATCAGTAAAATAGTAATCAATATGTAACATTTGTATCCAACAAACTTGGTTTAAAAAGCGTGCCTAGGCGCAAAGCACAACAAGACTCAAGCCCCTGCACTTTTGGTAGCATAAGGCGCGATTTCTTGGCATAAAAATGACCCTGAAGCGCGCACCTCACGTATTTCCCATATTTTTGTGCAACAAAGAAATATCGGGTAAATGATGCTAGAAACCTATAGGAAATGTATAAAAGAACTATATAGTTATTTGCGCCTCGGTTTTAGAGCTTGTTGCTTTTGTGCGCTTATTAAAACCAAGCTTAGACGTTGAATGTCACATTAGACACGTCAACTTAAGGTCAAATGTTACAAAAGAGTTAAATGTCATTTTAGGGCCTGTGGTTTGGGCCATTTTGCCAGTTTAGTCCAAAGGTTTCATTTTTCTCCAGTGGGTCCAAAAAGGTTTTACTGTTGTCATTTTAGTCCACTGAGTTAAATTCATCCATTATTTTTGTTAACGAGAAGGGCGATTCGGTCATTTTATATGGCTGAATTGCCTTTTTAGTTAACAGAATTACATATAAAATGACCGAATTGTCTTTCTGGTTAACAGAAAAAATGGATGAAGTTAACCCAGTGGACTAAAATGGCAATGGTGAAACCTTTTTGGATCCACAAGAGAAAAATGAAACCTTTGGACTAAACTGGCAAAATAGCCCAAACCACAGTGACTAAAATGGCATTTAACTCGTTACAAAAACTTAAACCATGGGTTAGCAAGAAAATAAAAACATATAAGCATCACTGCATATGCCTATGCCTGCAAGTATCATTAAACTAACTATATATAATCAAACAAATACCAACTTTAGTTTATCAATGTGTTGATAAACATTCCAAATATTACCTCAAGAAGAGCCGAAACAAGGATCAAGTTCCTCGCGGTGGACCTCCAAGTGGACGATCTTCTGTTGATTCTAGCAACAAGAGTAGCCTCTTCTTTGTATATATACTGTAATCTCTTCTCAAAATCATCACCATTCCATAACCAAGACCAAAACCCCCTCTTTTTCTCTCCATCTACTACTTCCTTTGCAGCTTTCTCTTCAGCCATTATTCCTACTTGAATCAATCACCACAAGTTATACAGTTAAAATTAGATAAAGTAATATAAAATAGATACAGATCATGTAATTGTACAAATGACGGTGCTATTGTAGCAAAAGGCTAATAGCGAGAAGGTTATGTACCTGAAATTGGAGAATGTGTGCCTGGAATTGAAGCCGGAATTCGAGATATTCGATGGGAGTTTAGATATCGCCATGAAAGACAATATATACACCGTGGAAACGCGTATCCCTGTCTCTTCGTTGGTAAGTCTTTGTGATACAGGATATGTTTGGCAAAAGTGGCGGGTGCCCGGTGATTGTAGCTTTTTATATTTAGGTGTTTGACAGAGTAACTGAAGCTTTTAATAAAATGTATAAAATGATCAAATTGACATAACTAAAAACTTCATTATCTTTAGAAGTTAAAATAGTCATTTTTTTTTCTTAAAAGCTTGTAGCTCCTTCTAAACGCTACTAGTAGGAGCATTCAATCAAAAGTTTCAAGCTCCTAACCTAAAAGTATTAAGCTCCTTCAATCAAACAAAGTTTTTTATTGAGTATACGTTTTTTTCTTAAATGCTTAAAGCTAAAAGCTCCTAAAAGCTCATTGTCAAACATACCCATAATATGAGCTTTATACTAATAATAACAAAGTCTTTATTCTATTAATGAGATAATATTGGGTTAATGGATTTAAACACCCCCAACTATTGCCATTTGGCCGATGGCACTCTCAACTTTCACTTTGGCTCAGACCACTCCCAACTTAACACATTGATTGTCATGGCACCCCCTCGTTAAATATTCACTAACCAGGTTAGTAAAATGAGCCTATGTGGCAATTTTATCTGATGTGGCATTTCATACGTGTCATACATGAGCTTATGTGGAACATCCCTGATTCGATTAAGTTTATAATCCCCAAAAATCATAACACTTCACTCAAACCAAGATAATTACATATCAGAAGCTCTCAAGTTCATCAATGGCGATCAAACCCTAATCTGATCGAGGTACGTTTTCTCTCAAATATTTCTGGTATTCTTCACTGATTACACTGATGGAGGTTATCGATGTGATGCTATGGTATGGTGGAACATTGGATTTTAGTTTGATCAACCTCAATATATTGGAGGTCAATCTAAGTTGATACGTTTGGATGTTGATCACATTGCATACTTTGAGTTGTTAGAGTATGCAATGGATACTGGGTGTTATGAAAGTAGGGATTTTTACATGTATGGATTAAATGCTGATTCTGGTGAATTCAAGCTTTTTTGGGAATGATAATGATGTTATGGAGATTGCATTAAAGGCTCGAACATGGTCTGAACCATTCATGGAGGTATTTATTCAAGTCTGTCCAATTACCCATGAACAAGAAGTCCAATTCATGTCCCAGCCCAGTAAACCCCAAGCCCAATCTTATTCACCACCCATTAAACCACAAGCCCAATCCAGTTCCCAACACATTAAACGAAGAGGTCGGCGCAAAAAACTTGTAACCCAGTCCAAAAAGAAAGCAGTCAATGTCAGTAGAGTGAGTAGGGCATCTGACAAAAGTGGTAACACTCCTGTACTTGAAGTCCCTAGATCTGGATCCACTCCCTCAGGAAAGGAGGCTGTTGCTGACAAACCAGTTGGTTTGAATAATCAGCCTAGTGTACAAGAGGCTACATGGGAATTTGATTTGGATGAGAAGACTATTGTTCAAGAGGGTGTATCGAAAGAAACAGATGGTTTGCAAAAGAAGCCTATTGGAGAAGAGGTTTTAGTGGAAGAAGGGAGTGGTTTTGATAAGGAGCATAGTGTACAAGAGTATGCAGATGAAGATGACAGTGAAGACAGTGACTATAAAGCTGACTTAAATGGGACAGAAGAGTCAAGTTCAGATGAAGATGATGGTTTTCTTGAGGAGGGTAATGAAGATGAGGTTCATGATGAAGTAGCTTTCTCAGATTCAGACAGAGAAGATGCTGAATGGAGACAGTCACAAGATGCCATTAAACGAGCTAATAAGGATGAACTTGAAGCTAAAAAGAAGTTAGTTGAACAGTGTACTAAACCTTATGAAAAAGAAGGTAAGTTGAGTGAGTCTAATGATGCAGGGTGTGCACATGTAGAGGGATACAGTAGTTACGAGGAATCTGATGGTGATGTTGCTACTCCTGGTGAGAGTGAGGATGATGATATAAGAGGTAATAAGTACAAAGAAACTGCTCCAAGTGTAAATGAACACACCAACTGGAAAAAGTTTACATGGAAAGTTGGAATACAGTTTGCATCAAGGGATCGTTTTAAGGAGGCAGTGAGAAGATATGCTGTTACTAACGGCAGGAATCTGATCATTGCAAAGAGTGATAATAAGGAAGAAGGTCGTTTAGTTGTGAAGTGTGTACCAGGGTGTCCCTTCTATCTATATTGTTCACTAGACAAAGCCAAAGAGTGTTACATGATTAAAAGTGTGAAGAACAAACAAAACTGCCAGAGAAACATGATCAAGAATAGACAGCTAACTGTCAAGTTCTTAGGGGATGAGTTCCTTCCTTTGTTTAAGGCCAAGCCAAATTGGTCTGCTAAGGAGATTCAAGCAGCAGTTAAACATAAGTTTAAGGTAATTATAACTAAGTGGTTAGCTTACAAGGCTAAATCAAGTGCACACAAGAAGCTTCATGGTTCAATGAGAGATCATTACAGTAAAATTGGTTCTTACCTGGAAGTTCTAAAGAAAGCAAATCCATCATCAACCTTTAGGTTAGAAACTGCTCCACCAGGTTTCATTAACCTAGATCCAGAGGCCACATGTGAAACATTCTTTAGACTGTTTGTTTGTTTTGATGGAGTCAAAAAAGGTTTTTTTAGCAGGATGCAGGAAAGTATTGTGCTTAGATGGGTGTTTTCTTAAAACATTCCTTGGAGGGATGTTGTTAATAGCTGTGGGAAGGGATGGTAATGACCAAATGTTTCCTTTGGCATGGGCAGTAGTTGAAGGGGAAAATAATGAGAGTTGGGAATGGTTTATGGATGAGCTTAGGCAATGTTTGGGAGTAACTGATGATGGTGAATCATGGACAATTATATCTGACCAGCAAAAGGTAGATTTCCCTAACCAATAATTTGCTTATTCATCACTTATCTATGACACTGTTGTATTGCTTTTGTAGGGTCTGTTGAATGATGTTGCAATGGTATGGCCAAAGGCAGAGCATAGAAACTGTGCAAGACACATCTATGCTAACTGGCACAAAACATACAAAGATGAAGAGTTGAAGGAGCTATTTTGGAAATCAACTAGGGCCTATTGTGAAGCTGATTACTTGCAAGCCATTGAAGAGATGAGGACCATAAACCCTGATGCAGTAGAGGCCTTACTGAAGCAAAATCCCAATTGGTTCAACAGGTGCTATTTGAACACTCACACAAAATGTGATGTTATAGTAAACAACATGGAAAAAACTTTTAATGGCTTTATCATCAATGCAAGGTCAAAACACATTATACACATGTTAGAGGACATAAGGATTCAGGTCATGAGTAGGCTGGTTACTAAAAGAACATAAATGAGTGCCAGGGATGTTGTTATATGCCCTAAAATCCAAGAAAAGCTTGATTTTTCAAAAAAGGCTGCATATAGATGTGAGGTGTATCCCTCATCATACCATGTGTTTCAAGTCAGGGATTTTGATGATGTTTCAGTTGATCTAGATAATAGAACATGCACATGTAGGAAATGGGATTTGATGGGGTATCCATGTAAACATGTTTGTGCAGTAGCTGGGTTTTTGCATAAAAATGCAGAAGAGTGTGTTGATGTGTGTTATCACAAATACACATACATGAAGGCTTATGAATTCTCAATCCCTCTAATACCTAGTGAAAGGTATTGGCCCAAGATTCACCACCCTATGGATCCACCACCAATAAGATCTCAACCTGGGAGGCCTAAGAAGAATAGAAAGAGGGATCCTCATGAGGATCCAAAGAGACCAGGGAAACTTACCAAGCTTGGAGTGATAATGACTTGTGGTAATTGTGGGGCTAGAGGTCACAACAAGAGAAAATGTACTGAACAGGGAAATCAGCAATCTACTGCAGGTGAATGACTTGTTTTAGTGACAGTTGTCTGTGTATATTGTAGGCTTTAACTACTTTTGTTTTTTATGTTGTAGGGTTTGCTAAAAAGAGACAAAAGGGAACCAAAAAGTCAAGCCAAAAGTCAACTCAGCAATCTGCTCCAATAGCTTCACAAGGAACAACTCAACAATCTACTCCAGTAGCTTCACAAGGAACAACTCAGCAATCTACTCCAGTAGCTTCACAAGGAACAACTCAGCAATCTACCCAGGAGGGAAGCAAAATTTCAAGCCGGAAGTCAACTAAAAAGTCAACTGTCAAGTCAACTGTCAAATGGAAAGGGAACATATAAGGCAGCAGTTAAAAAGTCATAGTTTGACTTTTTTGTGATAACTGGACATGTTTGACTTTTTTGTGGTCTTTATGACCTTTTTGTGTTGTTGGGTGTTTGGAAAACTTTAAGTGATGTAATAACTCTCTAGGATAACTTGTGGTGATGTTATAACTCTTTAGGATAACTTTTGGTGATGTTATAACTGTTGGTTATGTAACGGTATAAGTCTTGGTTTTGGTCTTTATGCATTAAACTGATTGGTCATTATACTATGCAGTTTTGGTCATTACACAGTGCAGATTTGGTCATTACAGTTTGGACAAATGGAGTTTTGACCATTGATTGGTCAAGATACACAGATTTGGTCATTAGAGATTATATGTGTTTGGAGTTTGGACACTTGCAGTTTTGTGCACTATAGTTTGGAGATATGGTCATTACACATTGAAGTTATTGTCATTACTCATTGAAGTTATGGTCAATTGTGCACTACAGTTTGGACACTTGCAGATTGATTGGTCAAACTACAGGTTTTGGTAATTCAGGCCTGTATGTCCAGTTTTGGTCATAAGACATTCCACTTTTGGTCATTACTCATATGCAGTGATCATCATTACAGATGTGCAGCTATATGTGCAGACCCATTAGAGGTATGTTTCTTGTTATATCATGACTTTTGACATTTGTTGGTCAAAATACAGTTTGGATATGTTGACTAATCTGGTAATATCAATACATGTGCAGGTATATACAATCAAGGACTAGGATTTTGCATTAAATTTCATCAAAAGTGTACAATTACAACAAGAACACAGTTCATACTACCTAAACATATACAACACTATGCTAATGGCAATAAACAAGGTTAACACATATTGCTTGTTCCATTTCGACTCTGTTCCATATATCTTTGCTTTCAACCACCTATTCTCTTCTACTAAGAGCTTATTCTGTAAGACCATGTTTTCATATTTCAGGTCTTCAGAACTGAACCTGCACTGGGATGCATGTTGGTTGAACATTTTGTTGACATCTTCTTTCCATAAGAAGAACTTGCAGTCTGATCTCTGCAAAAGCCAACAACACTGCAGTTAATCAATCAATTCAATTCAAGCAAAATTGGAGTTAAGGTGGAACATACCGGCCAATGATAGCATCCATAAAATTGTTGACCTTGCCGCACACTTTTCCATCCAACAACTCGAATAACTGCTACAACATCATGATGGCAGTACACATTACCCTCCAAATCAACCTTAAACAATTTAGGGTTTCTGAATACTGTGGATGAAGACGTAGAAGAGGAGCTCATTTTGATTCAAGATTAGGGCTTGTTCTTCACGGAAATCGGCCGGATCGTATGTTTATGATGGATTTGCTCCAAGGTGCGTCTGATTTTGTTATGATTTAGGATTAGGGTTTACAGAATGAGTTCTTGTTAGGGATTGGGGGTTTTAAAGAAGGTGAATGAGAATAATTGACACGTAGGACATGCCACATCAGATAAAATTGCCACATAGGCTCATTTTACTAACCTGGTTAGTGAATATTTAACTAGGGGGTGCCATGACAATCAATGTGTTAAGTTGGGAGTGGTCTGAGCCAAAGTGAAAGTTGAGAGTGCCATCGGCCAAATGGCAATAGTTGGGGGTGTTTAAATCCATTAACCCGATAATATTATAGTTTGATTTTGTGTCTATATTACACAATCTGTGGGGGTGTTTGGGATTGACTTTTTAGCTTATTGACTTTATAAAAAGTTAAAATATATTTGGCATGAAATTGTTATGTGATAGGAAAGTCAATAAGTCACTTCATTGTGACTTATTAACTTTTTCAAAAAGTCATAAGTTGTTTTGAAAAGCTAAGCCAAACATGGCATGTATATGTTATTAGTTTGCATAAATAAAAAAATTTATTTTATTTTCACAACTAGTGGAATTCCTGCTCGCTTCCTCATGAGAATTCAGTCGGTAACACTCTGGTTCGATACAATAACGCACACAGTCTTGGTTTTAAAAAACTAGAAGCGCACAAAAGTGACGAGGTCTAAAACCGAGGCGCAAAATGCAAAAGCAACGGGCTTTTCGTACTCGAGGCACAAACTAATTATATATATATTTTTATATATATTTCCCAAAGGTTTCTAGTTTCATTTACCTAAAATTGTGACACAAGTAACCTCTATATATGCCTTAAAATTTTTAATTAACCCATATATACAACCTAAGAAGCACAAAATCTCTACTATACACTCAAAATACAACTAACGAAGTTATATGACAATCAATAAAACTCCATAAAAAGCAAAAAAAAAAAAAAAAAAAGGAAAAACATAAGTTAGAAAAAGTTTTGGGTTAAAATTTTTAAATAGTATAACACTAAGTATGAAAATTGTAATTTTGTGAAAACAAAAGATAAAAAGTAATAATGGTGTAAACCCTAAAAAAGTTCAGCCGTTACTCTCTATTTCATATCTAGCCATCATTCTTACATCTCCTTCTCTCAAAAGCACTTCAAATCGTTAACTCTGGCAATATTATCTCCATTTTTATGAATAGTCAGGTGTTTCATCTTCACTGGTATGGTTGTTTCTACACAGAACGTGTAATTTTCGTATAAGGTCCTTAAAGCGCACGCTTCAGTGCCTCATCGCCTAACAAAAAAAGCGCTCAAGCGCACTGCTTCTTGGGTTTACTCTAGGCGCTAAACAAAAAAGCAAGGAACCCTGAGCCTTGATGAGCCTCGCTTAGGCACGCTTTTTAAAACTAAGCACACAGCATAACAAGCAAAAAAGATATACTCAAAAGGATATGGACACATAACCATGAACACAAATATTTGTATTGGTACCGATGTTGGTCGGTCGGTACATTATATTATATCAGTAAAATAACAAAAAAGGTAAACAACATCACTTTGTATAGAAAATAAGGCCCGAATAAAACTTTTATTGAATCATAAAAAGAATAAACACGTCTTCATTGACCGTCTTCGTGATAGGTCTCTTAATTTTCCTAACTTCTTTTTCGACTTTGTAGTTTCTGAAGGGCAATTGAAAGCCGTCTCTTGGGCCGATGAGATATCAAAGGTGAACTACAAAGCTTTCAGTGACGTGCTAGCATTCGATGCCACCTACCGAACAAATAAATAAGTTTCCATATTACTTTCATTACAACAAATTATTAGATGAACCAGATGTTACGTTGTAATAGGGATCGTAAATATGTTACACCAACACAGTAACATGCGTAACCCCACATTTTGTAACATGTGTAACTTTCAGTGTTCTTTGGGAGACACTAGATTTTTTATACACTTGTTATAAAAACATGTGTAACCCCCTGATTTCAGGTACAACATGATCTTTGTGCCCTTCACTGGTGTTGACAATCACATGTAGTGCATGACTTTTGGTGCGGACTTGCTAGTAAACGAGACAATTGAATCATACAAATGTCGAGGCTTTCTTGAAAGCACAAGGGGCCTAACCATACTTGGTATTAAGCGATAAGGACCCAACCATGAAACAGGTTGTCCAACAAGTGTTCATAGCATCATGCCACAGACTTTGTATGTGGCATATCATGAAGAAACTGCCAACAAAGGTATGCCATACATGCCTAAGTAATTACATGTCCCTACATACTGGTTTTTTTTCTAACTCATTTTTAACCTTTTTATAATGTGTTTTAGCCATGAAACAGATTGTCCAACAAGTGTTCACAGCATCACGCCACAGACTTTGTATGTGGCATATCATGAAGAAACTGCCAACAAAGGAATGCCATACATGCCCAAGTAGTTACATGTACCTACATACTGATTTTTTTCTAACTCACTTTAACCTTTTTATAATGTGTTTTTGCGCCCCCCCCCAACAGATATCAGGTGACCTTTTACAAAACACAAACATAAATGTCAGGGCATGCATTCACCGGCTGGTTTGGAATGTTTATATAAAGCAATCTACTTTTGAAACCCGTTGGCAGATCTGATGGAAACATTTGCTTTAGATGAGAATCAATGGCTTAAAGAGATGCATGAAATCAGGGAACGTTGGGCACCCGCTTACTTCAAGGACATCCCCATGTATTGCCTCATCAAGACGACTTCATGCTGCGAGAGCTCAAATGCATCCTTTATGTAAGTCCCGAAATCAGATCAATACAACGATATCACGACGAGTTTAATTGAATGGCGGAATCACACAACTAAACGTGATTCAAGAACAAGAAGTAGAATAATGGAGATGAACAAAATAATCAAAACTTCAACTTGCATACAATAGAATTGTCTAATACAAGTTTACAGCTAAACACCAGAGAATCAACAACCTTAACAAGTATGCTAACATATGTATTTATAGGGAACTAAGCCCAACACTCCCCCTAAACCCTAAGCCCACATCACCACTACCAAGCCCAGATACAAGCCCAACCATTAGCCCAAAATACTAAATAAATAATAATGTATAAACCTTCAAGGGCCCAACAATCTCCCCCTATGTTTATAACATTATTGTTCTTCAGTTAGAAGATCCACCATCAGCATCTCCTCCCGGTTGATGAACAGCATCCACATACAACTTTGCACTGATCACATTAGCTACTCCACTCGTCCACGACTTTGCACACACCTCATACTTCTCATTAGTACGTATCTGATTCTTGCTCAAAACATTTAGATCTTCCTCATGAAAACTTATTAGATCCAAAGTATCAACTAGATGGTATGGAGCTTCCTCAGTCACAATCATGGCTTCACCCATCTTTAGATCATATGCTCAGAATTTGAAGTTCTTGAGAACTCCTTTTGGAAATTTAAGGGCAACTGGGATGATCTTTTCTTTTTCGGTTGGAGGACAGATAGCAGTTTTAATAGTTCTTCCAGTATGCTTATCACACACTCCATGATTCTTCTTTAAATATGATTCAGCATATTTCATCGTTGAAAAATCATTCTTCACTTCTTGTTCAAGCTTTGCAAAGAATGCCCAACCTCATCCACACCGATTTGGTTCAGAATCAAAGTAAGGAGCTTTCAGCAAGTTCTTCAAATCAATCTTCGTCCAAGATTCAAACTAAGACTCCTTGGAATAATATTCTCTGTGCCCACTCTCTCTGATGACTAACCACATCTTCTTAGTATAATCATATCTCCAGCTAGTAATCGCCGACTTATTTCCAACTTTATTATAATGACTCTGTCCCAGCTCCATCACATACCTATCAGACGCCTTAGTTGGATCTTTAGGCTGAAAGTTTTCATGCAGAGGATTCAAATATTGATTCTTCATTACCAACATCTTGTCACACCCCAACCGATGGCGGAATCATCGGGGCACAACACTAGGCGAATCAGATTGCTCAAGAGAATCTATAACAACTATTCATTACCAATATTTTAAAGGTTCATCATCCCATACTAACGAACAAATATTCAACAAACAGTCATTACAGATAACGAGTTCTCATAAACAAAACATGATCCGACAACCTAGATTTTTATCGTAAGTTTCTAGACTTCCTATCTTGTGGCAGCATAACAAACCATCAACCTGTCACATACGTTAAAATAAAAATCAATACATAAAGTAAAGGCGAGTACACAAGGTTGCATAGATATAGTATAAAAAGTGTTTACGCATAACCAGCATGTAACACGTAACGAGCGATGCATGTAAACTACCAACAATGATACATCCTAACCACGTGACTACGAGTATAGTATGCGCTGTGACAGCCCGAGATTTCAAGACCTTTCCTTTTCGCAACATCTGTTTCACGACCTTGTCCTAGGTTCCGTTGTACGTTATACCATGTGAATAGTTTCAGAATTATTTTGTATAAACTACTTATGTCTACGTGTTAGCATATTGATTAAACATTTGGTACATGTAATGATTAACATTTAATGCAATCAGTTATAACTAAACTTTGCCCGACGAAAGATGTTTGAGGGCCGACGATGCATGAGCCGACGAAACCTTAAGGGTTTCACCATCACCCACCTGACGAAACATGAGTTTCGCCGCCACCTACTCGACGAAACATAGGTTTCGTCTGAGATGGCCTTTCGCCATGAAGGGCTTCGGCCCAGATGAGGCCCAAACATGCCTTGATTATAAATATACGTAATACGTCAGTTAGGAAACCCTAGACTCACCCTAAACTTGCCGAAAGCAGCAAACTCCCTCTCTCGAAACATCATCTCCTTGATCCAATCACCCTAACTCCTGTATCAAGGTTAGCGTTTACTTGTTCATTAGATCTATTATGTTTGAATACGATGAAACTTATGTGTGTAATGTTGATCGTTCGATAATCGTGTTGTGTGGTTAGGGTAGTTCAATGAAATCTTGAATGTTCTTGCGTTGCCTCATGATCAGTGATGGATTAGATTGATGATTAGATGTTAATTGGAAATTGTGATGATTATGATAATCGTATGAGTATGTGGATTGTTAAGGCACTCGTTAAATGATGATGATAATTGAGAAACTGATTGATTACTCGATGATTATGATGAAACTGTTGATGATGATTAGGGTTTAGAAACTGTCAAAACATGTAACTGTTGTTTGAATATGTAACTGTTACATGACGAAACTGTATCCCGACGAAACACTGGGGTGTTTCGCCATAGGTTATCCCGACGAAACTTGTACACTTTCGTCGCATGCCAACTCGACGAAACCAATGTGGTTTCGTCATAGGGGGGGGGGGTTTCGTTGGAGGGGTTGTGCATGGAACAGTGGACCGAGTTATTGGTGAATGTGCATGACAGGTGTTTTGTCAATTAGCTTAATATATGGATAGTGGATTGTGGACGTGCATGTTGATAAGTGTGGGTGATAATTGCATGTGAAGGTGATGACCGACCCATGTGGTCTGTTCATTCTCCATTAGGTTTAATCAAATTCATCATTTAATTGTTAGAGTAGTGGGTTAGTATTTCAAGATTTCATTTGATCATCATTATAGTAACCTTTGATCATTAATAGTTTGCATGTATTTAACATGGATCTGTGATTTCACTACAAGAAAACTGGGTTTTTAGTACGCGCAAAAGCGTCCTAAAATGCTATTTTATAGGACCTTTCATTTAATAGGACCAACGGTAAAAGCGTTTCATGTAAAGGGGTCGTAATAAGTCCTGGAACTAAAAAAACGTCCTAACATCTCAAATAAGATTATGAAACCAATTTTATGGTCGCGTAATATGTTTTTGAACAACCAAAATAGTGTCCTAATAAAAACATATTATGACACTTTTACGATGTTCTAACATGTGCTTACATACTTTTAATCTTTTGATACACTTACAAGCGTCCTTAGAAATTAATTGATAGGACCCTTATGATGTAACATTATATCTAATTTAATACCAAGAAAAGGGTCCTAATATACCAAATAAGACAATGAAACCAATTTTATGGTCGCATAACATGTCTATATACAACTTAAATAGCGTCCTAAAAAGAACATATTAGGACACTTTTACAATGTTCTAATATGTGATTACCTACTTTTAATCTTTTGATACACATACAAGCGTCCTTAAAAATTAACTTATAGGACCATGATGATGTAACGTTATATCTACTTTAATATCAAGAAAATGGTCTTAAATCCCAAATAAGATTATAAAACCAATTTTATAAACAAACCATCAACATATTACACCTAATAGTTATTGTATAACCATCAACTAATAAAGGAAATAAAACTTCATTATATTTCAAATAAGCATGTTCATAACAAAAACATTAACCACAATATATGTTTGCAACAATTGATGAGTTTATGTGAAATATGAATCGGTGATGTAAATGTGTATACAACTCGAATACCAGTTATGTGATGGCAATGAATAACTAATGTACATGAGTAATTGTTACGACTAATCATATATTATATGTTTCTGGTACACCACTGGATTGATGGTGTATGTAACTACATGTGTAATATGCATAAGGAATTTGTGATTAAGTGTTACGAAACTGACAGTTACTGGTAATCATATTAGGATTTGGTCAACCAATTGTAAACACGTAACTAATCTTACCGAGCAAACCGAGGTGAGTTCACTACTCTTTTCCAAGCATGCATCCCGGGGAGGGATATCGGGTAACGTTCCGGTGAGGAATGTCAGGTTAATGGGTTGTTTGTTATTATACTCAGTTTCTATCATATAAGACCCCTTACATCTATCGATAGTTGCCGAGGAGGCAACGAGGTATTTAGTTGATAGCGCTATTAGGATTGGCACCCTCACACCGTACCGGGGAGGACGGGCGTGAACTAATTACCTTGACCACTTGACCAATGCTTTGATAGAGGCATTGGGGTTGGGCAAATACATCTTGTAGCCCTTTGCGGTAATCGAGTTAATAACAACATCAAAACAAATCGTTGAACTGTTTTATACACATATCAGGTAACTAAACGCGTTAACAAAACTTTGAACTCACCAGCGTCGTCTGACACACTTGTCTGCATGCTTGCAGGTCGTTAGATTCTTAATATGGACTTGCTATCTGGGAGTGCCGGAGTGGTCATGGATCGAGACTCTTGGATATCTGATACATTGATTTTGAACATTTATTTTGCAACAGTTGTTTAACAACTTACCTTATGCTTCCGCTGAATGTTTTCCTTGGTTTAACTCATGAGTTGGATTTATCTTATGCGAAGAAATGAATGTTCTATTTAATATTTATTATTGGTGCGATGTGATTGGTGGCTTGGATCCTGGTACGTCACACGTCCCGCGGTGTTTCCGCATGTGGTATTTTGGGGGTGTGACAGTTTGGTATCAGAGCCACTGGTTATAGTGAACTAGGTTTTAAAACGTTTTCATAAAACCAGACTATAACCGAACAACTTCGAAAATCGACCATGACACTCAGCTCCAGATTGCAAGGTTCGTTCTCTGTTTACTTTATGCATTACTTGTTTAGTAGTCACACACTCACAGTTTGCATGAAATGACATACTAGATACTATGGTGATTTGATAGTGTGACACTACCCTTCAACTTTTGTGATTCGCAATCCTGTGATACCTTCTGTTTGCTATTTGAATGCGGGGGAAACTTTTAGTTCAAGTTAAGTGGCACTGAGATGAGCATGCAAATTGCCTTATTATTATGGGTGCACACATAATAATAACGTGAGGTGCATGTAAGTCCCGGTGAGGCTTAACGAGTGTGAGAAGGGTTCTGCCCTATTGTGTGTAAACTTGGTAGTTTGTAGATTTCAACGTGATGCTTGACTTTTACCTCATCTCGACTCTTAAATTTGTTCCCTCTATAGAATCATGAGTGGACGAGGTCATGGACGTGGTCACATCGCGATGACCTAAGCTGAGCTGACAAACTTAATCAACACACGTATGGCTAAGGCTTTGGCAGCCTACCAAGCTGGTATGAAATGTGCCAAACATTCTTCAATCTTGTGTCATGTACACAACTCTTACCCCTGTAATGTGTTTTCTTTCATTCATTAGGCCAGCAAGCGCAAAACCAAAACCATCCACCTTGTTGTACGTTCAAGATGTTCATGGACTGTAAGCCACAGACCTTCAGTGGGACCAAAGGGGCTATAGGACTCCTGCGATGGTTTGAAAAGGCAGAATCAGTGTTTGCGATGTGCAACTGTCCTGCTGGGGACAGAGTGAAGTATGCTACGGGCACACTCGAGGATGGTGCCCTAACATGGTGGAATGCCCAGGTTCAGATGTTGGGCATCGAGGCGGCAAATGCCACTACTTGGGATGATTTTAAGGAGTTGATAAGGGAGGAGTATTGCCCTCGGGATGAGATTCAGAAGTTAGAGAATGAGTATTATGATTTGAAGATGGTGGGATCAGAGATTGAAGCATACGAAACGGTCACATGAGTTGGCTATCATGTGCCCGAACTTGTCCCGACCTCCGCACCGGAGAATAGAACTGTTCATCAAGGGATTAGCTCCACGAGTGAAGGGTTTGGTTACTACAGCAAACCTCAACAACTTGCCTCAGATTGTCCGTTTGGCTCACAAGATCACCGATCAGGAGGTGGAGAGTGGTTCTCTAGCACCGCGTGTTTCTGCCACTACTGCTGCTGCAACCACAACTACTATACCCGCTAGTGATAACAAGCGCAAGTGGAACGATACTGACAAAGCAACCAGTGCGAGTCAATCTCAGAAAAGGCCTGACAACAGCAACAACCGTGGTTTCAGTCAGTCGTCTTCAGTTAACCAAGGCCAGGGCAGCAATCAGAGTCAAGGCTCCTATGTTGGGAAGAAGCCACAGTGCAACAAGTGTGGCTATCATCACTATGGACAGTGTGTCCGGGCTTGCCGAAGGTGTGAAAAGGTGGGCCATGAGGCCAAAGACTGTAGAGCCCCGCAGCCAAAGCAGCAGCAGCAGCAAAATCAGCAGTATCAGCGACAGCAAAGGCAACAACCCCATCAGAACCAGGGCTTTAAGAAGGAGTGTTTTCAGTGTGGGGATGAGGGCCACGTTAAGCGGGATTGCCCTCAGGTGAATCAGAATGTTAACGACAACAACAACCGCTAGAACAACAATAACAATGCTGGAAACAACAACAACGGTAACAATGGAGGCAATGGTGCTCGTGGAAGGGTATTCACGATCGGTGCTGGTGATGCTAGGAACGACAGCAATGTCGTGACTGGTACGTTTTCTGTGAATAATCTTATTGCTTCTGTGTTATTTGATTCTAGTGCCGATTGGAGTTATGTGTCTCTAGAGTTTAGTCAGCAGTTAGGGTTAACTCCAACACCTCTAGAGGTTAAACATGTAGTAGAACTAGCCAATGGTAAAACGATAGAAGCTTCACATGTACTTTTTGGGTGTAAACTAGATCTCGTGGGTCAAGTGTTTGATATTGATCTCCTTCCTGTTACCCTCGGTAGTTTTGACGTAGTGGTTGGTATGGATTGGTTGTCTAGACATCAAGCTAAGATTCTATGAAAATAGAAGATTGTACGTATTCCTCTCCCTGGTGGAGAGTCATTATCGGTTCAGGGGCATCGCAGTGGTGCGATGGTTGGAATCATCTCAGCTATGCAGGCGCAGAAGTGTCTACGAAAGGGGTATCCTGCTATTCTAGCACTTGTTACTGATACTCCTTCAGGGGAAAGAAGGATCGAGGATCTGCCAGTTGTACGTGAATTTTCTGATGTGTTTTGTGACAACTCGAGTTTCCAAGATTCTATCTTCGCATTTAGTGCACGTTAATTTTTTTTTATTTAGTTGTCTGTTAATACAACTCGTTGTTTCACAACGCTTACCTTTGTAATACGTTATATCGTACTTCGATTAATATTTTGTACTTGGAAATCCATAATAATTATTATATGTGAGTGTATGTTATAAGGATTTGTGCTATGTAACATGTTAAATTAAAGTTGGAACCTTTACTGTAAATGAAAACAAGTATCATGAAAACACCCAAGTGGTGAAAACACTTTAGGTGTTTTCGTCCATTTTAAACCAACGAAATCAGATGATGGGCTTTGGCCCAGAGTTGAGATATTTTATATGTAATGATTTTATAAACAAACTTCTCAAAGAAGTTTCACATTTACCAAACCAAGCTTATCACTTTGTTACTCTTTCTATCTCTAAAACCCAACATACAGAGAACTCATTTGAAGCAAAACCTCTGCTTAAAACTTGGTTAGTGATTTCATGATTCAAGTTGTTTAAGATGCTTATCGTATGATTATTGGATGTTTAATCATGATGTATGAATATATGTGAATATGTGATTTATCATAGTGTGCTTGCTAGATAATTATTATCCATGAACAGTATGTATATTTGAAGTTTTGATTAACAGTGAGTATATGTTAATGAATGATAAACTGATTAAATCGGGGTCCTGGTATCATAGGATGTTGGCAAGTTATATATTACATATCAATGTTTGATTTAAATAACTTGTAGATGATTAAACATGTAAATGTATTAAGATTAAGTTGCTGGGTTAAGTTACAGAGAGTTTGGAGAAGATGATGAGGTTCACGAAAACACCCCCCACCTTATAAACTGGACGAAATCACATGAAGTGATTTCGGCCCAAACATCACCAGCCCAAACATGTGATTTCGGCCCACTTAAGGGTTTTCGACCAATGAGTGTTTTCGGCAACACTTAAGGGATTTCGGCCAAGATGTGTTTTCGGCACTTAGGGGGATTTCGGCCCATATGTGTTTTCGGCCCACCTAGTGTTTTCGGCTCTTATGTGATTTCGGCACTAGGGTGTGTTGGACAACATGTATACTGTTAATAATTAATGTCATTAAATATGTTACACAATTAAACTAATCACTTGAATAACTCAGTTAGTTTATTTAACTATGTTAAATATGTGAGTTGATAACTTCATTGTTTGAGTAACTCTGTTAGATGACAATTCTGTTAAGTTGTTAACTGGGTTAACTAACTTACTCTGTTTGTTTATTATTTCAAATGATGTGGATTAATTATATTATTTCCTGAAGTCTGTTAACTTTATTCACTCAGTTAACTTGCAATTTCTACTAGATACTAACTCTATTAAATGTATGGATGTGACTGCCTGTTATGTGTTGCATGATATGAACTGTCAAACACTTTGTGATATTACTGTGACACTAGTTCCATGTGAAATATTCGAACGTAAACTGACTGAACATACGTGCACTATAGGACTTGACTGATTTATTGTGAGCACTTAGCTTAGCATACCGAGCAAACAAGGTGAGTTCACACTTCTACCAAGGCATGGGAATTCCCGGGTTTTGGGAATGGGTTGATAAATTGATTATTTATGCTTATGAGTTATTGGAATTACATACCATTGGCCTCGTGAGAGGAAGGTCAATGGTAGATACTACTAGACTAGTGATACTTATACATCTCTTCGCAAACATGCCGGGATCGGCCGCGATACTAGAACAATCTTCGCAAACATGCCTGGAATGGCCGCGAACTATACTTTAATCTTCGCAAACATGCCTGGAGGGCCGCGATACGAATATACCTAGTCTAGTGAACATATGGGAAACCCCCACTAAACTTCGCAAACATGCCTAGAGGGCCGCGATGCTATTACATACGATACATGATTATTAAACGAACTTACGATTTACGATTTGAACGTTATAACTAAATAACCTACTGTGAACTCGCTCAACTATTTGTTGACTCTCTGTTACATGCCTTGCAGGACCATAGGTACTTTTGGAGCTTGCACGGGAGGCACGGTCGTTGTGGACATGGATCGTGAACGTGATGTTAAACTTAAATGACACTTTGTACTTAAACTTATGTTGGGTTTTACATTAACGCTTCCGCTACACACTTGTTTGTATTTGGTTTTGGAAACACCTATCGTATTGATGAATGACTTTTACTATATACTTATGTTCAATATGATTGGTGGCTTGATCCTGGTCATGTCACGCCTCTAAGCGGTAGTACTCCGCGTGTGGATTTCGTAGGGTGTGACAGATTGGTACCAGAGCCATTGGTTATAGAGAACTCGGTTTTAATAAGGGGAAAACGTTTTTATTAAAACCAGACTATAACCAGAACAGTGCTCAACGATCCACAACGACGCCTCGCTCCACGTGCAAGACTCATCATCCTAGGTAATATGGTACATGTCTTATTGCCTACTTGCTAGAATTGTGTCACACCCCGACCACGTGGAACATACAAAACGTGGCGAAATCGTCGGGGAGTGTTGTAACAGAATTAATTGTTTCAAATCCATGGCAATTGAAGTTTCGTTTTATTGATTAAAAGTGTTACAATGTATTAATAAACAAAGAAATACAACATAATTAACTAGTCTTGCATCTTTTATTGTCACTAAAGCCCAAATCTGCCTATATGTATCTTGATCATCTTATGCAACAGTTCCTGAAAAACACATGTGAAAATATGGTACGTCAGCATAAAAATGCCGGTGAGATACATAGGTTTTGTGAAAATAGGTTTCATGACTTATGTTTGAGAAAATGTTTAGTCATGAACCTTGTTATTTGCTTTGTTTTGTAAATCATTTGAAAATCGATAAGATCAGATGATATGTATAAATAATGTATAATGTATGGTTAAATGAATAACCATGTAAAATGAGTTTGTATTAGATAAGTTGTTTGTAAATCAATGTCTTGTGAAAAATATGTTATTTGTATAAAATGTTCTATGTCTCAACCTGAAATGATTCAAATAACGCTACAATATGTAATACCATACAAACACTTATATATAGGAAGTACCAGCGGCGTATCCACCATGCTTGTATCATATTACACACGCATTGTTACTTAATCACTTAATCAAACCAAACCAACAATGTACAATGTCTATGTTTAAACCAATTGCCAAAATGTAAGCATGTAATGAATAATAAGTGTACTAAGTATGCAACAACATACATACATAGCATGTAAACTGAAATATCTGTACTAAGTATGCAACAACAAACATACATAGCATGTGAACTGAGATAATGTGTCCATATGCTGAGTAAACATATGCAACAGAAATGTAATGTAAAACGATGTACTAAGTATGCTAAGTTAACATACAAAGCAGAAAAGTCATGTAAATCAATGTACTAATAGTGTACTAATGAACATAACCAGTATATGATATGAAAACAGGAAAGCACGAAAGTAACAAGTAGGCACATGTGTTCCACCCCAAAACAGTTTGGAAACCAGCAAAAGAGGGGTCTATGTACTCACTTGAGATTGCTCAGAAGTCCTAGGATAACCACCAAGCAATGCTAGAGATCGCGGAATATCAAACGGCACCTAATATAGGTAACTACATTAATAAACCGGACCTAAATCGGAAGAATGGGTAGCATGAGGGTTTGTAAACCAAATGAGTGTAGGAACTCATGTGATATGGTTTAACAAAGCCTACATACTAAATGAAACTTAACCTAAGTGTCTACGACCCATTACGACCCGTTTAGGAAGCTTATGCTACTTTAACGCGTCGTTCGCGTGAAACGCGTTCGGACCGCCTAACTAGTCCTATGACAAGTGTTATATGCCTAAACATGTTAAATAATCAGTTACGTGACAAAAGTTTAGGTTACATATGCTTAATTACCAATTATACATGAAAAGGGTATTCTGGTAATTTACCTAAGGCATATAAACTACCTATCATACAACTACTTAAACGTCGTGACCATAAGGTATAACCTCGGAAGGTTATTCCCTACACTATGGTCACCTAATGGGTTTGGTCGGATCCTAATGATCGACCAAACTGGGTCGGGTTCGAAGGTATAGGCGATTTATTAGATCGCCTACCCTACGACCCTAGACAACGTGGTAATCAGTGGGCATAGTCTCATGGGACTACGACCAACGTGATTACACTCACGTCGCGAAGTTCAAACGAACTTCGCATTGACCATTACTGGTCAACGCTGAAAGTCAAACAAAGTTTGACTTTCTGACTCGAAAAGCAGTAAAATAAGGAAAAGAACGAAAGAATACTAACCCAGGGTCCCCGAATGCTAATCCCGACTCAAGAACTCAGGTATGAAACAATGGTTTCAACTTAGAGCTCTCAAAATCAGAATTCTAGTGAGAAATGCAATGGGGGTAATGGGGTATATATAGTTTTCGGGTAACCGTTGAGATCGTTTCATGGAAAAGGAGGCACGATCAATACCGTACACTTGTCGGAATGTTATGGTGACTAATTTGGCCACTCACCATAAGGTATCAACACTTGGCAAGGGAAAAGGGAGTGGAAACCAGCTGCAAACAGGCTGTTCAAACATTGCACCTGGTCTGGAGACCCCATACGCATCGTATGGTATATATACCGTACGCATCGTATGGGTTAACTTTGGCAGAATTACAGTTTTGGTCCCTGAACTGTATTTTGGCCATTTTTGACACGTTTAAGGCCCGTTAACCCCATTTCAAAGCTCTAAAATGAAGTTAAAGTATAGGGAACTTAAAACATGCTCAAAAATATCTCGGATGTCGGTTCGTTTAGCCGTACGAACGCGATGTTCGCTTAATTACGACGGAATGCGCATAAGCGCGAAAAACGATCCAAATGACGCGACGAATGGATTTTTCTTATGGCGAACACTAAAATATAATATAGTCATGCTCACATAAATTTTTGGATGTCCGGAAGTATTCAGAACGTAAGTTATGCGTGAAAATGCAAACTTGTGCACTTTTTTGACACTTTTAGTCCTTGAATGACACAAAAGTTTATTTTAGCATACCGAACACCTCAAAGCCTATTTCTAAGCTATGTGAAGGATATTTATGGTATGTTTAACTTATGGTCATGCTCCGGAATGTCTGTTACAGTTCAAATTGGCATACTTTCGCAGTTTGTCAACTTTAGTCCCTGTAAGCGATTAAACTTTGATTTCACCACACCAAACCTTCCAAAACTTATATCTAAGTTATGTATAGGTTATTTGAGGTATGTTAAGCCTATTTCACTATTCCGGAGTGTTCGTTGGATTAAACTGGTTATATCTACACATCAGAGCGCGTATAACCCTCCAGAAAGCGATTTAAAGCTTGAAATTGAACAAGAATTGATATGTGTAAACGATACACATATTTTTACAAATCCCAAGTATGAAATACTATATTTCATTGGTTTGGCATTTGTCTGATGGTTGGAGTGACACGGGTGTTACAGTCTCCCCTACTTTAGGAAATTTCGTCCCGAAATTAATTCGTAGGAGTCTAACTGTGGCTTTGTGTCAAATAACCACCAGAGATATGAAAGGCATAATCCTGTTATTTCTCTTTAACGGACATTCTTCAGAATTGAAAAATGAACGGAGTTATTTTCAACAGGCATTCTTTAGAAACAAAAAAAAATGAACGGAATAGTCATTTTACATCTTCAGAAACAAAAATGAACAGAATAGTCATTTTACATCTTCAGAAACAAAAATGAACGGAATGGTCATTTTACATCTTCAGAAACAAAAATGAACAGAATGGTCATTTTACATCTTCAGAAACAAAAATGAACGGAATGGTCATTTTACATCTTCAGAAACAAAAATGAACGGAATAGTCATTTTACATCTTCAGAAACAAAAATGAACAGAATAGTCATTTTACATCTTCAGAAACAAAAATGAACGGAATGGTCATTTTACATCTTCAGAAACAAAAATGAACAGAATGGTCATTTTACATCTTCAGAAACAAAAATGAACGGAATGGTCATTTTACATCTTCAGAAACAAAAATGAATGGAATAGTCATTTTACATCTTCAGAAACAAAAATGAACAGAATAGTCATTTTACATCTTCAGAAACAAAAATGAACGGAATGGTCATTTTACATCTTCAGAAACAAAAATGAACAGAATGGTCATTTTACATCTTCGGAAACAAAAATGAACGGAATAGTCATTTTACATCTTCAGAAACAAAAATGAACGGAATAGTCATTTTACATCTTCAGAAACAAAAATGAACGGAAAGGTCATTTTACATCTTCAGAAACAAAAATGAACAGAATGGTCATTTTACATCTTCAGAAACAAAAATGAACGGAATGGTCATTTTACATCTTCAGAAACAAAAATGAACGGAATGGTCATTTTACATCTTCAGAAACAAAAATGAACAGAATGGTCATTTTACATCTTCAGAAACAAAAATGAACGGAATAGTCATTTTACATCTTCAGAAACAAAAATGAACGGAATAGTCATTTTACATCTTCAGAAACAAAAATGAACAGAATAGTCATTTTACATCTTCAGAAACAAAAATGAACGGAATACATGACAAAATTCGCTGTGGTCTCTGTGCACTGAATTTCCATAATTATGTACGCGTCCATAATTACGTAATTCCTTGCACAGTCCGCACAGTGCATTTCATGATGTGTAGGGGAAGAAAATATCAAACCTGTGATGAGTGTGACTAGACTACCATAGGGTCCTTTTTAATCAGATCAACACATGATCTTTTTAATTAGACCTCCAAGGAGTCCTTTCAGCTATATCATCATTTGATATACTTAACCAGATTTTTGGATCAATCTGTTTAACTAGACCACTCAAGGGGTCTAATTATAGAATAGTACAATAAAATCCAAGGGACTTAACTACAACGTAGAAGCCCATTGAGGATTTAGTATAGTACCTTTGGATATCCTACTATGAATCCCTTATACGAAGATATGGAAGATTCTATGAGGATTTGGATGACAAAACTTGGATCACACAAAAACATAAAAGGAAACACATAAGCACATAATCACATAGTTGTTTGACTTTGTTTATTAATTTGTTATCTTTGGACGCGGATACCTAAAGCACACCAGGAACCCAATTCGTGGATTTCATTTGGCACTTTAATCATTTCAAGAATCCATTCATGAAGATAGGATGATCTACCAAAAATTCGATTTTCGTTTTCAGGAAAACGCAATATTCGAATTAAGGTACACAATAATTTAGGACATACGGAAATACCCTTGGGTACCCTATTAAAATTTTATAGTGGTACTTGGGGTATTCGTACAGAATTATAACTTGCACCTTGTACTTCGTCTCTTTGCAAGAGACGGGTACTTAGGATCTTTGTGTAAAACGCAAGAGATTGTAAGATGGAAGAATTTTGGGGGTAGTTTGTTCTTCAAGGAATGTGGTTCCTTGATTGTCGGTATTGTAGGGGATATGTTGTTTATGCATACAACTACATAATATACATTGTAATGTAAATAAAAAGATTTATTTATTAACAATGATAACAACTGTTTCATGGACCTTGACAACAAAAGAAAATAATACATAAGACATGATTATTTCTAAAGAGTGTTGTCTTTTAGTCGATCAGATGCTCATCTCTGTGCTGGATTAGCATTAGCAAGCTTTGGGCAATTTCTTCGGAAATGTCCCATCTCACCACACTTGTTGCAAGAACCTGGTGGAAAGCGAGCTCGAGCAGGTTTGTTGTCGGCTTGATTTGGTGCAACTGCTGCAACGCAAACTTTTGCCACATGACCTTTAAGTCCACAAATTTGACATTCGCGGCACTTCATTTTAGCATGATGATGTAGGCCACATTGGTTGCACAAGGGTGAAGTTCCATTGTATGGCTTCCTAGCACGGGGTTTAGCTGGTTGGTTGGGGGCGGCTTGACCATTGTGAGCGACCATGGCGAAGTTCTGAGAAGCCTTTTGCTTCTTTGACCGCTCAAGGGATCCAGTCTGCTCATCCATGGCCTTTGATTCCTCTAGCGGTTTCTTGTCACCCTTTCGGAAAAGCTTACGTTTCCTGATCTGAGATTCAGTCAACGTTGCAGATAGCTCAATGGCCTGCCTAACCGTAGTGGGGTTACTACCAGTAACAATGTCTTGAACTATGTCAGGGAGACCATCAATGTACTTTTCGATCGCCTTATCCAAAGGCGTAACCATGGTAGGGCACAACAGGCTCAGCTCCTCATATCGATCAGTGTATGCTCGATGTTCGCCACTGTCTTGCTTAAGATCGTCGAATTCTCTTTCCAATGCCCTGATCTCGTGACGAGGACAGAATTCCTTCATCATCAGTGCTCTAAGTTCTTCCCATGTCTGAGCCAGTGCCACATCGGCACCCCTATCTCTCACCACACCGTTCCACCACGTCAAAGCTCGCTTCTCAAAGACACTAGATGCAAAATCTACCTTTCGCTCGTTTGGACATTGTACATGCCTGAAGGTGCTCTCTAGACTCTCGAACCATTGCAGAAGTGCTGTCGCTCCTTGAGACCCAGAAAACTTTGATGGCTTGGCCGAGTTGAACGTCTTGAAGCTGCAGAGAGCATTATTGTTGTTGATGGCTTGTATTATTTGAGCACAAAGATTTGGGAAGGCAGCAGCCATTTGCTGCGCGATGATTTCCGCCAGCTCGGCAGGCGCCATCTGATTTTCGCGTCGAGGAGGCATTCTAAAAAGAGGAAACATGAAAGGAAACGAGTGAAAGAATTAGACGAAAAGAATGAGATGAACAAATCTGATGAAAGCAAGGGTAGTGGTCATTTGTTTGTTACTACAAAGCAACAAATGACCCTGGTGAAGAATCAAGTAAATAGGTCAAAAATAATGTATCACGAAGACATGCTCGCCTATAAGTGAACACTCATTCCAAGAATTCCCAGGTAAGCACAACTGGTCTCGCGTCTGATGAGATGTATACGAAGTGCTTGCCTAGACAGAAAACCCAGAATACAGGCATTCACCCTTCCAGTTTGCACGTGTTCACATTATTTAAAACCCAAAATCTTGACGAGATTTTGAAAATTTCAAAGGGTTCAAAACCTTATAATAGAGAGTTCAAAACCTTACAATAGAGGGTTCAAAACCTAGTAATCAATCATCCTAGAACAGATGATTAGTTTTTGAAGCGGTTTTGAAATTTATGTTCTTGTTGTGGTAGTCGCCTAAGGATAGGTGACGGTATGTTTTATGATTAAACGCAAGTAAACTCGCGTTAGGGTCCTAAGAAAGTTATAGACTAGGTCAAAGCATTACTAATAACCTAATTCCCTATAACCATTGGCTCTGATACCATCTTTTCTGTCACACCCCGACCACGTGGAACATACAAAACGTGGCGAAATCGTCGGGGAGTGTTGTAACAGAATTAATTGTTTCAAATCCATGGCAATTGAAGTTTCGTTTTATTGATTAAAAGTGTTACAATGTATTAATAAACAAAGAAATACAACATAATTAACTAGTCTTGCATCTTTTATTGTCACTAAAGCCCAAATCTGCCTATATGTATCTTGATCATCTTATGCAACAGTTCCTGAAAAACACATGTGAAAATATGGTACGTCAGCATAAAAATGCCGGTGAGATACATAGGTTTTGTGAAAATAGGTTTCATGACTTATGTTTGAGAAAATGTTTAGTCATGAACCTTGTTATTTGCTTTGTTTTGTAAATCATTTGAAAATCGATAAGATCAGATGATATGTATAAATAATGTATAATGTATGGTTAAATGAATAACCATGTAAAATGAGTTTGTATTAGATAAGTTGTTTGTAAATCAATGTCTTGTGAAAAATATGTTATTTGTATAAAATGTTCTATGTCTCAACCTGAAATGATTCAAATAACGCTACAATATGTAATACCATACAAACACTTATATATAGGAAGTACCAGCGGCGTATCCACCATGCTTGTATCATATTACACACGCATTGTTACTTAATCACTTAATCAAACCAAACCAACAATGTACAATGTCTATGTTTAAACCAATTGCCAAAATGTAAGCATGTAATGAATAATAAGTGTACTAAGTATGCAACAACATACATACATAGCATGTAAACTGAAATATCTGTACTAAGTATGCAACAACAAACATACATAGCATGTGAACTGAGATAATGTGTCCATATGCTGAGTAAACATATGCAACAGAAATGTAATGTAAAACGATGTACTAAGTATGCTAAGTTAACATACAAAGCAGAAAAGTCATGTAAATCAATGTACTAATAGTGTACTAATGAACATAACCAGTATATGATATGAAAACAGGAAAGCACGAAAGTAACAAGTAGGCACATGTGTTCCACCCCAAAACAGTTTGGAAACCAGCAAAAGAGGGGTCTATGTACTCACTTGAGATTGCTCAGAAGTCCTAGGATAACCACCAAGCAATGCTAGAGATCGCGGAATATCAAACGGCACCTAATATAGGTAACTACATTAATAAACCGGACCTAAATCGGAAGAATGGGTAGCATGAGGGTTTGTAAACCAAATGAGTGTAGGAACTCATGTGATATGGTTTAACAAAGCCTACATACTAAATGAAACTTAACCTAAGTGTCTACGACCCATTACGACCCGTTTAGGAAGCTTATGCTACTTTAACGCGTCGTTCGCGTGAAACGCGTTCGGACCGCCTAACTAGTCCTATGACAAGTGTTATATGCCTAAACATGTTAAATAATCAGTTACGTGACAAAAGTTTAGGTTACATATGCTTAATTACCAATTATACATGAAAAGGGTATTCTGGTAATTTACCTAAGGCATATAAACTACCTATCATACAACTACTTAAACGTCGTGACCATAAGGTATAACCTCGGAAGGTTATTCCCTACACTATGGTCACCTAATGGGTTTGGTCGGATCCTAATGATCGACCAAACTGGGTCGGGTTCGAAGGTATAGGCGATTTATTAGATCGCCTACCCTACGACCCTAGACAACGTGGTAATCAGTGGGCATAGTCTCATGGGACTACGACCAACGTGATTACACTCACGTCGCGAAGTTCAAACGAACTTCGCATTGACCATTACTGGTCAACGCTGAAAGTCAAACAAAGTTTGACTTTCTGACTCGAAAAGCAGTAAAATAAGGAAAAGAACGAAAGAATACTAACCCAGGGTCCCCGAATGCTAATCCCGACTCAAGAACTCAGGTATGAAACAATGGTTTCAACTTAGAGCTCTCAAAATCAGAATTCTAGTGAGAAATGCAATGGGGGTAATGGGGTATATATAGTTTTCGGGTAACCGTTGAGATCGTTTCATGGAAAAGGAGGCACGATCAATACCGTACACTTGTCGGAATGTTATGGTGACTAATTTGGCCACTCACCATAAGGTATCAACACTTGGCAAGGGAAAAGGGAGTGGAAACCAGCTGCAAACAGGCTGTTCAAACATTGCACCTGGTCTGGAGACCCCATACGCATCGTATGGTATATATACCATACGCATCGTATGGGTTAACTTTGGCAGAATTACAGTTTTGGTCCCTGAACTGTATTTTGGCCATTTTTGACACGTTTAAGGCCCGTTAACCCCATTTCAAAGCTCTAAAATGAAGTTAAAGTATAGGGAACTTAAAACATGCTCAAAAATATCTCGGATGTCGGTTCGTTTAGCCGTACGAACGCGATGTTCGCTTAATTACGACGGAATGCGCATAAGCGCGAAAAACGATCCAAATGACGCGACGAATGGATTTTTCTTATGGCGAACACTAAAATATAATATAGTCATGCTCACATAAATTTTTGGATGTCCGGAAGTATTCAGAACGTAAGTTATGCGTGAAAATGCAAACTTGTGCACTTTTTTGACACTTTTAGTCCTTGAATGACACAAAAGTTTATTTTAGCATACCGAACACCTCAAAGCCTATTTCTAAGCTATGTGAAGGATATTTATGGTATGTTTAACTTATGGTCATGCTCCGGAATGTCTGTTACAGTTCAAATTGGCATACTTTCGCAGTTTGTCAACTTTAGTCCCTGTAAGCGATTAAACTTTGATTTCACCACACCAAACCTTCCAAAACTTATATCTAAGTTATGTATAGGTTATTTGAGGTATGTTAAGCCTATTTCACTATTCCGGAGTGTTCGTTGGATTAAACTGGTTATATCTACACATCAGAGCGCGTATAACCCTCCAGAAAGCGATTTAAAGCTTGAAATTGAACAAGAATTGATATGTGTAAACGATACACATATTTTTACAAATCCCAAGTATGAAATACTATATTTCATTGGTTTGGCATTTGTCTGATGGTTGGAGTGACACGGGTGTTACAAATTGCATAGAACTTTGCTCCGGGTATGCTTAGGTTAACTTGATACTATTGCATGAGAACACTTGTGTGATTATTCTCTTTTGTTAACGCACTACTCGCGAACCTCTCTCACTTATGTCATATTTGCTGTGAAGATCATGTCTGGACGCATTAACATGACGCAAGCCCAACTGACGGCTCTCATTAACGAACAAGTTGCTGCGGCAGTTGCAGCCGCACAAGCAGGAGGTCAACCACCTGTTTGTACCTTCAAAACTTTTATGGACTGTCGTCCTAATACTTTTAGTGGCACGGAAGGAGCGGTTGGACTCCTCCATTGGTTTGATAAGCTCGAGTCCGTATTTGAAATGTGCGAATGCCCTGAGGCTCGCAGGGTGAAATACGCCACTGGTACTCTAGAAGGCATTGCGCTGACTTGGTGGAATGCGCAGGTTCAGATGTTAGGGTTGGCCGTTGCTAACACCACACCTTGGAACGGTTTCAAGGAATTGATTAAAGAGGAATACTGTAGCCGTGATGATATTCATAAGCTGGAGGTAGAGTTTTACCACTTGAAAATGACGGGGTCAGAAATTGAAGCGTACACCAGAAGATCGAATGAGTTGGCTATTCTGTGTCCTACTATGGTGGACCCTCCCATTAAGCGTATCGAACTGTATCTCAATGGTCTGGTGCCGGAGATTCAAAGCCACGTAACCTCAGCGAATCTTGGCACTATTCAACAGATCGTCAAGCTAGCTCATCGCCTCACCGATCAGGCAGTGGAACAGAACAGGCTGCCTAAACGTATCAGCGCTACTACCGCTACCACTCCAGTTACTCCTGCTATTCCCAGTGACAACAAGCGGAAATGGGAAGGGGATTCCAGCAGGGGTTCAGCTATTGTACAGTCTCAAGCACAGCAACAGCGCAAGACTAGTGATTACCAGAGTTCGAGTCAGCAATCGTCTGGTGGTCAGGGGCAGAGTGGATATCGGGGAACTCATCCACTATGTAACAGGTGCAACAAACACCACAGTGGTCAGTGTCGTAGAGGCCGCTGTCAAAGATGTCTAAGGGTAGGTTATGAAGCTAAAGATTGCAGGAGCTCAAGGCCTGCGAATCAGAACCAGCAACAACAGCCGCCAGTTCCACGAAACCAGTCACAGCAACAACAGCAAGGAAATAAGACATGCTTTCAGTGTGGGGCTGAAGGTCACTTCAAGCGGAATTGCCCCCAGTTAAACCAGAATCAGAATAACAACAACAATAATCAGGGCACTGGAAACAACAATGGGGGAAACAACAACAACAATGGTGCAAAGGGTCGTATGTTTGTGATTGGTCAGAGTGACGCAAGGAACGATCCTAATGTGGTTACGGGTAAGTTTCTTCTTGACGACTTTTATGTTACCGTATTATTTGATTCGGGTGCGGATACCAGTTATATGTCTCTGAAAGTTAGTCAAATGCTTAAACGCGCACCAACACTTTTGAACACCAAGCATGTTGTAGAGTTAGCTAACGGTAAAAGTCTAGAGGCCACACACATAGTTCAGGGTTGTAATCTTATCCTCGCTGGTCAGACTTTCTCTATCGATCTCATTCCTATAGCTCTGAGTAGTTTTGATATTGTCATTGGTATGGATTGGTTATCCCAACAACAAGCAGAGATCCTGTGCAAGGAGAAGATCATTCGTATTCCTCGTTCTGGCAAAGAACCTCTCGAGGTTCAAGGCGACAAGAGTGGTGTCGTGAGTGGCATCATCTCCTTCTTGAAGGCTCAGAAGTGTCTGCGAAAGGGCCACCTAGCTATTTTAGCACTCGTTACTGATACATCGACGACAGAGAAAAAGATTTGGGATATTCCTGTAGTACGCGACTTTCCTCAAGTGTTTCCTGAAGAGTTACCTGGGTTACCGCCTCATCGCCAGGTCGAATTTCAGATCGAGCTAGCTCCAGGAGCAGCACCTATAGCTCGAGCACCTTACCGCTTAGCTCCAACTGAACTGGAAGAACTGTCTAAGCAATTGCAAGAACTCTTGGAAAAGGGTTTCATACGTCCTAGCTCTTCGCCATGGGGAGCTCCAGTATTATTTGTGAAGAAGAAAGACGGTACCTTTCGTATGTGCATAGATTATCGCGAACTGAACAAGGTGACGGTGAAGAATCGTTATCCTCTTCCATGCATCGACGACTTATTCGACCAGTTGCAAGGGTCGAGCTATTACTCAAAGATTGATCTGAGGTCAGGTTACCATCAATTGAGAGTCCGGGACGAGGACGTCTCCAAAACAGCATTCAGAACTCGCTACGGCCATTACGAGTTTTTGGTCATGCCATTCGGGCTAACGAACGCGCCTGCGGTTTTCATGGATCTTATGAACAGGGTGTGCAAACCTTATCTTGACAAGTTTGTTATTGTTTTTATCGACGACATCCTGATCTACTCGAAGAATCGGGAGGAACACGAACAGCATTTACGACTTATTCTGGAACTCCTTCGAACGGAACAGCTGTACGCTAAGTTTTCAAAATGCGACTTCTGGCTTCGTGAAGTCCACTTTCTAGGCCACGTGGTAACTAAGGATGGGATTCATGTCGATCCGTCCAAGGTAGATTCGATCAAGAACTGGCCTGCACCTAGTACACCAACAGAAATACGCCAATTCTTGGGTTTGGCGGGTTATTACAGACGGTTCATCAAAGACTTCTCAAAGATTGCACAGCCGCTTACATTACTGACACAGAAAGGTGTTGTTTACCGTTGGAGTGATACACAGGAAACAGCGTTTCAGCACTTAAAGGATAGACTTTGTAGCGCACCTATCCTCTCATTGCCTGAAGGCACGGACGATTTTGTAGTCTACTGTGATGCATCTATCCAAGGTCTTGGATGTGTGTTGATGCAGCGGGATAAAGTTATTGCTTATGCTTCACGCCAACTTAAGATTCACGAACGGAATTACACTACGCACGATTTAGAGCTTGGAGCAGTTGTCTTTGCGCTCAAGATATGGCGACATTATCTGTATGGCACCAAGTGCACCATCTATACCGATCACAGGAGTCTTGAGCATATCTTCAAGCAGAAAGAATTGAACATGCGACAGCGTCGATGGGTCGAGTTACTGAACGATTACGAATGTGCTATAAAGTACCATCCGGGCAAAGCCAATGTGGTGGCCGACGCCCTCAGTCGAAAGGATACTACACCTAGGCGGGTACGAGCGTTGCAACTCACTATTCAGTCTAGTCTTCCTTCACAGATACGTGATGCTCAGGTAGAAGCATTGAAACCGGAAAACGTCAGGGCTGAAGCTCTACGCGGCTCTAGGCAAAGGTTAGAACAAAAGGCAGACGGCGCCTACTATGTAACAGGACGCATCTGGGTCCCACTCTATGGTAATTTACGCGAGCTTGTAATGAATGAAGCTCATAAGTCTCGCTACTCAGTACATCCTGGTTCGGATAAGATGTACCACGACCTCAGAACTACATATTGGTGGCCTAGCATGAAGGCCCACATCGCAACTTACGTTAGCAAGTGTTTGACTTGTGCGAGGGTCAAAGCGGAATATCAGAAACCATCAGGCCCACTCCAACAGCCTGAAATACCACAATGGAAATGGGAGCAAATTTCCATGGATTTTGTTACCGGCTTACCTAGATCTCAGCGCGGAAATGATACTATTTGGGTGATCGTGGATCGACTCACGAAGTCTGCTCACTTCTTGGCTATCAAGGAAACGGATAAGTTCTCCACTCTAGCAGACGTATACCTTAAAGAAGTTGTCTCGAGGCACGGGGTGCCCACCTCTATTATCTCTGATCGTGATGCACGTTTTACTTCAGAACTGTGGCAAGCAATGCACAAATCTTTTGGCTCTCGATTAGACATGAGCACAGCTTATCACCCACAGACAGATGGGCAATCTGAGCGTACTATTCAAACTCTAGAAGACATGCTTCGGGCGTGCGTAATTGACTTTGGTAAGGGCTGGGAAAAGCATCTGCCACTTGTGGAATTTTCGTACAACAACAGTTACCACACCAGCATTAAAGCTGCTCCATTTGAGGCATTGTACGGGCGTAAATGCCGATCACCTCTTTGTTGGGCAGAGGTGGGTGACAGTCAGATCACAGGTCCTGAAATGGTAGTTGATACTACGGAAAAGATTGTTCAAATACGACAACGCATGGCGGCAGCTCGTGACCGTCAGAAAGTATACGCTGATAAAGACAGGAAAATACTCGAATTCCAAGTTGGGGATCGAGCACTACTCAAAGTTTCACCCTGGAAGGGTGTTGTTCGTTTTGGCAAACGAGGCAAACTCAATCCACGATACGTTGGACCATTTGAAGTCATAGAAAAGATAGGCAAAGTGGCCTACAGATTGAACTTACCAGCTGAACTCAGTGCAGTTCACAACGTCTTTCATGTGTCGAATCTGAAGAAGTGGCAATCAGATGAGACCTTCATAGTTCCTCTGAAGGAGCTCACTATCGACGAACAATTGCATTTCGTCGAGGAACCAGTTGAAATCACGGACCGGGATGTTAAGGTCCTCAAGAATACCAGAATACCTCTTGTTCGAGTTCGTTGGAAACTCCCGTCGTGGCCCAGAGTTCACCTGGGAACGCGAAGACCAAATGGAACTCAAATATCCCCAGTTGTTCGAAAACAATGCAACTACTACTGAGGCTGAAGCTACTACAGAAGTTCGGGATGAAATCCCAACTCAACAGGGGGATGATGTGACACCCCAGGAGAACCAGTAAACGATAACTTACCTAGCTTCCTCAGTAACCGCATGCAAAATTTCGGGACGAAATTTCTTTCAAGTTGGGGATAATGTGACAACTCGAGTTTCCAAGATTCTATCTTCGCATTTAGTGCACGTTAATTTTTTTTTATTTAGTTGTCTGTTAATACAACTCGTTGTTTCACAACGCTTACCTTTGTAATACGTTATATCGTACTTCGATTAATATTTTGTACTTGGAAATCCATAATAATTATTATATGTGAGTGTATGTTATAAGGATTTGTGCTATGTAACATGTTAAATTAAAGTTGGAACCTTTACTGTAAATGAAAACAAGTATCATGAAAACACCCAAGTGGTGAAAACACTTTAGGTGTTTTCGTCCATTTTAAACCAACGAAATCAGATGATGGGCTTTGGCCCAGAGTTGAGATATTTTATATGTAATGATTTTATAAACAAACTTCTCAAAGAAGTTTCACATTTACCAAACCAAGCTTATCACTTTGTTACTCTTTCTATCTCTAAAACCCAACATACAGAGAACTCATTTGAAGCAAAACCTCTGCTTAAAACTTGGTTAGTGATTTCATGATTCAAGTTGTTTAAGATGCTTATCGTATGATTATTGGATGTTTAATCATGATGTATGAATATATGTGAATATGTGATTTATCATAGTGTGCTTGCTAGATAATTATTATCCATGAACAGTATGTATATTTGAAGTTTTGATTAACAGTGAGTATATGTTAATGAATGATAAACTGATTAAATCGGGGTCCTGGTATCATAGGATGTTGGCAAGTTATATATTACATATCAATGTTTGATTTAAATAACTTGTAGATGATTAAACATGTAAATGTATTGAGATTAAGTTGCTGGGTTAAGTTACAGAGAGTTTGGAGAAGATGATGAGGTTCACGAAAACACCCCCCACCTTATAAACTGGACGAAATCACATGAAGTGATTTCGGCCCAAACATCACCAGCCCAAACATGTGATTTCGGCCCACTTAAGGGTTTTCGACCAATGAGTGTTTTCGGCAACACTTAAGGGATTTCGGCCAAGATGTGTTTTCGGCACTTAGGGGGATTTCGGCCCATATGTGTTTTCGGCCCACCTAGTGTTTTCGGCTCTTATGTGATTTCGGCACTAGGGTGTGTTGGACAACATGTATACTGTTAATAATTAATGTCATTAAATATGTTACACAATTAAACTAATCACTTGAATAACTCAGTTAGTTTATTTAACTATGTTAAATATGTGAGTTGATAACTTCATTGTTTGAGTAACTATGTTAGATGACAATTCTGTTAAGTTGTTAACTGGGTTAACTAACTTACTCTGTTTGTTTATTATTTCAAATGATGTGGATTAATTATATTATTTCCTGAAGTCTGTTAACTTTATTCACTCAGTTAACTTGCAATTTCTACTAGATACTAACTCTATTAAATGTATGGATGTGACTGCCTGTTATGTGTTGCATGATATGAACTGTCAAACACTTTGTGATATTACTGTGACACTAGTTCCATGTGAAATATTCGAACGTAAACTGACTGAACATACGTGCACTATAGGACTTGACTGATTTATTGTGAGCACTTAGCTTAGCATACCGAGCAAACAAGGTGAGTTCACACTTCTACCAAGGCATGGGAATTCCCGGGTTTTGGGAATGGGTTGATAAATTGATTATTTATGCTTATGAGTTATTGGAATTACATACCATTGGCCTCGTGAGAGGAAGGTCAATGGTAGATACTACTAGACTAGTGATACTTATACATCTCTTCGCAAACATGCCGGGATCGGCCGCGATACTAGAACAATCTTCGCAAACATGCCTGGAATGGCCGCGAACTATACTTTAATCTTCGCAAACATGCCTGGAGGGCCGCGATACGAATATACCTAGTCTAGTGAACATATGGGAAACCCCCACTAAACTTCGCAAACATGCCTAGAGGGCCGCGATGCTATTACATACGATACATGATTATTAAACGAACTTACGATTTACGATTTGAACGTTATAACTAAATAACCTACTGTGAACTCGCTCAACTATTTGTTGACTCTCTGTTACATGCCTTGCAGGACCATAGGTACTTTTGGAGCTTGCACGGGAGGCACGGTCGTTGTGGACATGGATCGTGAACGTGATGTTAAACTTAAATGACATTTTGTACTTAAACTTATGTTGGGTTTTACATTAACGCTTCCGCTACACACTTGTTTGTATTTGGTTTTGGAAACACCTATCGTATTGATGAATGACTTTTACTATATACTTATGTTCAATATGATTGGTGGCTTGATCCTGGTCATGTCACGCCTCTAAGCGGTAGTACTCCGCGTGTGGATTTCGTAGGGTGTGACATGTTTCCTGAGGAACTTCCTGGTTTACCTCCTCACCGTCAAGTGGAATTTCAGATCGACCTTGCACCAGGAGCGGCTCCAATAGCTCGTGCTCCTTATCGTCTTGCACCTGGGGAATTGCAAGAATTATCTAATCAACTCCAAGAACTATTGGATAGGGGTTTTATTCGACCCAACTCTTCGCCTTGGGGAGCCCCAGTTTTGTTTGTGAAGAAGAAAGACGGGTCCTTTCGCATGTGCATTGATTATCGGGAACTCAACAAGGTGACTATCAAGAACCGTTATCCATTGCCATGCATCGACGACTTGTTTGACCAGTTGCAAGGGTCAAGTTTCTATTCGAAGATCGACTTAAGATCGGGCTATCATCAGATGAGAGTCCGAGAGGAGGATGTTCCAAAAACGGCTTTTCGAACGCGGTATGGGCACTATGTGTTTTTAGTTATGCCGTTTGGGCTGACGAACGCGCCAGCAGTCTTCATGGATCTCATGAACCGTGTATGCAAACCGTATCTCGACGATTTCGTTATAGTATTCATCGATGACATTTTGATCTACTCGAAGAGCAAGGAAGATCACGAGCGGCACCCGCGTCTTATCTTGGAGCTCCTGAGGAAGGAGCAATTCTATGTGAAGTTTTCTAAGTGTGACTTCTGGATTTGGGAGGTACATTTCCTTGGACACATTGTTAATGAATTGGGGATACACGTGGATCCTGCAAAGGTTGATGCTGTTAGGAATTGGGCGGCACCAAAGAATCCTTCGGAGGTGCGACAGTTTCTTGGTCTCGCTGGGTACTATCGGAGATTTATTAAAGACTTCTCGAAGATTGCTCAGCCTCTTACCCCGTTGACACAGAAGGGTGTTGTGTATTCTTGGGGAACGAAACAAGAGGATGCTTTCCAACTTTTGAAACAGAAACTCTGCAGCGCACCGATTTTTTCTCTACCTGAAGGTACCGAAGATTTCACAGTATATTGCGATGCATCTATTCAGGGTCTCGGTTGCGTCTTGATGCAATGCAACAAGGTGATAGCTTACGCCTCTCGCCAGTTGAAGGTTCACGAGAGGAATTATATGACACACGACTTGGAGTTGGGGGCTATGATTTTCGGGTTAAAGATCTGGAGGCGTTACCTGTACGGTACTAAATGCACTATTTATACCGACCACAGGAGCCTCTAGCATATTTTTGACCAGAAGGATTTGAATATGCGAACAGCGACACTGGGTAGAACTTTTGAACGATTATGATTGTGCGATCAAGTATCATCCGGGTAAGGCCAATGTTGTAGCCGACGCTCTCAGTCGGAAAGAATCGAAACCCAAACGTGTTCATGCTTTGCAGCTCACTGTCCATTCTAACCTACCTGATCAGATTCGTTATGCTCAAACCGAAGCGTTAAAAGAGGAAAACATTGAAGCAGAATACTTAAGGGGCATGGAAAAACAACTTGTAGAGAGATCGAATGGTATTCTCTACTTCATGGAGCGAATATGGATTCCTTTGTTTGGTAACCTTAGAGAACTTGTGATGGATGAAGCGCACAAGTCTCGATACTCAGTTCATCCAGGTTTGGATAAGATGTATCAGGATCTCAAAGTTTTGTATCGGTGGCCGAAGATGAAAGCTCATATCGCGACTTATGTGAGTAAATGTTTGACATGTGCTAAGGTTAAAGTGGAATATCAGAAACCGTCTGGATTGCTTCAACAACCAGAAATACCCATGTGGAAATGGGAGCAAATCGCAATGGATTTTGTCACTGGGCTACCTAGAACTCAAAGCGGGAATGATACCATTTGGGTGATCGTGGATCGTCTCACGAAGTCAGCACACTTTCTGGCAATCAAAGAAACAGATAAGTTCTCACAACTAGCTGTTGTCTATCTTAAGGAGGTGGTTTCTCGGCACGGGGTGCCGACATATTATTTCTGACCGTGACCCGCGTTTCATCTTAGATTTGTGGCAGTTGATGCTTCGGCTCACGTCTTGATATGAGCACTGCTTATCACCCGTAGACAGATGGTCAAAGTGAGCGAACCATCCAGACACTTGAGGATATGTTACGAGCCTTTGTGATTGACTTTGGTAAAGGTTGGGAGAAACACTTGCCTTTGATAGAGTTTTCGTACAACAATAGTTACCATACCAGCATTCAGGCAGCCCCGTTCGAAGAATTGTACGGACGAAAGTGTCGTTCACCTCTCTGTTGGGCTGAGGTGGGTGACAGCCAGGTCACAGGCTCCGAACTTGTGTTGGAAACTTCAGAAAAGATTGTGCAGATCAGGAACCGTATGGCAGCAGCGCGCGACTGTCAGAAAAGCTACGATGATAAGCGTAGGAAACCCTTGGAATTCGACGTTAATGACCATGTCATGTTGAAGGTCTCAGCCTGGAAGGGTGTGGTGCGTTTTGGAAAATGCGGCAAGCTTAACCCTCGTTATGTGGGGCCATTTAAAATTCTGGAACGGATTGGTAAAGTGGCCTACAAGTTAGAGTTACCTGCCGAGTTGGGTAATGTTCATGATGTCTTCCACGTGTCACAGTTAAAGAAGTGTTTATCTGATGAAACACTGGTAGTACCATTTCAGGAGCTGAAAATCGATGACAAGTTACAATTTATCGAAGAACTAATAGAAATTATAGACCGGGAGGTCAAGGTCCATAAACACAGCCGTATTCCGACAGTGAGAGTTCGTTGGAACTCAAGACGTGGACCAGAGTTCACGTGGGAACGCGAGGACCAGATGAAGCTTAAGTATCCACATTTATTCCCAAAGGACAAGACCAAGTCTGGCAAATCTAAACCTAATGCAACTGGTGAATTTCGGGACGAAATTCCCATTCAAGTTGGGGATGATGTGGTACCCACGGAAAACCCACAGTCATCCTGAGTTAACGCCTTGCTGCATGTTTTGGATTGCTTATCAAATTTCGGGACGAAATTTCTTTCAAGTTAGGGATGATGTGACAACCCGAGATTTCAAGACCTTTCCTTTTCGCAACATCTGTTTCACAACCTTGTCCTAGGTTCCGTTGTACGTTATACCATGTGAATAGTTTCAGAATTATTTTGTATAAACTACTTATGTCTACGTGTTAGCATATTGATTAAACATTTGGTACATGTAATGATTAACATTTAATGCAATCAGTTATAACTAAACTTTGCCCGACGAAAGATGTTTGAGGGCCGACGATACATGAGCCGATGAAACCTTAAGGGTTTCTCCATCACCCACCCGACGAAACATGAGTTTCGCCGCCACCTACTCGACGAAACATAGGTTTCGTCTGAGATGGCCTTTCACCGTGAAGGGCTTCGGCCCAGATGTGGCACAAACATGCCTTGATTATAAATATACGTAATACGTCAGTTAGGAAACCCTAGACTCACCCTAAACTTACCGAAAGCAGCAAACTCCCTCTCTCGAAACATCATCTCCTTAATCCAATCACCCTAACTCCTGTATCAAGGTTAGCGTGTACTTGTTCATTAGATCTATTATGTTTGAATACGATGAAACTTATGTGTGTAATGCTGATTGTTCGATAATCGTGTTGTGTGGTTAGGGTAGTTCAATGAAATCTTGAATGTTCTTGCATTGCCTCATGATCATGATGGATTAGATTGATGATTAGATGTTAATTGAAATTGTGATGATTATGATAATCGTATGAGTATGTGGATTGTTAAGGCACTCGTTAAATGATGATGATAATTGAAAAACTGATTGATTACTCGATGATTATGATGAAACTGTTGATGATGATTAGGGTTTAGAAACTGTCAAAACATGTAACTGTTGTTTAAATACGTAACTATTACATGAGGAAACTGTATCCCGACGAAACACTAGGGTGTTTCACCATAGGTTATCCCGACGAAACTTGTACACTTTTGTCGCATGCCAACTCGACGAAACCCATGAGGTTTCGTCATAAAGGGGGGGGGGGGGGGTTCGTTGGAGGGGTTGTGCATGGAACAGTGGACCGAGTTATTGGTGAATGTTCATGACAGGTGTTTTGTCGATTAGCTTAACATATGGATAGTGGATTGTGGACGTGCATGTTGATAAGTGTGGGTGATAATTGCATGTGAAGGTGATGACTGATATTCGCTAATTTACACATATTTTAGTCCCCCGTTTTACCCCTATTTTATGCGTTTTCGGCCGTAAAACCGTCATTCGGATGCTTAATCATCTACACTTTTGTTTACAGGCCTAAAACAGCATACCAGACAAGACGATAGCGAAAACGAGGACTTTCCGGACAAAACGATGAAGCTGCGAACATTCTGTTAAGAAAACTGACCTGGGCATGTGGAACGGTCGTGCGACCTAATGCACGACCGTGCATCTCCGACAAGTGAAGTCCAGTCCGGTGATGAACGACCAGTGCGACTCAGCGTGCAAAGTATTCAAGGCCATCCTGGTGATGCACGGGCGTTCCACATATTGCACCCCGTGCGGATCCGATGATCAGCCAAAACCTCGGTGATGAACGATCAGTGCAGTAGCTCGTGCAACAAGATCCTGGAATGGAACGGTCGTGCGATACGAAGAGCGACCGTGCATGACCGAAGACCAGTCAAGATCTGTGACGTCATGCAGTATGGTGCACCATACCTACAATAATTGCTAAAAGTGAACGGTCGTGCAACAGGACGCACGACCGTGCGATTTCGAATTTATATAAAAAACTTGCAGAAACATTCTGCTCGTAACTCTGGACATTTTGGAAGCAATTCAGGCGATTTTCAGGCTCCAGAGGCTTCTGCTTTCACCCGGATTCATGCCACATTGTGCCGATTAGCTTCGTTATCTTCCAGATTCTTAATCTTATGCTTGTTTATGGTTTGGTTTTCTAATCTTTCCATGATTTTGTTAATCTTTCAAGCGTTTAGATTAATGTTTATGTATTATTGTAGCCTTTGGGCAAAAACACAACAATCCCTTGCTTGATTATAGCCATTAGTATGTTAATCTTTGTTTGTAATGACATTTGGAAGTATTTTCTATGTTAATCTTTGATGATTAGTTTGCAACCTTGTTATTGATATTGATTTCTTGATTATAAGTAATTGTGTTGGATGATTGGTATTTGGATAGTTAAGATAGTTGAAAAATGAAGCTTAATTAATCTTGTATTAGTAAACTTTGAACTTGGTTAACTAGTTTAGCTTGGTTTAAATGTGTGCATCATGATACTAGAAATGGTTAGTGATTTAATAAAATGTAATTATTGTTAATCAAGAGAGCTTGCCGTCACGTATGGACCTTAATGGGTTAGATGGTGTCGTTATAAATTCTTGCCATGATTTGTTAGCTTAGTTAGTAGTTTAGGCCAAAATTGCTATCTTGGTGAATTATTGTGCAAGATTTGTAAAATGAACTCGGTTGTGATTTAATCTAGTTTATGCTTGTCTCGGTGGTTGCATTGTGTTTATCGGTGTCGCTTTCCTTGTTTAAGTGAGGTTAGAAAACTCCTAACGGACGACTAACTTATTTTTAAGAGATTTTCATAGACATTTATCAATTGCACGTTAAAGAACAATTTTAGGTGGTTAAAGTGTGTTTATCGTTTTAACTTTCCGAATGATTGTCATGTTAGGATTCCCGAAAGGGATACTAATTGTCTTGAAATTGGGGAATTGATCGAATGCTTCTAGTGCCAAAACCGACTTAGTTGACATGCTTTGGTTGTGTATTAAGCAAGGCTATTTATCTATTATCTACTATGTTTTTATATGTATTTGTTTATGCTTACTTTAGTTTAATTAAAATCACAAAACTTATGTTTTTACCGGTAGTTTAGTGACAAATGTCTAGTATTATTTCTCCACCCATTTCCTTGGATCGATACTTGGTTCTTACCGATAATTTACTACATATATGACGGGGTACACTTGCCTCTTTCGTATGTGTTTTGATGTAAAAGTAATAATCACTTTTATAAATTTAAAACCAAATTGTGTGTAATTTCATTGCAATATTATGTATATATACGCACACGTCAAGCTTTTGGCGCCGTTGCCGGGGACATGGCGAGTTTTAGGAACGACCCGAGTCATTGTGTTATCGGTGTATATACTTGTTAATATTTGTGTATACTTTCTTGATTATTTTATTTATTTATTTATTTGTTAATATTTCTTGCTTTTATTTCATTTATTCGTTTTCCAAGTCATTTTTTTTGTATACTTGTAAATTTTTGTTCCATTCATTTATTCGGTCCGGATTTATTTATTCATTTATTCTTTGGGTTTTCGGCACCTTAAAATCATTTTTGTATTAGCCGATTCGATTATTTTTATTGTGTTGATTTTTATAAAATTTCGAGCCCATTTTCGGATTTTTATAAAATTTTCAGCCCATTTTTAATAATATTCCGCTTCTATTCAGCTAAAAAAACAGCATTATTATATTAATAAAATATTCATTGTGTCAATGTGTCGTTTGCAGGTTGATGTTCTCAACACCCCCTCCCGATCTTGTTGAGCCGTCAGACGAGCCCGAGCGTGATCTGAGGAGACGTCTTCGTGCGGTTGGGCTACTGCTCGCAGCTGGTGAGCAGGAGCAGGTGGTACCCGTTGAAGCCGAGGACTTAGGAGTAGCAGGGAACGCAATCATGGCGGACGATGATCGACCTTTGAATGAGACGAATCAGCCCGGAAGGGCAGGCCTGGAGCCGAGTATCCTTCAACCTACTATTGATGCACCTACTTTTGAAATTAGATCTAGTATTATTAACATGGTGCAGAATTCAGTACAGTTTGACGGACGTGAGCATGAGGATCCCGGGAGGCATATTGCTGCTTTTCTTGCTATTTGTTCGACATTTAGGATCACAGGTGTTTCGGAGGATGCAATTCGGTTGAGGTTGTTTCCGTTTTCGTTGCGTGACAAAGCTAGAGCTTGGCTTATGTCACCTCCAGCCGGGTCCATCAGGACCTGGAATCAGTTGGCGGAGCAGTTTATGCAGAAATATTTTCCACCTGAGAAAACAAACAAGCTACGAAACTGGATTGTTTCCTTTCGCCAAGACGAGGGTGAATCTTTGCATGCAGCCTGGGAGAGATATAAAGACTTGTTGATAGATGTTCCACATCATGGCTTCTCCAAGCGACAGCTGGTTTTGACGTTTTATCAGGGGCTCAGTTATAATACACAGGAGCGATTAGGCTATCTAGGAACTAAGACGCCAACTGAAGCGTATGATATCATAGAAAAAGCTGCGTTGAAATCCAGCTCGCGTCGGGAAGGAGATAGAGGCCGGGCAACATCATCATCATCTCGCGCAGGAGTTCATGCTGTAGACGACTATACGGCTATTACTGCACAAATCTCAGCTCTTGCATCGAGATTCGACAGGTCCCAGATGATTGCGCAGGCTGGCTCAGGATGTGACCAGTGTGGAGTGTCACACGAGCCTGGTGCATGTTTTCAGGGAGTCGTCTATGAGGGCCACGAAGAGGTAGACTTCATAAGTAATCAAACTAGGCCTCAGAACAACCCATACAGCAACACCTATAATCCCGGTTGGAGAAATCACCCAAATTTTGGGTGGCGAGCGAATACAGGTAATCAAAATCCTTTGGGATTTACTCCGCGCGCTCCAGCGCAACAGCAAGGTCAGGGTCAGCAGTTCCAGCAATACAACCAACCTTACCAGCAGCGTCCATATTCATATCAGAATCAGGGCACTGGGAGCAGTTCCCAGCAGCAGGCCCCTCAGTCTAGTTCCAAGCTGGAGGATATGATGGCTCAGCTTCTTACTAGCTCCTCGAGCGCGAATCAGTTAGCTGAAAAACGCTATCAGCAGAGCGAGGATCGTTTTCTCTCTCATGAGGGGGAAATGAGGAGTCACAAGGCCTCGATTCAGAATATCGAGAATCAGGTTGGTCAGCTGGCACATATGATGTCAAAAAGACCCCAGGGTGGTCTTCCGGGCAATATAGAACCAAACCTGGGTGGACATGTGAATGCGATCATGACCAGGAGTGGAAAAACTACCGGACCCGTCATATCGGACTCATCACTGATCACTGAAGTGGTCCCGACTGACACACCGGACGAGGTGCAAGCCAGGCTACGCCCAGTAAGTACAGCACAAGTCCAGGAGCCGGTCAAAGATTACACTCCTCCAGTACCTTATCCAGGCAGGCTGAAGAAGCAGAAGAATGACG